>JAOXNO010000024.1:692539-731926 GCA_028565335.1 Limnodromus scolopaceus
TCCTCTAGACATTGTCAGAAAAATACAATATATTCAATTGAACTTGACTGCAGTAAGCAATTCCTACCTGGAGCCTTGAAAACCTTCTTCCATTTACAGGAGTTTTTTCTCTCAAGTGTTTTTCTCTCACATTTCTCTCTGCATGTGTCTGGTTCTTCTTCCCATATCAGGATTGATGGCTTCTTCATCATCCCATACATGCCTGACAAATTAACAGGGTATGAGCTAAGTGAACTTGTACAGCTCATTCTTAAATTACATCATGATGTTTCTCTGAATTGTCACTTGCCACTAATTCTAATTAAAAACCTGAACGTAATGAGGTCTATAGCAGCCGTCCACACTGGGGAGCAGGGAGGCCATACTCTGCAAGACCTACAGCATTAGAAGTAGAGGTGGTCAAAAAACAGTTATTCCTCAATGTGTGCATTGAAACTTGTTATTACATATTCCGTTGGAATTTCAAATCTTTACTTTTTTTATCAGTTGCTTGAAGTTATTTTTATGAAAGCTTTGGAAATGTTTCCATCAGTTATACAAGGAGGCCATACAGAATAGACAGGAGAAAGCCTTGCTGTATGAACAACCTAATGCACTTCAAAAAGCTCAGCAACACGCCGTGCTGTCAGATTATTTGTAGAAGGTCAAATCAATTTTATGATCAGGCAAACATTAGCAAATTACTTTTCTTAGAAGCAAAGCAAGCAAAGTATTTTCCAAGAAATAGTCTTGAGGAAAAATAAAATGGCATTTATTAGAAAACATTGCTCATTGGGACTTGTTCTCTTAAGGCACTTACTCCCTTCGTAATGGTAAGCCATTGCATCTGAATAACATATGGGGACAAATTCAGGCTTAAATGTTTTCTACTTTGTAGGGCAAGTGAATCAGAACTAGGGCCTGTTTGTCTGTGGTGCAGTAAATAATCTTTGAGAGGGGATTTTTATCTGTTTCCTTTCCTGGATTCAAAACAAGGTGACAAAGGGCTCTAACCTGTAAAAAGGGAGTGGCTACTTAAGGGACTGTATTGATTTTAAACTTGGTGGCTGCTCTGAGGTGTCTCCAGACAGTGCGTGGGAAAGGGTGGTTGCTGGTTGAGGAGACGGTGACCTCCTACCAGAGGAAAGAAGTGATCTGCCTTGCTTTAGGGAAAGAGAGCTAGAATAAGGTATTGAGGAAAGTATCTCCTTAGTGTCCTAGGGACAGCCCAAGGAAAGCTCTGGATGAATTTTTCTAACCAAGAATTGTCCTTCTCTGTTCCATGTTTGCTGGAAGCTGTAAAGATACCTGAAAGCACCATGGGTGGTGCTGGACTCCTGGTTGGACAGCTGGTTATCTGTCTGTTCACACCCATAACACTGTCCCTGAGAAAAGTGACTTGGGCTGAACCTCTGATCCACATCTATCCTGGACCCGACTGTCCTGTGGCTTAACTCCTTATGTTGTTCCCATATATCAGAGATTTATCATATATCTCATTTATTGTATGTGATTAATAAAATGCAGTACCATATGTATGGTGGTAACTACACTTGGGCTAACTGTGGTCTGTGGCACATCCCTCTGGGAGTGAGAAAAAAGGCTTGCCCTGTCCCTAGTCCTCTCTGCTTCAGCACTTTGCCTCTCTGCTTCTCAGAAAACTGCTGTAAGACTTAAAGTCTCATTTTACATGCTCCCATGTTTCAGTTGCAGAGTTAATGCATCACCCTATTTTGCATCAGACAGCGTGAATCCACATGATTGACACAGACAGACATGACTTGTGCCCCAGAGCTGGTGGCATGGATAAAATGTCTTCTAGAGAGGTCTAAAGAGAGATGCAGAGAGCAAACGGATGACAGTAGCATTCCTCTTGCTACCTCTCTTTCTGGCATCCAAACACTTGGGGACTTTGCTTCTGGTGAATTGCAGACTTTTTTTTTTTTTAAGGCTGTAATTTATTCTCATATTTCTGCCTATATTTTTATTTACTGGACCTTATATAAATAACCCTGAAGTCTGTTGTTCTGGGATGGATGGATAAGAAGGGCACAGTCCCTCCCTTTTATGACTTGCTACCTGGTAAATTAGTTAACACTGTATGTATCGTTATTGGAACTGCTTGGGAATTTTCCATCAGTGTGTTTACTTATTGGTCTCTATAAATTGAAAGCAGGATTGAAATTCAAATCTCTGAGAACCTTTCCTGATTCTGTGTGACTCTCAGATAGCAAGAAAAGAGAGAAAATGCAGTTTTAATATATGTACATACGAAACCACAAAGGTGGCCAGAGAGGAGGAGTGGAAGGCAAGTAACCTGAAAGGAGTTTTAGCTTTATACTGATGACATCTCAATTAATTTAATGATGACCACTTAAAATGGGAGGGGGGGAAACAAGGCTGTAATGGAGAACAGGCACTTGGGCTTTTGCAGTAAAAGGCCAGTTCAATTACAGGATGGATTTGCAGGGGCTAGAAAAATCAAAACTTTTTGGGCCATTATATTTTGGCACAGCTCCAAGGCTTCAATGGATTTGTGCGGTGTGGCCATTGTGTTTTCATCTTTAGAATACGGCAAAATGGAATTTAAACAAGAGCACTGAGACCTATAGGGGAAAGCCTATGGGGAAAGGAGGAAAGCAGTTGGGTGTCAAGCCAGTTAGACATATAGGCGTAAACGTCTGTTTTAACCACTGGGAATGGCTCTCTGATGACAAACGTCTTACATGAGGAAATACAATTACTATTCATTATTGAAAATAACTATTTGTTATTCATCAGTCCTGTTGTTTTAAAAAGTTACCTCCATCAAGTCTGGGGTTAGAAATGAGTGCTACCTGGCACAGCTGTTTGGCAGGATAATTTCATATCAGACATCTCACAGGTTCCAAACCATAGCAATGAATACTTAATAATAATAAAAGTAGTCCTAGAAACTAGGGAAAACCACCCAAGAATAGAAGGAAGGCTCTGTTTTTTGGACAACTTCTTCATAACATATCATTTGACTCTCTATAACAAAGTGCTAAGTCTAAGAGGCTTTCGCTGTATGCATTTATAATTCAATAGATCTGAAAAACAGGTTTGAGTTTTTTATGGGGGTCTTTTGGTTGTTTTTTTTTGTTGTTTCTTCTTTTTTGGGGTGGGGTTTAAACTTCTGGTGGCAGGTTGTTGTCTGATCTGAACTCGTGCAACTTTTTTTAAAACACTATTACCAAGTCAAGCTAGGCTGGGGTGAAATTTGGCTCTGTGCTGCAATTTTAAAGAGGTTTAGTACCACAGGCTGTACCTGCCAGACATTTCCTCCCAGAGCCACCCCAGGGAACCAGAAGAACAATTTAGTGCTGAAGCAAAGCTCCTGGGGCTGAGCTGACCACAGGCCCAGCCAAGTCCTCTGTCCTGCAGTGAAGAGAACTCCGTAGAACAGTTTGTTCCTGCCCACCCTTTCCTACTGAAAACGCCACAGCAATTCTGTGTTATCTGGGAGTTCACAGCATAGTAAGTGTTGGGAAAACAGTTTCAGTTGGGTGGGGAATTTAAAGAGAGTAGATTTAAAATAAATAAATAATCTACTCAGAAGTTCTGTAATAAAACAGGTAATTAATTTGTACATATCAAGGAAGTATTTAATTATCATATACAGAAGTATTCCATTTTTATGTATGTTCAGTCTTACTACATAATTTAAGTCTCTAAGTATATGTCTTAGAACTGTTCAGAAAGTGTCCATCTCTCACCACTGTAACAGGGGAAACCAGAGTTGCAGAAACCTTTTATTTCACTTGGTTCCCTTTCTCTGTTAAAATTGTCCTTTGGAAAATTCTCCTGAAGGCTTGGGATGAGGGGTGGAGTGAAAAAAAAATGCAGGTACACACAAGCACTCCCAATATTTTTACTGACAAACATTATTTCTAAGGGAAAAATAAATTTGTAGAACTCTGTGGGCTCTAATCCTGGTGTATTTCCAAAATATTTCTCTGCTTGGAAATTGTCCAACTCTGGCTAGTGAAAGTCAATGTTTCTAAATTGGTGCAAAGTTAAGCTCTTGTTTGGGACCTTTTAAAAATTGGCATAAAGGTTATGTCACATCTGTGAAATGTCTGCAATGATTTACAGGATCAGAGATTATCTTAGCATCATACATAAGTGATAAATAAATAGTTTCCCAGATAATTTGGTTTTTATTTTACCTTGCATCTCTAATCCTACCACTGCAACTGCATGAAAATGTGTTGATCATTTGTTTCAAGAACGACATGTCATAAATAGAGATATCTTTCTGGTGATCTCTAAAAATACTCGTCAGTCCTGTGTGGTTTAATGATTGATGACTCTTGGAAACAAAACTCATTGTCTGGAGTTTGTAAGATAAACTTACACCATGGGAGTAAAATTCGTAGGAGCTGATAAGCAGTGTCAGTGTCAGGAGGGTATTGCTTTAAGATGCTAAAGAATGCTTCTGGCAAAATTAAGAAGCCAGTATAACAAAAGTATCTAACTACTCGGGCTTTGATTTTGAGGGTTTTTTGAAGAAATGATCCATGTTTGTTCCTGTCATCTGCAAATGTAAGATTTGGAAGAAAGCTAAAAAAGTGATGGCAGCATATGGCTCTTTCACCTCCTTCTCTTTCCATAATATTATGTGCATGGCTGGTATTAGTGGTGGGCATGGCAACATGTTCTGAATGCATGCAAATAAAATAACCCACTTTTATATACGACAGACCAATATGCATTTTTACTTATTGCTCAGAGATCTCAGTTTGCAAACAGAAACCCTCCAGCCAGCAACAAACAGATAAATACAGTGCTGCTGTGCACAGCGGGGCTCGCAGGTACCTGCTGCATTTTACAACAAACCCCACTCACTGCTCACAGCTCAGCTTCCACTTTCCCTGCCCACGTATTTCCACACGCCTGGCTGCCTGGTTTGTTCTTTTGAAATCTTAATGAGGTTCTCTGGCCTATAAAACACAGGTCAGGCTAACTGACAGGACTGAGCCCTGCCGGGACTGAAAACCATGATCCCGCAGAGTCCTGAGGACTCTGCCCAGGATCTGAAGTGCCAGCCCCTTCCAGCCCTCAGCCTTTCCCCTCGGTCTGGTAGCAGCAATGTGATGTGTGGGGTGGAGGTTTTGAACCCCAACAGGCTCTGCCCACTGGCGATGAGCGAGGGATGGGGATGGAGGCGGAGAAGTGTTGCTGCAGCTTTTCTGGATTGTGTAACTCTTCAATCATGTGTTTTTATGTGTACGTCCAGGCTGCTAGGCTCTTGGCAGAGAAGTTGTCTGTTGAAAGAAGACAATTGCAAAAGCACTTCAGGGAAGTGAAAACTGACCTCCCATAAAATGTCCAGAGATGGTGATGCATAGCTTCTTTTGGGAAAAGAAAGAAACCCAACACACCGACTATAGATGATGCCTAGATTCTTATTTTCAAAAAAAGCAGCTTTGAATGGGAAACTCCTCTTCATCCTAAAATAAATAGCTCCTCCCAACCTACAGTTTCAGAATGAGATCTGTTTTCTCTGTCTGAGCTGTTACCTAGCCCTGATGGATGCTGTATCAAAGTGCTTCTCTAGTTTTGATGAATCCCCAAGAGATAGGAAGGCAATATAGTTGCAAGCCTGTTTTTCAAAGATTTCTGGATAACCCATATTAAAGGCACAAAAGTATAGCTACAAAAATTAATCATTTGACTCGTAACTCTAAGTGTAGTCACTTGCAGCCTGGAAAATGGTCTGATTTATCCAAGGTGGCCTGCAGTTGTTGTAGCTGAGTGAAGTTAAATAATGCAGTACTCTTTAAAATTGCATGACTATATGATTTCATTTGCTTTATTCATTCATAATTCCTACTCCCTTGTAGTTTATTGCAGCCAATGATCATCACATCTGTTCAATCCATCTCTGAAGTGAGTGGGAATGGCAGGTTGTTACGACTCTTCCTTGTACGTGCCATGCACTAAGCTATTCCGTTGCAAAAGAAAGCTGTACTTTCTCTCTGCTGTGAGTTTAGGAATGACTGCATGGCCTAGCCTTTTATCTCGGGGTGACTGTAGCATGGAAAAGTGAATGAGGAAGGGGTACCTTCTAATAAAATAATTTGATTGACCACATTGGCATCCTTAGGAAGCAAAAGAATTTCTACAGCGCTTCCACTGCACGAGAGCAGTTCAAATGTCTGTCTCCTGTTCATGCCCACCTCCTTGCTTTCTGGATCTCAGTCACAAGAGTGCCTCCATGGACTCAATTGCATGACTAACCAAAGTAGGTGGATGTTGAGGGGGAAGCACAATGCAAATGAAAGCACCAGGAGAGCATCTGTCACTGCTACCTACTGCAGAACAGAACTGGAAAAATAGCTTGACCTTTAGAAGAGGTAGAGACTGTCCAAGAGGCCATGGGGCTGCTAAAAGCCTTGATGCTTCAGCATACTCTATAGTTCTGCCAGCCATCTCGGTACACAGCCCTGAGCGAGTGACTGCAGCTGTGTGTACCCATCCTTGCCCAGGATTAGCTGTATTTGCCACTGCTGGTGTTCCTTCCCTCACAGCTCTGCTCAAAGAAGAGATTGTGTGAGTGTCCCTGATGTATAGAAGACAGTAATCAGCTAGATTAACTAAGCCCAGGTATTTAAATTGATTAAATGATCTAAGCTTGCCTGGACTGACTTAGGAAGGGGTCATAAGAGCTATTCTGCCAGCAGCATCATGGGGATGAGAACAGATGGCCAAGGATGGCAGTCCATTATCCCCCACTGGTCTAGTTTGCATGGGGAGCTTTCTCCAGAGCTTTTGGAGTCCTCAGAACAAAGTTCTGAGAACAAGCACTTCCCACTGGTCTGAAACACCATGGTGAAGGGTGGGGTGAGAAAGAGTCTTTCAGGTATGGGACTTGAGATTATTTAGGAATTCACATTATTAATTTGCATCAGTTATTCCTCTACTTGTGAAAAAGCATTTTCCTTCCGATTTAACAGACAGGGATAGAGGGAAGCTGACACAGTACTGAAGAATTTACCAGTGATCATGTCTTAGCTGAGATTCAGCTAAGAATGAAATCCTGTCTGTATGAAAATCAACAGGACTGCTCCAAGCAACTTCAGCATGGCAGAGATCTGAATGAACAGAGGGAGGCTGTGCAATGCAGCCAGAGGCATTGCTCGCATCAAGTATCCTCTGCCCTGCAGAAACCTGAGGCATTACAGAGGAATAGAAGAAAAACAAGGAAAGTAGGTGGAAATAACTGGGATGAAGTGATGTTTGATAGCACAGTATGAAACACTGCAAGGAATGGGAGAGAAAGAGTGAAGAAAAATCTTGTCAGGGTAGTGTGAAGGCAACTTTGAGTTGTCCCTGGAGTAAGGGTGGGAAGGAAGGGTGGCAGGTCCCCCAAGTGCTCTGCCGTTCTGGCTGCTATATGCACTTCAGTGGTGATCTACAGATTCACAGATGTTACAAAGTTTGGCAAAGCTCAACCTGGTGTGCAGAAAGACCCGAGGAACATTAAAGACACCAAAAAGAGAAGACAGGATCTCTCAAGACACTGCAAGTGTTCTGGATGCAGCTAAAGAAAAAATACAGTTGGAATAATCTCTAAACCATAAGTAGGCTGAGACTAGATGTGAAACAGTGGCTTCTCTGTTCTATCTTGTCCTGGTGGTTTAATTCAGGGAGCTGAACTCTACGTAGGCTGTCAGGACAGGGTCACTTGACAGCTTTTTGGGGCTTGCTCTTCTCGGCCAAGCCCAAGTCTTCAGGCATGGCGCAGTAAATACTGCTTCCACTTAGCCCTGTGTCTGTTGTGCTTGTGTGTGTGTGTGATTAGGTGAACCCCAAGGTACTGTGGCAACGGAGGGTACAGCAATTAATCAGACTGGAACTCCGGTTGTCTGAGCTCTTCTTGGGTCAGGTCAGGTTGCTGTCTGTTGGGTCTTGCCCATCTCCACATTTTTTTTCCTCCTTGCCCTGCCCCACCCTCCCTGCAGTCAATCCTGAAAATCACGAAGCAATTGCTATCATTTCCAGGCAATGTGCCCAAAGAGCAACACGGTGCAGCAATTTCTCAAGCAGCTCCATCCCAGAGCACTTGGACACGATGCCAAGAGCTCTTGCAATGTTTGATAGTACAAGTTCAGCTACAGGAGGTGAGCAATTAAGACTCCTTCTCTCCTCTTTTTCTCCCCTATCTCTTTGACCTCCTGGTCACAGAGAAAATTTAAACATCTGATCTAAAGGCACTAAAAGCCAGAAGAACCTGAGAATTTTCATTAATTAAGTTAAGCTATCACAAAACAGATGAGGACTTTGGGAGGGGGCTGACTTGCCTTTCTCTGCCTCTTTGTGTTACAGTCTCTTCAGACCTAATAGCACCTTACTCATTTGTACTACCACCACGAAATAAAGGCATTAGCCGACCTGAAAAATTGGGTCTCTTGGCCTGTACTAAAATAAAAAATAGGTGATTTATTTGTTGTAAGTCTTTTAATTCTAGAAGGAACTGTGACTAGGGAGTTCTGTCTTCATTGTGTTACTTTGAAAGGCATTTAGGATGCCTTTCAAATGCTGTGTTTTGAACAAGCATGTTTTTACTTACAGTAGCAAAGATAGAATGGTAAAAATTTCCTATGGGGACAAGTTACCAAAAAAAAAAAATTATAAAAACTAGCACAGAAGTTCCTTTCTTTCAAAACCAAGAATTGCATACACATAAAGTCCATAAGAGAAATTTTTAAATGGAGAAAGTTTTATAATGGTTCTGCTGTGTCTTGTCCCTGCAGCACAAACTCTTTTCTCATCTCCTTGTTCTGATCCTGCTGACCAAATTGCATGTTGCATGTGGGGACTGACCAATGTAGTCTTTCGGTTTAGATTGTTTTATTGTCAGTCAGCTGGTGGTGGGTGTTCATGGTCACCCAACCCATGCCAAAAATATTACAGCAAATCTTGCAGAATAAATACCAGCACTCACTTGAAACTGTTAACAAAAAAATCCAAGAAAACTGTGAGGGTTTTTTTTTTTCTTTTTCTCTCAACCCCACCCCAGCCCTCCCCAGTGCTTTGATCTGCCATGCAATTGGGTCAGTGCTCAGGAAATACATTTGAACATCCCCATATGTGATGCGAATACTATGTAGGAGATCCTAAATGTAAAACCTCACAGATCTTACAACAGAGTACCCTGTCAAAAAACAAACAAACCCCAAAAAAACCCTGTAAAATCCCTTAACTAGCACAAGTGATCAAAATACTCAAAAGCAAAAAAAGACAGATATCACTGGGCCGGATCCTCATTTAATTGAAACAGCACCAGCCCACAGACATCACCAGCTCCCACAGAGCATTACTGGTTAAGAAAGTCTCCATTGTTTGTTTCCAGAGCAGAGTATGCTGGTACTCAGCTTTGTGAGCTTTTAGGCCTTGTCCACAGAGACAAGTTTCACCAGAATAGTTTTACTAGGGTAAATTAGCCTAAATGCTCATGCAGGTAGCTGAGCATTTGGTCTGAAACCCTCTGTTGGTGTGCAGGGCACCTGTTCCAGGAGCCTGCAGGCTGCTAGTGAGCAGGGGGATGTATCCTGGGCCATGCAGAGTCGCACAGCATCTGACCGCAGGCACTTCTGGCCTGCTGGATGCTTCTGAGGAGAAAAGCGATGTGAGACAACCTGTGCCATTGGGTCCTGAGTAGCTGCAGCCAGCAGCAGGTATTGTCTAGGGTTCCCTACCGCCTCTTTGAAGGGTGTCTGCAGTAGGGGAGGCTTCGTGGTGCGTGCTCTGATTTCCCAAATGTCCTTCTTCTGCAGAGCCTGGGAGCATAAAGAAAACTTTCAGTGCTGGGCAGCAATTCAAAGGGTCTCGTTATTTGTCATGGCAAGAGGTGGATCTCTTAGAGATCTCGGCTCTCCTGGGAAGGCCTCAAAGGGAGCCTCAGGGAAACCACAGAGGAAGAGCAAGGAGGAGAGGGATAGATAAGTAAGGAGGCAGTATGGGGAAGCAGAGATCTTTGCCGCTCAGATGTGACTTAAGTAGGCTCACAGTGGAGGAGAGAGTTGGCCTTTTCTCTTGTAACCCTGTAGCCCTGCGGGCAGTGGGGTCACAGCCCTGAATTTTCTGTCACTCCCAAGAGGTATAAAATTATGGCTGTGAAGACAGACTCCTGGATAGCAGAGCTAATTCAGCTGGGGCATAAGCCAGCCTGCCCGTTGGCACCCTTCATCTCTCACCTAGAAAGAGCCAGGGAGATTCCTCAGCAGAAGCGCTTACACCACTCCCTCAGTAGGACACTTGCCTCATGCTGTCCCAGGTGAGCTCTGCAGGTTGCTTTCAGTCCCGTATCCCCACAGAAATGACAGCGGTGTGGTTCAGAGAGACAGTCCCAACCGGCCAGCCAAAGCTCTGACTTGACTCTTTCTTATGAATCCCACAGCAAGCAAGAAGCCAAGAGGGACCTCAGTTTTTCTGATCCAGAAAAGGTTAAAAATTAGACACATTCCTTCATCTCGGGTCACTGTCCCAAGTCTCTGCTCCCCTTTGTTCACCCCTGTGTTTTCTCCCCAGGGTAAGTCCAGCCCTCTGTGCCTTGGCGTGGACCTTCTCCCCCTCACTCCTTGGCCTGTCTTGCCTTCCTCCAGGGACTGTGGTCTACCAGGGCCTTTCAGAGCCACCAGAGGAGGCTCTTTTCCCCAGAAAAATCAAAATTTTTGTTTTGCACAACAAAATGCAATGCAGTTAGAGTGTTATAACCCATTTCTTAAAGCATTCTTGCCTCCCTCATTTGCTGATGAACTACAACAATCTCACAATCTTGTGCATTTTGATTTCTAGTGTAGGCACAATCCACGATTTTGCCCTAAGAATTACCTTTCAGGGATAAGTGGCTTTCTATGAAGGTTTTCATTGTCTTCTGATACTCATCTTCAGTCATGTGGAGCTGGGCTACCTCCATGCTTGAAAAGCACTCTTCTTCTGTAGCTGTCCCCTTCTTTCGAGGAGGCCAGTGTGCTGCAGACACCCTGAAACCTGCTTTATCCAGGTTCCTTGCAAACATCCTCCCAATGGAGCTGTTGGACACGAGAACTACAATTGCTCTCCCTTTCACATCAATGTTCCTCTCCACAATGCCGAAGGAGAAGATGATAATGAAACAGGTCAAAAATGCAATGGAAATGCATATAAAGGCATAAAAGAGGCAGGAAAGGGTCGTCGCGAGTAGTAAGTCTATGGCCAGAAAGATGAAATGCTGCAAGAGGAAAATCATCGTTAGAAGGATTAGCCCCGCCGCCTCGCTCGCAACCGAGCCGAGAAATCTGCTAGGAGTCACCGCGTGCAACCACGCTGTTATAAAGCCAGGCAGCGTTGCGAAACGTGCAGAGGCAAGTCAAAACCCCGAGGGGAGGATGAATCATTTTCTGGGATGGAGCAACAACGGCGATCTCTCAAACCACGTATGTTTTCAGGAGAGAGCAGCCCTGTGTTTGTCTTGGCTTTGCTGTGCACTTGGATGCTCCGCTAGGCTAAAATGTAAGGATTCGTTTTGTAAGGGCACTTCATTGCATATTGTCTCTAGGGCCGTTGATGTATGTAGGTTATTTTGAAGCAGCCATTTTTAAGGGATTTCTTAAAGTAGTGTGTGCCTGGCATTGGGAGACACGGAGTAGAAATAATGCCTATATCTGCTTGGCGTGCTACAACTCTCTTAAATTTACCACTCTCGCTACCGCTGTAAAGCAAGTGGTTTTGCTAGGTCTGGTAAAGGGCCCAAGCAGACACAGAACTGGGAACCCTACCCTGTGCAACCGGCCCCTGTTCTGCTGTAAAACATGGGACACTGTGCTGCCTGTGTTGCTCCAGGAGGGGTTCTTTCACATCAGAGACGAGAGAAACGAGCTGGGTGCTGGAGAGAGTGGGTTTTTTTTTTTTTGAATGGGGTTTTGGGGAGGGCCTTGCTATTTTGAGGCCGGCAGAATGGCAGGCAGAGCAGTGCCATGGCAAGGGCTGTATTTATCCCTGACTGCAGCAGTGGCCTTTGCATGTGGAGCACAGCAGGGCTCCGTGCTACAGCTGTAGCCCCTGCAAAGTTGGGAAGAGCCTGGCAGACCTAGGAATGGGACTGGTGAGGGTAAATGCTGCAGTGTCAAGGCTCAGCTGACCTCCAGCAGTGGGTCAGGCGGGAGGCTGCCATGTAAGCCCATGGCTTCCCAGCTGCCAGCCCTCTTACTGCCTCCTCTGAAGCAGCCACTGAAGTTGGAGGCAAGATCCTTCCCTTCTTGGTCAGGTCACTACTAGAACCTCAATGTCGGAACCTGCTCTTTAAATAGTATCTTCCTTTTTTTATTATTATTTATTTTTATTTTTAATGTAGATTGATGTAAAGGGTCCCCCTGAAAAGGTGTGTTCTGCTGGGTGTGTAGTGTTGCAAGCGGGTGTTGTGTTTATTCCCAGCTCTAACTGGGAAGGTACTGGGGGTGTGGGACAGGCTGTCAGCATGACCCACACACGTTTCACTGGTCCTTCTTGTTCATCCTCTGTGCGAACGTGCAGGTCCCATCTCACGGTTCAGTAGCACTGTGCTGTCACAGCAGTCCAACTCCGGGCACTTTGGGGATGGAGTTGCTGCCAGCTGCACCCCAAAAACCACCGTGGGCACCCCACCCAGCGTGTGCATAAACATGAAGCGGGCAAAGGGATGCAAGCATCTAGTTTGCCTTTTAAATGGTTCATAAGCAGTCAGAGACAGTGGGGCTGTGTGTATTGGGGGGTCGTCTTACAAAGCGCTTTTTAAAAATTTTCCAGCTGTTCATGCCAGAAGACTGGGCCAGGACAAGCTCCTGTCTGCAATTTGGTGGGGCGATACCTGCCAGGCTTTGAGCTGGCAACCGGAGCCTCCTGTATCCTCCCGGTCTTGGCCAGAATAATTTTCTGGTCCTTTTTGCAGGCAAAAAAAAAGAGGAAGAACCCAAAACATTGCCTCTGCAAGCGATGAGTTTGCAGCCCCTCCTTGCTAAGTGTACTGGCTGAGCAGGAAAAGCCTCCCATCTTCCTCTAAATATCAGAGCCCTAAGGTCAGCCTAAAAGGCAGGAGTGAGGAGCCCTATGCTGCTGGGGAGACGGGCTGTAGTCGTCCTTCTCTGTCCCCACGTTATTTTACCGTTCCCCCGCCGGTGATGCCCGGTTGAGCGTTTCCTTCGGGAGGGATCCCTGCGGGTCTGTGCGGGGAGGCTGACCTGTGCCGGGCAGAGCGGGCTGCCATCCACGGCTCTGGCCTCACTTTTCTAAAAAAACCTGGTTATTAAAGTACTTAGTCTTTCGTTTAAAAAGGTAAACTTTTTTTTGAGGTTTATTTTCCTTGGTAAATGCCGTTTTTTGACGGTTCTGGAAGGGGAGAAGTGCGCTCCGCCGCCCGCAGCGCAAGGGCGCCACCTGTCGGCGGCTCGGCGTGGCCGGGGCGGGGGCGCTGGCAAAGGCGGGGTACCCCTCCCGGATCCCCCTCCTCTGGGGGTCACCCGCAGCCCTGGTGTCCCCGCCGGAGCCAGCAGAGCCCGCAGCGGAGAGGTAGCTCGCTGGCTGCTGCCACCGCCAGACCGGCAGCAGCTCTTGAGAGGGAAGGTGATGACACTTCCATCCATCCATCTTCCCTTCCCATCTTTCCCAGAAATTCAGTTCTCTGGTTTTAAAAGACACAAACGGCCAGTTACCCAGAACCGCTACAAATTTTTTTAAAAAAATTTTTTTTTTCAAGGTATGATTTCTCTATTCAGTGGTTCTTCTTAATCAGTGAATAAACATTAAAATGAGAGTCTCTAGTGTGGGTCAAGAAAACATTTCAAAAGTAGTACTTCCTCCTCTCCTCCAACTGTAATATCTGGGAACAGTCAAGACCTCAGGCCTGCCCTGGGTTTTATCTTACCATATTCATAAGCATAAAGATATTTTCCCAGTAGGTGACCCAAGGGGTGGCAGTGACATGTCTGCTAGCTGCACTGCTGGCTGTCACCCAACTTGGGTTTTGCACTATAATTACTAAGCTAACTCCTCCAAAGGCTTTCACTGTATCCTTTCCTAAATGGCATTAACCCTTGGAATGCTATATCATTTTACTCAGCAGACTGTTGTTTTCAGGCCTGTTCAAGAAATTACTGATTAATGCTCTACTTCTGCACGGAGTTTGCTGTCTCTTGTGTTAAGCAAGAGGATTAAATGAATTCATCTGCAGTGTGAGCTAAGCTATTGAGTCATTCCCTCAGGTTTACTGCGCCTCTCAGAGAAGGCATCTGGTTGTTCTCAGCAGTGTGATTTGGGATTTCATCTGGGGCAGAGGAGGTTGTATGCTCGAGATCTCATGGCAGGCTTGAATCAGGCTGATTACGGCTTCCTCCACAAATTGGTGCATTAGAAGAGGCAGAAAGAAAGTGAACCAAACAGTCTGTCTTTGGGTCAGGTGAATTCAACAGCAGCTCCCTTAGAGGGGAAGGGAGACCCATGCAGAGGAGCAGTGCTTTGGGGCAACATTGCTGCTGTAGCACTCCACCGTGCAGCAAGCTTGGCCTTTCTGCTGATGCTGGACAAGGGATTCCTACAGGGAGAGACAGACTGATTCAAGTTAGGCTTTTTCCTTTGCAAAAGGTCTTCAGACAAAAATCAACTTCTGCTTGCTCTTCTTGCAGGATGGTTGGAAATTGTTATCATGGGAGAGCAGGCATTTGCTTTTGCCACTGGGCTTGATGCTTCTTTAAGAATATAAATGGTGATCTTTCAGAAAGGTTAGATTAGCCTTTGTTTGGGGTTTGCCAAAATTGCTGGCTACTGAAGAAGGGGACAGCACCTTTGTGGAGGTTCAGCGTCAGTCAGCTGTGGTTTGATTAGGCCACATGGTTCAAAAAGCCTGTTATAGGGAGCTGTGTACTCTTAAAAAATCTTGAGAGCACAGTTAAACTCTGTATATTAGAAATTATAATTATATATTAGAAAAACTTATCTTAAACCTCTTTTAAGCAGATTCTAAAGCTCTGCTTATTTTCTGGTCAATACAACCATTGTGTTCCTCATGTACTAATGGAGCAATAAAAAGGGATAGTTTTCCTAAAAACTATATCCTGCAGTCAGATCTCCAGGAGGCTTGGAAGCTTTACAGGGGCACCATGGACTTTGAGGCACTTGCTGGGGACCAAGGTTTCTGGCTGATGCATTCTTCTTTTGGTCTTCCTTTTGCTGCCCACACTACTGTGGACAGAACTATGGGCATCCCAAGGCAAGAGAAAATGGAGCTGGAAAGTGGGAGTTGAGGGCCTCATCACCCTCTTAACTCAGCAGCCTTGCTACTGGGGCAGGTTTATTCTGCTGCCAGCAGACTCTGTGCTGGTTGAGTTGTGCTCCATGCTGGGCTTGGCCTATTTTTCTCTCTTTGAAAAGGGAATACCCACGTAGAAAGTATATGTTTTTATTTTATAAATTGAATAATTTCAATAGCATTTAATTTTCTGTTAGCTTTTCAGTGGTTTCCCTACATTTTTGGTTTATTCTGCTGAGGAAGTGGAGGTTCAAATTTAGTTTTTGTGACTTGGACTGCACTCAGGAGAATTTCAGAGATATGAGAGCTGGTAGAGTCCCTTTGGTGGTCAGAGGCTTTTTGCAGGCACTCCAGCAGTCTTGGGGAGCTGCCGGGAAACAACTCGTATTGAAGCGGCATTTTTTTTTATTATTTTTCTTTTCCCTCCAGTTTGATTGAATCCTTACTGCAAAGCATTATACCTGCATGATAGATACCAGGAAATCCAGTTTTCACCAGATTAAAATTGAATTCCGTTCCTCACTGAATGAAAATTGTTTTTTAAAGCCCCAAAGCATTGTGGTGTTCCCAAGTGCAGGAATACAGATTAATTTTTGCTTTATTTCTTTCATGTTTGCTTTTCCTTCTTTCTCTCTTTTCCAGTAACAACATGAAAAGAGGTAAAATTAGACTTCAAAAGAGAATAAAGATGGAAAGAATGAGAAGGGGGATGGGAGAATAAAATTTGCTATTTCTTTCCATTCTTTTCTTGAAATTTTTTATTGCTAGAAAAATTGAGGTGCTCTTTTGATTCTGGGACAGTTAGTCTGGAGAACCTGTACACAAATATTTGTATCTCTTGCAGTGCACTGATGTGACTTTCACCCCAGTCTTCAGGCTTCCTAAAGTCAACTCAAAACAGTGACCAGATAATGCATTTTCTTTTTCACTTTGGTACCAGTAGTAATAGTTGATGGTAATAAGATAATACCTTCACTTCTTAGCTGGCAGCTCAGTCTTACCTGGCTCCTAAAAAAGGTCCCAGTTGCTTATTAATGGAGGCATCCAAATGTTCTGTGGTGTTTGATACCAGTTTGCTATTCTGGTCATGAATCTAAAGAAGAAAACTATCAGCTTGGGCAGATACTAATGTCCTAGATGTTCCATTGCGATTCAGTAAAATACTGACCTATTTATTTATATATCTCATTAGATGCTCTGGTACTCTTCCCATTTTTCTTTTCTAAGGGCAAATTTCCTGTCTTTTACTTGAGGCTTCTTGCTCACTGTTAAATATTGTTCAGTCATGGCCTGCTAATTGAGTTGAGTAGCAGCAAGAGGAGAAAATAAAAGAGGCAACTAATAATGAGTGGGGCAGTTGCAAGCTATAATGTATGGACAGTATGTCTGTGTCACATACACAGCTGCAGTAAGAGAAGTTTAAGGACACATAGCCCTCAATGTCTGAAAGCCGGTGTGTGAGCACATAATTACATGTGTATCACGGTCAAATTTGTATTCCACAGATGATATTAAATTATGAAGTTTTTAACTTGTAAGCATTTACCTTTTCAGTTAAAACATTCTTTTTATGTCTTCAATACATATCATATCTTAAAAAAAAAAGAAAAAGTATCATCAATAGAAATTTTTGAAGCCTTCACAAACATTATCAGCCAATTTGGGATCCTTAAATTAAAACAAAGTACTCTGCTAATTAACTTGACTAGTAAATGGACAGCAATGGAAAACTTTTGTCTTCTCTCGGATTTTGGCAGTGGATTTCCTAGCCACTGAGAACTTGTAGTAATGTTTTAATGGTAGATCTTGCTCATAGGTGCCTTTCCTTAAATGCTTCTCTGAATTGGATCTCGGATCCTTTAAAAAGGTCAGCTGCTCCTGAAACACTGTTGCTCACAGAAATGGTCTCTTATTCCCAGCATTCTCAAAACCCTGCTGTAGCTCTGGCCTTTCTTACTGTCTCAGCCCTGAGCCTTACCCTGACATGAACACCCAGCCTAGGTTTATGCTGGGCTCCAAGGCCTTCTCTGAGTGAAAGAGCTCCTTTTTGATTACTGAAAGTATCCAGTGGGGGATTATTTGGGAAAATTAAATAGTGCTGGAAAATATGCTTTCCAGTGCTCTCTGTAAAGCACCTGACTTGGATGGTTGGTCAGGATCTCCCTTTGGGTAGTCAGGACAGGCTTTATTTACAGCCCTCCTGTGCTTCATGGAGGCTACCAGGGCTCATTCCTGTTGAAGAACTTGGGAGAGTCTCAGGGCATTGAGCTAGCGTTAAAAGCTGGCATTAAAAACTGAAACATCTGAGGAACAGAGACCCCCAGTGGAGATTTATCAAGTTTCACTTGACATGAAAACGTTAGTGGTTCTCTCAAGAAAACCAGAAGACTCAGAACAGGTCTTGAGAGCAGCAGGAATGCCTCGGGCAGAAGTTCTTCCACATTTTTAAGGTGGTCTTGAGTACCTGGCATATCTGTCTTGTTTGGGAAACCTGAGCAGTAGAATAAGTCCCTGCCATAAACATTTTCAAAGTTTTATGTAACCCTGTCGGCAATTGCCAATTTACAGAGTGGAACAAAATAGGTATATTTATAAGGAAAAAAAAGTAGAAAATTCATCATACAAATTGTTCATTTAACAGAATCACAAATTATTCAATGGACTTTAAGTTGGATGAGTGGAAAAATAAAATTAAAAATATAGATGAAGGAAATAAAATAATAAATAAAAGTATAGAATAATTCATCAGAACAACCATTCACCATTTCGAAATGCAAGCACTCCTTTCCCTCATTTGGTTGGCCCCAGCTGATTAAACAGCAAACTCCTAATGCAAGAGATCCCGTGTTTCTCTGTGGCTGCACACACTGGGCCTTTAACTACAACTGGCATCTCTAAGTCATGTTTTATAAGATAAAATAAATCCTTTTCCCATCGTAAATCCTATATGAGTCAGTAATATCCCACTTCTGCAGCTGAGAAAATTAGGTCAGACAGGAGAAATGACTTGATGGAGGCCACCAGGGAACTCTGAGTCGGAGTGACAATTAGGGGGGGAGCCCCAGCATAATCAGTTGGGTCCCAACATTTGCTGCCTCCTTTCCACGCTGGAAAAAGCCAGTAGCATCACTTCTTTTTGTCATTTGAAACTGCTGGTTGCTGACAACAATGGGTTATCTCTTGGGTTAAGCACACCTCTAAATACATTTCTTAAAACTACCAAATAGTCCAACTCCCACATTCTTTTCTGTTCAACATTAATATTAATAAAGATTTTCCGACTTAAACATGTGGGCTTTTCTTGAGTGTACAGATCCAAATTGACTTAAGCTGGAGAAGAAACTGAATTTGGGAAACCCTGAAAAGCTTCTTTAATCACAAGCTTATTAAATGCAAAGCAAAAATTACAAACAGCTAATTTTCAAAATGGACATGTTCTGGTTTTTGGCTTCCTTTTTTTTTTTTTTTTTCCCCAGCACGATGACAGATGTGCTTTCTGCGCTCACCGTAGCCAAGCTCTTCTTGAAGGTCAGGGACTAAGGATTTAAAAATGAAACCTGACTGAAACTAAATTGCTTCTGCCTGTCAACACGTTCTCTAGTTATATGTACCAGTATATATCAGAGATATTTAGTGGTCTCTGTTACAGAGGCTTGTCTGTGCAGGAAAACAAAGGAAGCACCCTGCAGTAAGCTGAGCAGGTAAATTAAACACTCTGCTTTGGATAAGCTGCTGCCGAGGATTCTTCCATACAAAATCTCTTCTCAATGACAGCCAAGTGTGTGTGTGTATGTGTGTGTATTAGGTGTTCTTTTCACCTGTGATGATCCAATGTTTTACCTGAATTAATTTCATTTCTTATCTCTCCTCTCAGAGCATTTTGGGCAAGTTACTGAACAGAACCAAAGGTGTCATTTTTGGCAACCAGTCTGGCAGTGCAAGGTCAGGGTTTGGTGAAGATGGTGTTTGTGGGGGCTTGGTTGTAGTTTAAATCCTCTTCCTTAGAATCCCAAGGATGGAGATTCCCCTGTCTCTGTGGGCTCCTACCCAAATGTAGAAGGTCAGTGCCCCCAACCATCCTGGTGGCCTTCAGCTGGCATTGTTCCAGCCTGTCAACGTCCTCCTTCTCCAGAAGGTATCAGAGCACTGTGTGTTTTCCATATATACTTGCCTGGACATAATTATTTCACTTGGAAAATCCTAATTGCTCTTGTATGGATGAATTGTGATCTTCCAGCAGTGTTTTCCTGAGTGTTGAGTTTCCTGGCCCAGCTCCCAGTCAGGGTTTGGCGCCTCCAGAGGGACTCAGCCAAGCTGCCTTCCTGAATCTGCAAGATACAGCTCATAGCCCTCAGATAAGTTACAAAAGCTTCTGTATTTTCATTTTGTTTTTATACTTTCTGTCTAAAAACATATTGCTCCATTGCCTCCTTCTTGCAAGGAGCACAAATCCCACTCCTGCCTGGCATGCATCTCCTGAGCTGCTGCAAAGCCAGGCTTTCAGGAGCTATTGTCGAAAATAAGGCCTCTTTATCTGCCTTCCTCTGTTGCTGGTATCTGTTTGAGAGAAGGTGTGAAGTGTAAAGCCGAACACACCGAGAAGCCTTTAATCCCCACCATCCTTTGCTCCTCTGTGGTTCTGGTCTCAGGTAAAGCGCTGCTGGAGCCATCCTTAGCTGTCCTTCGTGTTTTTGTAAGGATGCAGCTCTCATCAGCCTGTTAGCTGCTCCATTCCTCCTCTCGACATGTTTTCAGCATTCACACTACTGCCTGGGAAGGTGCAGCATCCAGCATGCTCCCAGAGGTGAATCTGCTGCCCACAGAATACGGCTGCTTTGCTCAGCCACTGCCTCTGCCTAATGCTGTAGCTGACCCCAGGCTGGGGCCATCAGGGGCTGCCGTTCCTCCAGCTCTGCAGCCCCAAGCAAATCCATCCAGCTTTCCTGCCTGGTTATCACCTGTGCTGCTTCACTTTATTAACCTCTCTAGCACACAGTGTATGAAGTCTGACAGCATTTTCAAAAAATAAAAGTCTCACCATCAGTAGGAACAGAAAATATTCTATTTCCTTCATAGGAGAGACAGGGACAGAAGACTGCTTCCATCCGGGCTGCAAAGCCTTTGAGTTGTGGTACGTCAGGTTTGGACTTTTGTACCTTATGCCCAAGGGAGACTGACCTGGGTAATTCCCAGAATGTCTTTCATCACGCTCCAGCCAAAATGAGTAGCTTGACTTCTTTCTGTTAACTGACTGCCCTTCAAAGCAAAACTTCCCTGCCTGTTCAGATGGTGCATGGTGTTATGCCACCGTGTCACGCCGTGAGCTGTAGACCACAGCAGCTGTCTCTGTGCTCCGTGATTCAGGCCCTGACTGCTGCAAACACGCGGCTGTGGTACAATGCACGTGGGCATTTTCAGTGCCCCCAGAACCTATCGCAAGCTTTGCTTTTCATACGAGAGTGTACCGTTCACAGGAGAACTATGCTAAAATATGTCCCCGTGTCCCTGTTCTTCCCAGATTATCAGAGCTAACCCAGCACAGCCTTTAGGTAATAAAGCTTGGGCACTGGTGTCTTAGATGCCTTGCAGCACAAATTGGAGGGCATCTTGTGGGGACATCACGTAAGATAGTAGACAAGATTATGGTATGCATATCCCTCTGTTTCTGGAGCCCTGTAGCACTGCATATTTAAGCTAGGTCAGTTATAATACAGCTTGAAGCAGAAAGATGAAAGAGCTGCAGTTAACATGATGAAGCTCATATTTTCTTGTGAACAGCAAATGCAAATGTTGATGTAGACAAGCAGACAAAGACCTCTGCCAACCTCTGTATGTGCTAAAAATTTAGCTAGCACATCAATAAACTGTTCATGGAGATACTATTTAATATTTTTGTATTTTAGACTTGTCATCAGCAACTTTTGAAGATAATTATGTTGTATGAAATGATTACTATAGAATGAAAGAGCAGGCTCCGGGGTAGTTTGTCTCTATGATGGTTCATTTTTCAGTGATATGAATGATGGTTTTAATCAACAGGTCCATGCAGTGGAATAAATTCCACTGTCTCATCATTGCTTTGGGGTGCAGGCTGTTTTCACTGATAACTTTTTTTATAACCAGAAATAGCTCCTGCTACATCCGAGCAAAGAAAAGGACATGTGCTGTATGTAAGAATATTGTACTTTATGGGTGATATTTACAAAGCTACCTAAATGGTCTGGATGCCCAAATCCGATCAGTGTTAATGAGCACAGAATACTCAAGCCCTTAGTTGCCCCAATTGAAAAAAATCTACATACACAGCCTTTAATTTGAAGTATGTAGAAGTCAATGGATAGGCTTCTATTGATATCAAAAGAAATTAGACCTGCCATACATCAAGGATTTTAGAGGAAGTACCAGCCACTTCACAGCCCCAGGAAAGGGGGGTTTGAGGTGGCTTGGTGTTATGGCAATAAGAGAGAACTGATTCAGCTGAGCTGGGAGCAAGTAACCTGGAGTGCAGAGGCTCCCAGAGTGCTGCTGCCCATACAGCCTGCAAGGGAATGCTTTAATTGCAGCAATTTTAGGAGGCAGCTTGGGGCTATGGTAGCATGAGATGCAGCAGCTGTGTCAGGGCAGGGATGGGCACTGGAGCATTGCGAGAGCCAGAGCTGGTGGTGTCACAAAGCCAAGAAAACCTGAGTCCTTCTCCCACACTGCTATTTACCCCACCTGGCAGCAAGGATCTGCTTTAGCAAGGTGGAATGGCCCAGATCAGGCTCTGTATGTGCTTTGTAGCACTACAGAGGTAACAGCAAGATAAGCTGCTCCATCTGCCAGTGTATCTCAGTCCTTTGTGGCCTTAGTCATAGTGTGGAAAAACAAACTGAATTCAGACTCGGTCCCCAGATAATTCTTGGTTGCTCTTCTGGAGATGCACCTCAACCCCCCTGTTTTAAAAAGTACTGAACTGTTCACTTGTGCCTTTTCTATTTACCTTAGCTAGTATTGAGTTGAGCATCAGTGAAAGTAGATGATTACAGTTGCTTGCAGAGGAGCCATTAAATAAGCAGACACCTGTGGAGGCCGGTCTTAATAACATGTATAAAGTGTAAGCAGAGCCAAGGAAGCAACCAGGCTCTCTTAGCTCCTCTTCCAGCATTTGTCATGGTCCCTAAAGAGTTTTTTAGGTGTGATCCAAAATTTCTTGATAATATTTATGCCTGAAAACCAGGGAAAAACACTACACTGTGTTTTCCAGCCCTTTGCCTAGGATGTAACTAGTGGATACACTCCACTATGTAAAGCAACAAATTTCACAATTTGTTGGTTTTTTTTAACACCAACAACTTTAGTAGGCTTCACAAAATGACCTAGATGCAAAAGGCTCCATTTCATCCATGGATTTGTAAGCAAGTGGACTTCACAGGGGGGTTATTCAGTTGTAGGTGAAATTAAACCAAGATTTGTTGGCTGAATGTGCTATTCATCTAATGAAAAAGCTGTTTTTCATTTGCTAACCTTTTTCAAATGTGTTCGTCTGTAATTAAATATAGCCTCTCCACTAAATACTAGGACATGCCACATGCATGTAAGCAATTACAGCTGAGCATGTATTTATTCATGATGACTTTTCATTGTCTGATGCTCTAACTGTATGATTTACTTGGGTTGGGTGTTTTGTTTTTATTCTGTCTTCCTGGCAACTTGAATCAAATAGCTCTTGTGTAGAAACAAAAACGCAATTAAACATGCTAAGAAGCGGACTTTAGTTGAATGAAATAATATTAAGTGCGCTAGATACATAAGCAAAAACCAGGCTTATCAGAGCATGTTTTGCATTCCGTGCTGGTTTATCGAGCAAAGGAAATGTTACCTGAAGCCAGCGAATTGATTTCTTTTATGGTTTAAATGTTCTTCTGACCAGCAGCTCTCTCTCTTGTCTCTCATTTTATTTACTGGAAATAAGTGTCCTGCTTTTCCAACTCCAAATTAAGTTGTTCATTCAAAGCTTAAAACAGCAAAGTAAGAAGATAGGGTGTCTGCTGCAAGTTCCTTGTACTTCAGTAAGCTCCAGTGCTAGAGGCTTATCAGATCCCCCTTTATTTTTTTCCTCCTTGAGGCAGTACTCTTAAAGGCTGGCTTTATAAAGGCAGAAATCAAATAGATTCAGTAAAGGTTAACCATTCACAGTGGCACTGTATTTAATAGCCTTGGAGTGGAGACCAAGGAAATTCGTGTTGACTTTCTGTGGTGCTTGAAGTGTTCCTGAAAACTTTCTCTTCAGTCTTTCTGAAAGCTTCCCCTCTCGCTTACAACACCTTAATGACTTTTTTAAAGGAGCCATATGGAAAAGGAACTGGTGTAAAACTGAAAACTATTCACCTGGGAAACAAACAAAAAAAAATTTGTATTTTAGCATGCAGTGCATACCTCACTGGATTTGTTAAATTGCCATTGCATTAGCACTGAGTCGCAGGAGAAACACAGCATTTCACAAAGCAGGTAAAACCAGAGAGACTTTAAATGATTTCTGGGATATTAAATTCGTAGAGACTAAGACATACTGTCTAACTATTTTGTAACACTCTGAGTAAACCAATGGACATACACTTAATTGTAAGGACCATCTATTACCTCTACTGCGTGGGCCAAATCCTGCTCTCATTTGCAATTACTGAAATCTTACTACAGACAATAGTTCTGCGTGAAATGGGCAGCATTTCAGCACTTGTTTGATGACACATGTTGTGATAGAAAACAAGCCAAGAACAGAACACGTGGCTCTTCCTTTCCCACTATTGGCATAGAAGTGGCATTGCAAAGATCTCCACAATGAAGAACCAACAACAGCAGCTTGTCCGCTAAAGAAGAGGACATGTTAATTTTGAGTGGTTTTCCAAAAGAAAAGGACTTTTTGGGTCTATATTGGGTCAGGTGAGCTTCTACCATCCAAAATCAATGCAGCACCTATGGCAAATGACGGCTCTTCTCTAATTCATCCAGAATTTGTCACCTTGGCTCTTACCTGCCAACTGCGGGGCTTGAGCAGTGCTGTAAAGGGGGGATCTGGCTCCAGCTGAAAGCTGGTGGCCAGGAAAAATTGACCATCATTGCCAAGAAGACTAGATGGGGGAAGTAGACACCTCTTGCTTTTTGTTCTCCACTGAACTTATTTAGAGCTGGCCATGGTGGACTTTAAATTGTGACTGATTCCATTTAATGTTTGGTATTGTCAGGGTTATTTGTGTGTTTTCCAGTATTAATAGTGTTTTCCAGGCAGAACATTGCTGTAGTATTTGCTTCCAACTTGCATATAGGTCCTTGTCTGGCTTCCTCATGAAAATGACCCAGATTTTGAGCTGGAAGCTCCCAAAAGCAAGGATTGTTGTCTGTGCACTGTCTATGTGATGGCTTTCCTCTGCATGAGATTCTCAAGGACACCTACATGCCCCTGTAAATCAGCAAAACTGTACCCTCATCACCCTGTGCTCTGGAGAGACAAGTTGCCCAAGTGCTGAGGCACTAATAAGTAGTACCACCAGCACCCTTAAAAGATGCACTTCAGGTTCGCTTGAGCATTGCCTGGGGCAGTGGGTGGCATGGGAGCCACAGAGCTCAAACTCTTCTGTAATGCTTTTCACACTCCCACCTCGTGACTATTGAGGCCCAGGTTGCTCTTAATGCCTCGGCATGTGATAGAGGGCAGAAGCACTTGTTGTTGAAGGTGATAATCATGTTTGCTTACTTATTGTTGTCACAGCAGGGGGAAAAATGTCATAGCAAATAGCCTCTTAGTCTTAGTAGTCAGAAATGTTTGAGCTCTCCGAAATTTCACCTTTGTAAATTTCTACCTTTGCAGCCTGCAACCCCTACAGTGCTCCAGAGACTTTCTGTGCAAGCTAAATAATCAAATTGGCCCTGTCTTGGTTCTCCACTGCTGACCAGAAGAGAAAATGTGTAAATTTAATGGCTCTGCTGAGATGTAGCACAGGGTTTACCCTGTCCCAGAGTGCACAAGTGATGCTGTGTCACTGTGCCTGGGCAGCATGGATGAGACAAAAACGTAATTCAGACACAAATATTATCATTAGAAGTAACTCTTTAAAGCCAGCAGGTATTACCTAGGATTATCCAAAGGTGTAACTGCCATCATCCCCCCTTTGCTATGTACTGATGTCCAAGCTAGCAAAACTTCCACCGTTCCCATCATCTCTTTGGGTCTGTGGCACAATGGAGACATCCTGCCCTAGAGATGTTCTCCAAGGAACTGGCTTCTCCCGTTGCCTCCATTGGCCACCCACTGCAGGCTGCTGGCATAACTGCCTCAGTGGGGCTAAATCCCCTGGGACAAGACACATCGTCGTGCATGGTCTCACTGGCAGCAGTACCCTTAGAAGAGGGGGGACTCTCTCGTTGCCATGACAATGAGCCTGTGGGGATGAACATTTCTTTCTGTGAACAGCAATTCAAAGCCTAAAGCAACGCTGCTGCCTCCAAACACTTATCAGTGCCATGTGCAAACAAAGCTGGGCAAAGCCTTGGGAAAATAAAGGGCCAGTGGGGAAAAAGCTGGCTGGTGCTGCGGTCCCTTCCCCGCTCGGGCTTCCAACAGTGGGGGGAGCGACTGCTTTCTGCCTCTTTGTTCCCAGCTCCAGCACAAATCAAATCAAGCCTCCCTTCCCCCAGCAAAGCTCATGCTAAGCTGGAGCATGCCAGAGCAAAAACGGATTAAAAAGAAAAATCATCCTTGTGGCAGCAGATGAAGAGGGTATAAATCAGTGAGATGGAGGGTGCTCTGCCCCAGGGCCTGTTGCTCGTCGCTGCTAACAAGAGGCTTAAATCAATTCATTTGGGGAGACTTGGGGTGTCTGCTGAGCCCTCCACTGCCTTCTGCACCTGAGACACCAACAGGCCGAGAAGGGCAGTGGCCAAATCTGCTACAGGTGTGAGAGTCTGGGAGTGTGGGGTGAGCTGGAGCTGCCTCTTGCCGCGCTGGAGGGAGCTCCTGAGACAGCAAAAGTGCTGCATCGTGGTCCAGCCCTCGCAAGTCAGATCCCAAAATGATGAAAGCAGGTTATGTTTCAGTATGCTTTTAATAGCTCATGTTGGAAGACAGGTTGTTTCTTTTTAGGTTTTAGATCTATGAAAAGTTAGGGTTTTTTCCCCTGTGAAATAAATCTTATGTAGGTTGTAAACAGTCTTATATAGGTCTTGAACTTTTTAAAAAAAACTTTTTACATAGAGAATCTGACTTTCTTGGAGCCACATGATCCTGGGAGCTGGGGGAGCGCATTCCCAGGTTGAGGGTGACATGGCTTTACACTGCTGATTATCCTTTCCCCTACCAGCTGTCCCACAAACCAGAGCTGGCAGGCTGGGGCAGGCACCTTTCCATCGGTCCTGTCAACCCAAGAATAGAGTGAAAAGTTAGGATGAGTGAGCAAGGGCCTGTGGATGAGCCGAGGAGGGGACAGGGGACCCAGACATGCCCCTTGCTGTGGATGGTGCTCAGTGTGGCTGGTGTCAGCACCCACAGGTCACCCAGCAAAAGCATCCACAGAAAGAAGGGGCTTCTCCCAAGCAGGGGCAGAAAAGCAGTGGGGCACTGGAAGACTGGAGGGGAAGATTACAAATACAGAAACAAGGATCCTTGCTTTGTGCACCCATTGAAATGTGGGTTAGAACTGGTGAAAATCTCTGAGAGGTGAATGCAGAATAAGGACAAGACCCTGTCTGTCTTGTGCTGGGTAAAGATTAACTGTATTTTGGCACTTTTCCTCAGTTCGTGTTTCTATTTGCTTCAACTACTGGACGCTGAGCAGGGATAATAAATGCAAAAGTCTCCATCCTTTGTGGAGGGGGCATCCCCAGAGCAACCAGTGCAGTGAGACTGAGAAGGGCTTATTAATGCTTGTACCTGGGCTGGGAGACCAAAAATAACCCTGTGACAGCGCTGAGTGGAGGAGTTTTGGCTATAAAGTGTGATCTGTAACTGCAATCTGACATGATGCTGAAGAACTCTGAAGCCACAGATGAGGTGTTCCCAAAAGACCCTGAAATACAAAGAGCCAGGATCACGCTCCCCAGAAAATGCTGTTTTTTCCTGGTGGTGTTGTACCAACAGGGGTGGATTAAGGGAAGATTCCCTTATTTGGGAAGGGGGGACTCCTTAATCCCCAAAGCCTGGATTTAAAGATCCTGGAAAGAGTAATCACAGCCAGCCAGATTAGCGAGCAGGAGAGGGCAGCGTGGCACTGCCAACCCCAAGGTTGGACCTCACCCTTGTTTGCAGCTCCTTTTCCCAGGCCTGTGTCTTAAATATGCTCAAGGACTCGAAAACAAAAAATCCACAGAAAGGAAGACATTAAAAAGAGCATTTTCCTACTCAAGTCATGGGTGGTTTCCCACAAGTGAGAAATGTGTAAAACATGGCTGAGCCAGGTGACAAATGATGAGGGGGGGTTGTTTGTTTTTTTAACAAGTGCCTTTATATTGGTCTTGCAAGGCTCCTGCCATAACAAACTGAGTCATCCTTTAGCTGAAGAAGAAAAGGAGGAGATGCTCATCAGTCGACAGAAACTATCTGGTGTCAGGGCCATCCCCGTACTGCCTGGAAATGTGTTGGCCTTCAGCCATGTGAGGAAACCCATACTTACTCCCTTGGTTGTGTGGGCAGCTTTGAAACCAGAGTTGGTGGCAGTGTGGTCCTCATTTTTTACTTACTCGTGCCGTAAGAGAGCAGGACCATGCTCTGCTTTTCCGTGAGTGTGCCAAACTCAGCCCTTTTGGCAAGGTGCAACTTCTTTCTTGTTTATTTATTTGAAACCCAGTCCCTAAACCGTGGGATTCTGTAGAGACATAGTACAAGTGAAGCATTTATCCCAGCCAAGGCATCTTCTCCCTGGGAGGTCCTGCAGGAGAAATGGACCATATTGGCTTTTACTGCTGGCCTCAGGTATTGCTGCAGCAGCACACGAACTCAGCGGTGTGTGTGTTTATCTGGCAAGAGGCAGTTGCCTCAAACCAAGTGAGGATCAGTTCCCCAGCAGGTTCACCATTTCAAATTTAAAACTGCATTATTTATTCAGACAGTAATATTCTGGCAGCAAACTTCACATCCCTTTCTGCATCCTCCATAGTCAAAAGGAAGGAGTGTGGCACGTTCGATGCTCCCCGGAGCATGCCCTGTGGCAAGGGCTGGGCTCAGCTGAGCTGGGTGGTAAAGTCAGTGGAGAGGGGCAAGTGCCAGCCCACCCACCTCGGGCTTGGGAACTGGAGCTTTGGGCCCTGCTGCACATTGCCTTCTTGGTTGCATTATTTAAAAGTTCCCTTTGGGCAGTATTGAATCACCTCTCTGCAGGCTGCCCTGCTCTAACCCAGCCTTGCTAGTGCACCTCATCAGTCACCTTGGCTTTCAAGACTCTCCCACAGTCAAATCAGTCCCCTTTGTATAGGACTTCACTTTTAGTTTCCAGACCCTCTTCTTGCAGGTTTTTATCATCCTTATGATGCTCTCCTGGCTGAGGATGGTTCTGTTTAAAGCCCTCTCCTACTTCTGTATGAATCCATCCTCTGAGAGAGATGTCACTGATGAAGTACACACAAACAGTGTGGTGGAAAGGAAAGCTATGTAATACCAGAGCTACCAAGAGCCTAATGCCCTTCTGCTTAAGACACCAAAATAGACTGCAAAAGAGTAGGGAGTTCCCCTGATTTTCTAATAAATTCCAGTGTGACTTTGCACTGGACAAACTGTATCAGCCCAGATCCTCTTTAAGGTATTCATTGGCTGATTTCAAAGGAATTAAATAAATATCTCTAAAGATCTGATCCTTGAACTGTCCTTTTGCCATTCCTTGCTGAACTGAGGATTGATGTTTTCTCCTTTCCCTTCATTGCACCTGCTCAGCCCCACTGATGCAGAGAGTAATTTCTGTTAGGATGCCATCAATGCTCAGTCTCAGGGGACTCTGCCTTGCCGAAACAACGTGGGCAAGTCTACCCATGGAGCATGGCAGAGGAACACCTCAAGTACCATCTAGCAGAGGATGCTCCATCAGCAGGACACCCACTCCTGTGCTTGGATGCCGCTGGGCTGAGGTGCTACATGCCCCACATTGGCAGATCTGCATGACTGTGGGGTTGTCAGCTTTTTTCCTCTCTCCTGGGCCATGTCGCATTGAATTGGATTTGGATAGTGGCTTTTTTTTTTTTGCTGGAGACTGTCCCACTGCTCTGGGATGACTCCTCCCACAATTTATCCTTTCAGTTTAAATGTTGCCAAGGAGCTGTATTAACCCTAGCCTCTTAAAGGGTGAAAATCCTTTCTGTTGTTGAAAACTGACTGTGTGCAAGTCTCTGAGGAGCAGCACTGGCTTGTACCGTATACCAGATAGGAGCAGTGGTCACAGTCTGGTTTCTAAATCAGGTCGGCTGACGTTAGTGAGGCAAGAACAGCAAACAACCTGGTGCTATTCTCCATCTGTGCTCAGAGAAGACCCAGAATGGCATCAGCAGAAGGACTGCAGGGAGAGAACAAGGTGTCTTGGCAAACCTGTGTGTGTGCATGCAATAGCCAAGAGAAATCCCTGTTTGCAGCAGGTTGTTTTCCATCTCTTGCATGTCGCCATCAGCGTGACTGTACCTTACAGGGTGCTCAGAGGAGATAATGCCCAAGAATAAGAGCTAATGGGGAAGAGTGAGAGAGAGAAGACGAACAACTTTTTATTGTTGCCATATGTTTTAAATCCCTTCATCTCTCTTGCTATAGTCATAGGGAGGAATTTTTTTTTACACTGGGAATTGTAGTGCTGCTTTAAAAGAGCCAGATTAGCAATGACAAGGAAGTAACCACCTGCCCATCCCTGGGATGTCTTCCTGCTCCTGCCTGCACTCAAGATCTCATCAGTGCACCCTGCTGACTGTGGGCACCTTCCCATTTTTTCCATCTTGATCAAATCAGTCTTTTCCCAGAAACTGGACAATCATTTTCTTTGAAAACAGACCACCAAGATAAGCCCAAGTGTTGTTCTTCAGGTCCCATGGGGTGTCTGATCTGCTGGAGAGCATCCCGCTGAGAGAGAGGAGATGGATCATGGCCTGGGGAGGCGGGGGGGGGTCTCTGCCAACCTGCTGCTGTGGTGTGAGCATCCTGCAGTCCCCCCGCCCTGGTCAGCATGGGCAGGAGCTGATTTTTCAGTCAGCATGTGCTGGGAAAGGAGGGGAGGGCAGTCTTGGCAAAGCCACAATCCTGTTTGCTCTGATCGCTAAAGGTCACGAGGTGGCTCTGTCTGTCAGAGGAAGGAAACGAACGCTTTTTCTTCAGCAAACTAATTTCAGGCTTGTACCAATTCCCCTTTCACTTTAATTAAATCATCTTTGGCATCTGATGCTACGAACATGGCTTTGTACTGCTAAACCTTTGCTGCATATTAGCAGAGAGGCAGCTGGAATTTGAATTTGATTTTGACTATAGTGAGATACCTTATATTTAGCACTTGGCAAACCTCTTGAATGCAGGAGCACGTCAGTATATAAATGCAGGTTGCTTTGATCAGTATAATTTTGGTGGCTTAAGTATGAGATGGAGAATATAGGCTGGGTACTGATACTCATAAAGGAACTATAGAAAAATATTCTACCAGGTGATTGCAATTACATTGCTCTACAACATCAGCCCACTAGAATTTGCTGCAAAGAATTGTTTGTAATCGACAAATGCTTTGGGTTACAATGTACTTTTAATGCAGTCTTCTGTAGCCTGCACTATAAGGGGCAGGTACAGAATTGTGTTCTCTCAGATGAAGAAATTGGCAAGAGCAAAGAACGGCAAGAGCTGGCCTAATCCAGGGACACGATGGTGGCCAGGGAATGCAGAACAAGCTGAAATGGCAGTGGGATAAGCTGCCTGCTTTCACCCCTCTTCTCCGTTGGGCAAAACTCCTGCTGGCTTCTTTGCCGCGTAGGATGCCAAACTAATAGTCACTCTTGGCATTAAAACACATGTAGGACTCAGGATCTGGCCATATGCTCTAACAAAAGGAAGTACTTTAGTTTGCAGCTTGGGGCTGGAGCTGGAGGCGTTGCCAGCGACTGCCTCTTCTGACAGCTCGCCTCCCTTTGAAACCTGTCCAGTTTCAAAAGGAGCCGCCTCTGACCCTGCCGACTCTGCAGCAGCTCATACAGATGCGAGAGTCGGACTGCGCTGCTGTAAATTCTGCGTCGCTCCCTGGACATCCCTGGGGTCTGGCTTTCTTTTGGAGTTTAAAGGGAGGAGTACTTGGTATCTGCTGGGTGGGGAGCAGGGCCTTTTGGCAGCTGGGAAGCTCACCTGCAGGCTCACTGCTTCATAAGAAAGACTTTTATTTTTAGAGAGAGGGTTCCCTTTACATAGCAAAAGCAATCAGTGGCAGAACTTAGGAGTATGCAGTTTTGAGAAGGAGCTCAGGTTCTGCTCTCAGCAGAGAGAGATAAAAACTAAGGCAATAGCAATTTGCTCTTTACATTTGGATGGGCAGAATAGAAAATGGAGCTTGGATGAAAACATTATTATCAGTGTTGTGGGCATGATAGCTGAGCATTCACTGCCTCTGGAAAAGCAGTAAGATGAGGAGGTGACTCTTCCTTCCCATTGCTTCTGCTGGCTTCTGGCTTCCAAGAAATACCCCAAGCACTTTGATTTATTGACGTGCTGGGAAAGGGCAGTTAAGTTTTACAGTCAGCCAACCCTGTGAGTCCAGATCTTCTGAAACAGGAATGAAAAGGGAGCCTCCCCATCTCATGTGTGTGAGGAAGGACTGATATTTTCAAAGCGGTGTTTTGTGATGATGCTCTGGGACTTGAGATCTAATGGTTGCTTATTCTCTGTTTTGGGGTTGTGGCTACCTCTACCCAAAGAGCTGGAGCAGATGTAACTCCTCAGGGAGCTTCACCAGGAGATCTCCACAATCACAGGGCTCGGTCTGTGTTAGACCCCAGACCCACCATCCCCAGGCATCGCTCAGAGGACCCGAGGTGGAAGGCTTGAGCACACAGCCCTCTTCTACAGCTCTTGCCTCAAGAGGTTATTGCACACTATCAGAGGCTGCACCTCCTTCCAGCCTGTGGTGCTGTCTGCTCTCTAACCCACCACCACCAGTGGGTGACCAAGTGAGCATCGGCGACGCTGCAGAGATTGTTTTTGCACCATGGCTACAGAGCGAGAGCACAGGAGGTTTGATGCCTTGCAGCTTTCTGCTCTTTGGGCCGGTAGATCAGCGCAGAGGAGATGGTTTGTCTCAGGGTGAATAGCTGACTGCGGGCCAGTTGGCAGCCCCTGCGCAGGGAGGCCCGTGTTAATAGCAGAGTTGGGGTTGATGCATGGCGTCGCTAAAATGGATTGACAGATTTGCAGAGAGCAACTTTCATGCATCCCATATGTTGCTTGGCTTCCTCTGGGTGACTTAAAAAGAGGCAAAAAAATCTTTTGCTGGAAGAGAGTAAAAGTATTTGTATACTGGGCTATTTTTAAGCATCTCTTTTTCCCCCTCTAGCTTGACCTGATGTGGTCAAAAAAGGAAAAGGGTATTGATAAATCATTTTAGAAGCATGCACAGATGCATTAAGTAAACATATTTTCCTGTGGCCTTAATAGCAGGCACAGGTACGTTCCCATAACAATTGAGAAATTCTGCTCTCTAAGAATCACAGCCCTGACAGATTGTCAAAGCTAGAACACTGCTAAACAGCATGGGAACTGCTGGGGCACTCTGATTTGCACCTGAAAGATTTGGCTCATTATCTACAGCAGAACTTCCCGGGAAGTGTGAAATTTAACCTTGAGGTTAAACAAGAACTTTTCAGAGCAATGCTGTTTTTACTTCCCTCTGTTTCATTTAGACAAACACGTGCAGTACAGACCATGGGTTCTGATGAAGTGCCATTGTTTAAGACTGAAAAAATGCACATTTGATCTAGTTTGCATTTCCGAAAAACTGTGTTATTGATTTGACAATATATTTTTCCTCAGAAAAAAAATAATCTGCAGTTATTTATTCATTCTTGCCCCTTGGAGAGCTCGCTACCATCTGTTTTTCTTGGCTTTGCATCACCTTTTTTTTTTTTTTCACTTGTTCTTCTCCCACTGTGCACCACTGAAGGAGTACACTATACATTATCTCATAGCCAAATTATGCAGGGTATTGTAAACATGTTGTAAACTTTGCCAGCTGCAAAGTCAAGGGCTCCGAGAGATCTTGCTAAGCACTGCAAATGCTCTTTGAAGCAACAAGGCAGCCTTTTGGAAGCAGATTTGCAGGGCAGCATGACACAAAGGTGTAATACTGCTTTTGCAAAATACTGGGGGGAAGAAAAGGAGCAAATAAATGTGTTCTTGGATCCCTGTAAGCTTATTGTAGAGGCCAAGAAGTCCCTGAAACAGTGTCTGCTCAGGACCCACTGATAAGACACAGCACAGCTCCTGTGTGCAGATGTCGGGGACCTGCAGGCTCTGTGCCCCAGCAGTGGTAACGGGGATCAGAGCCTGAAATAGCCCCAGAACTGCCATCTTCTCCATCAGGACAGGACCATGCTCAAAGGCACATTACAGGACTGAAGGCGCTGCACGTGCCAGGGTTAGTTCTGGAGCTGGAGCAGCGAAGTCGTGTAACCAGGATCCCAGAAGGATGTAAGGCAAAGGGCGTCTTGTGCTCTGCATTGCAGGGTTACAGCCCTGTTGCTGCCCTGGGAAATATGAGGTGAAAGGGAAGAATCATAGGTGTGCGAGGATAAGTCTGTGTAAATCTACAAGAAATATCCATAGTTATAGATCTTTGTATATCTTTTGATCGTTGAACAATAAGGATATTGGCAGTAGCAATACGAGGCATTCCAGAAATCATGCCTCAAAATATACAATAAATTTAAAACTACCTTTATGAAGTTTAGTATCTGTTTGTCTGTCTTCTGGTGTCTAATCTTGGTACAGTCAAGGTCATGCCTTCAAGCCTTCATCCCATGGTACACTTCCAGAAAGGGCAGAAATCTCTGTCTGGGAGACACACGACTTGAGCCCAGGAGCTGGGCGTGCAGGAGAAGCACTAGGCAGCATGGACACAGAGGTGACTGCCACCCTTGCAGATGGAGAGGCCGTGGGGCTGTACCAAGCGATGCACTCTGCAGGGAGGAGTCCCGTATCCCCTGAAGTCAGGAGGATTAGGAAGCAATGTGGATTATAGGACCACAGAGAAGAGCCCATTTCAGTGGACATGTGAATGTGTGCACAGGCTCATGATAAACATACAACCCTCAGTGAAATGCAGTTTTTCTACATTTGCTATAAATTCATTATGAATGCTTTTGTATTTGGATTTTGACTGTTAAGAAAAACAAAGACATCTTAAGTTTAGAGGAGACTTGAGGTGGAGTTATGAGAGTAACTGCTCTGGTACCAGAGATGTGGCCCTCAAACAGCACTTTGGGGCTGGATGGGAGCACTGTGGTGCTTGGGGCGGCACGGTCCCGCTCCATCTTTGGCCATCCTCCCTCCACAACAGTTCGCAGCCCTCAAAAGTCTGGCTGGACAGGACATTCATCTGCAGTAGTTAGGGAATTCAAACCCGTCTTTTAAATCTTTCCAGCAATACTTCATCTTCTTTTCCAAAGTTAGCAAAAAGGATCACAAGTTCAGTCATACATACGTAATGTGGCTGTGAATATCCTACGACTTACTGCCCTATTCCTGCTATTTTTACAGGGTTAAGAGCTTAACGGAGAAAAATTGCCTAGCTTGGTGAGATGTATTTCTTTTTGCAAGGGAAGGACGATGTTCTTCCAGTGCTAGAAGTGTTCTTGTGAGTCTTTTATTACTATTATGGGCTTGTGTTCATAGGCATGCACTCTCATTAAGGGGCACTGATTTAAATGAGGGGCTTTAATCAACAATTTTCATCATGATTTAAATCAGCTAACAGGAAACACAAAATTGATTATTTAAATTAATCTTCTTCATTTGTACTTTTTAATTATTTTTCTAAGGAACAACTGATACTTTCTCACTGGAGCCTAATGCTCTTTTTTCACTTATGATCAGGATATGCTATTACCATATTTATTTAAGAATCTGCCTGTTAAGTCTGAGGTTACTTAACATTTTTCATTTTATGTGCCAAACTGATGACTGACACCTCTATTACATGACTAATTTTAATGTTAATTTGTGTCAAGGTGCACTGCAGAGCAGAGTAAGAAACATACATTAGTTACTGTGCTTTAATTTAAATCACATTATAATCTTAAATATGATGGACAGATGGGGTAAAGGGAAGAGTACCGTTATCAAAACTTATTCTGCATTTGCAATGGACATTTTGAACGTGGGAAATATTACCTCTTGACAGCAGGCTGGGCTATTTCTAATCACCAAATCCTTGTAAAGACGCATGCAGGGAAAAGTGCAACCACTTATTCTCTCTTTGGTTTCAATCCCCAATGGTTTTTCTCAAATTTGAGCAAAGAGAAGGAAAGAACATCTTTCAGTGCATCCCTGGGAGAAACAGATCTGTATGTAATGGACCTGGAGTCTCGAGAACCTCCTGATGCAGGTGGTTCAGCAAATACTTTGGTCACTGCAGCTGCTTGACTTAATCTAAAATTTGTAGGGGCTTATTTCTATTTATTACAATATTAGAGTGAAACTCAGGCCATAATGTTTGGTGCCATTGATTCAGTTTTAGTTTAAAATTATTGACTTTTAAACAAATAGTGTAGAAAAGTTTAAAAAATTAATAATCCTAGGCTTTAATTTTTCTGGGAAAAGAATGTTTTGCATTTTTCATCCTCATTTGTATCAACTCTAGCTCAGTGCAGCTGCAATGAGTTGAGGGTCCATATTTCTGATTTGTACCATCATGTGCAAGAATCAGCCAAAACCAAAATGAAGCTTTTTTGAAAAGCTTTGGGGTATGTGTAAGCATATACAGATCCATTGTTCAGGTGGAAGGGATTAAATAGTCAAGTTCATTCTTCAGGTAGTTTGGTTGACTTTATTGGAGAAACTAACGTCCAAGTTAGATATCTGGTTTCTTGTTGGCTTCAACCATCATGACGCAAAGTCTGGAGCTCTCTGGGCATACACAGGATGGGGTTTTCCAACGCCGATGGATGCATCCCCCTCCCTTCAGTGTGAGTCTCAGCAACTCCATGATACGGAACCTCACTGCCACACCTTTTCCCGGCACCACGCGGGGTGCGGGAGGATTGTTGCTGCCTCCCTCCCTCGACGCTCTTGGAGCGGTGCAGTGCTTCTCCCAGCGCTGCAGTTTGGCAGTCGTCAGCTCATTTTCCCAATTTGCTGAGACAATTTCCTCCAAATCACACTTGAGACTAAAGATGAAACAGCAAAGGCTTGATTTCTTTCCCCCCCGCCCCGCCAGAAGCCATATGTACCGTGACAAGATGTGACATGCAACACCTTGCCTTACAGACACGCATCGTTCATGCTGACTTACAGCAGGGAAACCTTCACTGCCTCGTCCCACATTATTTCTACTCTGATGCACCAGGGAAAGGCTTCAGCTTTGCAGTGAGGTCTAAGCCCCAGTTGTTGTTTTTTCCTTTGAGTTAAAGTTTTAACCTGGCTTGAGGGTTTTGGGGAAGTTGGTTTGCTGTTTTTTTTTCCAGAAGTCTGAACATCCTGCAGTGGTTACTGACTTCAGCTGATGCTTCTGGCCACAAAACCCACTGCAAACCGATGGAAACGGAGAGCAATAGAGCAACTTCAGCACAGGCACCTACTCAGGGTGGCTCTGACCAGCCAGGGTCTGAATTTCACATTTACAGGTTTGAAATTATGATCTATGGTTTCTGAGTAGCTCTGTGTCCTGTTTCTGACTGTGTTTGTCTGTGCCCCAGTCACCTTCCCAGCAAGGAGAGTGCCCCTTCTCATGCTGGTGCTGCTCATGGCTGCCGTGGTCCAGGTTTTGAGGCCAGAGCAGGCGCTTTGCTGTCCCAGCAAACACTGAACACCATGTGCTGTCAAGACCAAAGGGAGCTTGTTTCATCTCGCAGCATTAGGTATAGCAGTGATTGAGGGGAAAGTAAAGAAAATAAGGTAGAAGCAAATATTATGGGTAATGGCACATTTCTGATTCTTTGTTGTTGTTGCTGTAGCTTTAATGTAGGGGGGTTTTGTACGTGCAGAAACGTGTTTAGACCTCAGGTGCGCGGCAGAGCTCCACTTTGCCCCTCCCAGCACGGCCTTCCCATGCAGCACTAATGCAGACCCTCATCTTCAAGCCATTCTCTCTGCTCCTGCCATAGAATCATAGCATGGTCAGAGTCAGGCGGGACCTTAAAGATCATAGAGTTCCAACCTCCCTGCCATGGGCAGGGACACCTCCCGCTAGACCAGGTTGCTCAGAGTCCCATCCAGCCTGGGCTTGAACACCTCCAGGGATGGGGCATTCACAGCTTCTCTGGGCAACCTGTTCCAGTGCCTCACCACCCTCACAGTAAAGAATTTCTATCTAATCTAAATCTCCCCTCTTTCAGCTTAAAGCCGCTACCCCTCATCCTATCACTGCACTTCCTGATAAAGAGTCCCTCCCCAGCTTTCCTGTAGGCCCTTTAGGTACTGGAAGGGGTTATAAGGTCTCCCCGGAACTTTCTCTTCTCCAGACTGACCACCACCAATATGGAGAGGGTCTTAATGCAAACGTGCTGATATCAAAGAAACTAGAAATGACATTTAATTCGACATCTTTAAGTATGAGATATCCCTCTCCCATGCAGGGCTGTATCGATCAAGCTGGCTTCAGGTCTTTTCTTCACAGGGATCTTCTGCTGCAGGTGCCTCCAAAAACGACTCTCCTGTCTGTGCTTGCTGTTTCCTGGCAGGGGTGGTTTATGATCGTGCATGAGCACACACCATCATCTACCCCCCGATTTAGCATGGGGAAGGACCGATACGTCCCTTTATTAAAGGCAATCTTAATCTTTCTTCTGGAACCCTATATAAAGACGCTTTCAGAGGCAGGCACAAATTGCTGGCGTAATGCACCAAAATTACTGCGGAGGTACAGGGTTTGGCTGTTGTACTTCTCCAGTTGCTTCCTTCCATTGCTTGCCCCGACCAGATTTGTTCCCAGCGCCTGGCCGTGGCTTGGGGAGAGCTCAAGGGTGACAAAACATGTTGGCACAGTTGTTTGTATAAAATATATACATAATGACTGAGGTCCAAGTGCAGAAGGAAGAGAATGGGTGGATGCATGGGTGGACGGACGTATGGGCATGTGGGTGGATTGGTGGATGGATGGATGGATGGATGGATGGATGGATGGATGGATATATGGGCGGGCATGTGGGTGGATGGGTGCGTGGATTGGTGCATGGGTGGGTGGATGGGTGCATAAATTGGGTTGATGCGCACATGGGTGGGCAATGTGTGGGTGGGTGAGTGTGTGCATGGTTGGGGTGCACAAGTTGGTGCATGCATGGGTGGGTGCTTGGGTGCTTTGGTTGGTGCCTGCATGGATGTCTGGCTGTGTTGGTTGGCGCATGCCTAGATGGCTGGGTGGGTTGCTGCATGCATGGGTGGGTTAGTGAATACATGGGTGGGTGAGTTGATTGGTTGGTGCCTGTGTGAGTGGGTAGGTGCATTGGCTGGTGCATGCACGGGTGCATGGGCGGGTTGGTGCATGGGTGGGTGCCTGCATGGGTGGGTGGGTGCATTGGCCGGTGCATGCATTGTGCATGTGTGCATGGGTGCACTGGCTGGTGCATGGGTTGGTACATGCATGGGTGCTTTGGTTGGTGCCTGCATGGATGTCTGGGTGTGGTGGTTGGTGCATGCCTAGATGGCTGCGTGGGTTGCTGCATGCATGGGTGGGTTAGTGCATGGGTGGGTGCATTGGCTGGTGCATGCATGGTGCATGTGTGCATTGGCTGGTGCAGGGGTTGGTGCATGCGTGGGTGGGTGTGTGCACTGCCTGGTGCACGCGTGGGTGTGTGGGTGCCCGGCTGGGTGGCCGTGTGGCCGGCCGGAGAGACCCTCCTCGGGGCAGCCGTTACGGCCCGGTGCGGAGCCACCGCCTCCCGCCCGGGACGCGGGGCGTGGCGGGGCGCTGCCGCCGGCCCCTCCCGCCGCGGAGGCGGTGCCG
>JAOXNO010000024.1:732026-823601 GCA_028565335.1 Limnodromus scolopaceus
CGGCGGGCGGGCGCGTCGCTCCCCGGAGCGCGGCGGGGGCTGCGGTGCCGCCTGCTCGCCCGCCCGTCCGCCCATCCATCCGTCCCGGCAGCCAGTGCCAGCTTCTAAGGCGTCCGGGAGACAAAGGCAGGGCCCGGGCATCCCCTTCCCCGGCGGTGCGGAGCGGGCAGAGCCGCGGGGCTGCCCGGGGCGGCGAGCGCAGGGGGAGCCGGCGGCTGCCGGGCTTCTCTCCTGGAGCTCTTCCTCAGCGTCGGCGGGGGGGCTTTTGCTTTAAATACCTTGCCGGGGTTTCCAGGAGCAATTGCTTTTTTATTTATTTATTTTTTTAAAGGCATTTTGATTTTTGTCAGGTTTTTTTTCCCCAGAAGAAGTTGTTCCCAACTTTCTGTGAATATCATGTGGTTTTGGGTTTCCCCTAGAAAGCAGGTACCCAGAGAGATGCACAGCCGCTCCTGGAAATGCTCGTGTACGCGCCTAGATACCTCTGCTCACTCTTTTTTTTGTGCATATAAAGGGTTAGAAATGCCTGCGATCGACTCCGTTCTTCTTTCTGTGTCCATTAGCCTCAGATCTTCGTAGCTAAAGAAAACGAGCTGCACGGTGGCAGCCGTGCTTGAATAATGCTCCAGGCTCAGACCAGAGGAGAGGTGCTTTTTTTCTTGGTATCGATCAGACCTTGAGAATTTCTTACCAACCTGCCGGCAGCACACAGGCTGCCTGTCTTTCTCTTTGTTACACACCAGCCCTCTGTTAACATGAAGAAACAATGGGATTATTTTTTTTCTTCCCAGATATTCAGTGTTAGAGTAAGTGGGCTGTTATTGCCATTGAGAATAAAATTCCCACTTGAGAGGGGCCAGCAGTGAGACCATGCTTCTGGTAGCCTTTCCCTTAATTTTAGAATTTGTTTTCTCATGCCTCAGCATTTGCAAGATGAGAGAAGAGAGTTGGTACCTGTGTTGTGATGGATCTCTTAGGGCACTTAGGGAATCATCACTCCTAATTTATTGCCTTTACTGTGCTATGAAACTTTAAATAACGCTGCTTAAGACTGAAGTAGGGAGCAGCGCTCCCCTGCCCTTCGCAACAGCCGGTGCCGATGGGTGATCACTGATGGTGCTGATCACTGTTGCTGTTGGGGACAGACCTCTTGTGTGGAGGATGTGTCTAGAGGTGTTGGTTAATTGCTCTGGCCCTCTGCTGAGGATGAGGTTTCCAATGGGGAGAGTGGGTTTCGTGTCACTTGGAGGGTTCCCTGGCCATCTGCACCCCTGGGAGAGAGGTTGAACAGAAGCTGTAGAAGCTTTTCTGCTTCGCTTTGAGGTTCGCAGAATGGCCCGTTGCGTTCCTCCTTTCTTCCTGCTGAAGTGTTGCTGTCTGTGCTGCAGGATGATTCCTGACACGCTGATCCCCCCCCTCCACGGTGAGCTGTGGCTCTCCCGGTGCAGGTGGGGATGGAGAGACCCAGGAGCTGCTGCTGTGCTGGGTAAAGCTTTGGGAGTTACTCCTTGTGGTTTGCCTTACTGGCTGTTTCTGTGGTTTAGTTATGTTCTTTTGATTGTAGCTCATATCAGGTTGATGGAAGGTCTTTGCTCAGTGTCGGATTATGGTTTTGTGCTATCAAACGTATTAATTGGAGATAAACTGAGTAAAAACAGGATTTGAATTGAGGGAAAGACTCATTTTCAGCAGGCCGAAGCTAAACTTTCTTCTCTCTCCTGCTTCAAACATTTTTACAAATGGTTTTGATCCGGGTGAAACTGTGGTTTCTGGAAGAGATTAATTTTCATCAGAAGAATTTAGACCAGTTTGCTATAGTCCTGCCTCCCCTTTGTGCAGAATCTCAGCGTGCCATTACTCGCTTTTGCAGGTTTTTTTAACCTTATGCTAAGGAAATGAGGGTTAACCAGTCACTGTGTGTGCACGTGTTGTTCAGCCATAGCGACTTTTGAACCATACTTAACGGAGGGGCTCAGGGTAATAGTTTCTGTGCAGAGAACTGGTGGCACAGGGAGGAGACTAGGTCAGTCCGGTTGTGGAGAGCCCTGTTAGAAGTCATCGGCAACCCCCTTCGGTGACCCCTAGCAGAGCCAGACCTAGTAAATCCAATTTCTCGTTGGATTCTCTTGTTACTTTGGCACCTCTGTTTGCTTCCCAGTGCTTTTTTTTTTCTTTTTTGTTTTTTTGGACACCTTCATCAATCACGAATACTCACAGTAGGTGAATATTTGGCTTTCAGTGAAATCTCAGCATCCCAATGGCTGATTATAAAAATGGAAATGTGTAACAAGCAAGGTTCTTGTGAAGCATTTTATTTCCCAACTATTATTTGCCAAAGTAACTGTTGTTTTAGCAAATATTACTTTGAAGACAAATATTTGGGAAATAGAATGCTTTGCAAGAAACCTTCGCTAGCGTCAGCTCCTGCTGTCAGTTGGCCGATAACAAACTTCTCATGGTGCTAGTTGACAAAAGTTAGGAGTGTTCTTTTACCTCATCGGTTTCACCTCTGACCCCAGATTTGGTACTCAAATAGGGGAGGCAATCTGCTCTTTTCCATGTCAGTTGAGGCACGTAAATTAGGTGTAAAGCTGAGCTCAAGGAGGACTCCAGCTCACGTGGCTAAAGCCTAAGAGGTGATGCTGGCACAGATCTGTCAGGGGTACAGTGCTCTTTCAGGGAGGTATGGAAAAAAAGAAGAGGGAAAATGGAGCAGAAGAGCGCCTGCATCTCTGCTCCTACTCTCTGATCACCCTCACTTTTGACACTTAAATCCAGTTGCTGCTTTGAAGCTGCTCCAATTAAGAATCTGAAGTGTCTGGCGTCTGCTTGTTCAAATACATACATTCATGCCGGTTTTACAGGTTTACTTCACAAAAGCTACAAACAGAAGTCTGCCGTGTGGCATGCGTTGAAACTGCTGACAGGTGTTTGTGGGTACCAGCAGCTGAAGAGTTTCTGACATAAGCATAAAGCTCACACAAAAAACCTCTTGCTAAGATGCCTCCTGGGGATCTCCTGCTCCTGGCAATAGCCTCTCTGACTCATGGTGCTGCCTGACCCCTGGTGGGGCTTCTGGGACCATCTGTGCTTTGTTTCTTGCTGAAGTCAACAGAGTTGGTCTGTTGGGTTTGCTGCAGGGTTTGGCCAGGCTTTCCCAGGTGAAAGCCATGTGAACCCTCTACCATCAGGGTGGGATGGTCAATCGCTGCAGCCAGACAAAACCAGAAACACTGTGATGAAAACTTCACGTGGTTGATATCCCTTGCATCTGAAGACATGCGCTTTTTACCATCTTCCAATTACACTGTATTTTTTTTTCCATTAATTCTAATCTATTACACATTTCCATACAATTTCCTACTCTCAATAGCGATTTGAAGCATGAAAGATGTTAGGTACAACTATTTGCTTAAAAAATGGATGGCATGACCAATAGAGCCTCGGTTCCTACGGCTTCCTGCCTTATAGCTTCTCAGGTGTCTGGTATGGTTTGTCTCTTACACTGTGAAGCTCCTACCGAGCATCTCCCTTCTCTTCAGATATAAAGCTTGATAATTTTGAGACAACTTCCCCCCATATAATTCGCCTTCGGCTGGAGATGAGTTGTGTTGGAGTGTTGCCTGATGCACAGCACAGCTGCATCAGCCTCATTCTCAAGGGAAAAGAGCTGAAAACAGGAAAGTTTCAAAAACTTTAACAACTGTGCACCAAAGACCAGTTAGTTAAGAGGCTATTTAAAAGGAAAAAAAAATTAGAGCAAATTTGAGTGCACTCTAATGATATTTAATGTTCAGGTAACTCTAATTAAGCTTTTAATCCATTAGGCCAAGAAGATTCACCAGGGACTTGCTGTTAGTTCTGATGTTTCATCCTGCCTGTCGCCAAGCCCAGCAGAGCTGGAGGGTTATCCCCACAACCAAAAAACCAAAGTATTTTCTATGAAAATGGCTGTTTATCCTTTTTTTTTTTTTTTTTTTTTCCCTGGGAAGAAACAGCGCAGAGGGCAGGAGTGTGGATGGGGCTTTGCGGTTCAGTCCTGCAGCAGCATTTGGTTTTCACGTGGCTGTAAGCAGCCATCTTGCAGCCCTGGCAAACAGTGTCGGCTTCGAGCCAAGGCTTGGGCCTTAAAGGTTCGAGGGTTATCCCTCTCCAAGCAGTGCCCGTGAGGGCAGTGATGTGAGGAGCGCGTGTTCCCGTTGCTGTGGGCAGAGTCAGCCATGACACGTGAAGTCAGCTTGTTTTGCGTCTTTTCCCACAGTTTCATTTTCTGGGCTGTGTAAGAGTGCTGCCAGTTTTGGGAGGTGCGCCCGGTGGTAGTGGAAAGGTAACCGTGTCTCAGAGCAGAGAGAGCTTGAATATCTTTTAAAATCAAACCAACAAAACAAAAATTAATGAATCAAGTTTGGCTCTTTTCCCTTTACAGGCTGGGCTGCCATTTCCTATTTCTGGCCTTTCTTATCCCTGGAGCAAAGCTTTTATTAAAACATGAGGTGTATATACCAGTTAATTTTTATCTCATGAACCACCAAAATTGGGGTTCTAGTAGGGCTGGAGGCTGTAAGGACATAGAATCATAGAATGGTTTGGGTTGGAAGGGACCTTAAAGATTATAGAGTTCCAACCCCCCTTCCATGGGCCGGGATACCTCCCACCGGACCAAGTTGCTTAAAGCACCATCCAGCCTGGCCGTGAACACCTCCATGGCTGGGGCATCCACAGCTTCTCTGGGCAACCTATGCCAGTGTCTCATCACCCTCACAGTAAAGAAACTCTTCCTAATGTCTAGCCTAAATCTTCCCTCTTTCAGTTTAAAACCTTTACCCGTTGTCTTATCACTACACTCCCTGATAAAGAGTCTCCCCCCTGAGTTAAGTACTGGAAGGTTGCTATAAGGTCTCCCTGGAGCCTTCTCTTCTCCAGGCTGAATAACCCCAACTCTCTCAGCCTGTCCTCGTACAAGAGGTGCTCCAGTAGAAAGATGTTTTTTCACCCCGGGGAGCTTACAGCAGAAGGTGCACCCATGCTGTTTCTGCATAATCCATGTGCTGGGGTGCGGGTAGCCAAAGCCTGCAGGAGAGGAGTGGCGTGACTTGCTTAGAGGCTTGGAGTGATGGAGAGCAGAAGTGAAATCCTGGCTCCCATAATTTTCCTTCTGGGCTATCCTGTCTTCACTCTGTGTGCCGGCTCTGCCATTGGAGTTTGCCAGTAGCCAAAGGCTCTGCCTCCAGCAGGACGTGTTGGGCTGGTGTCATCGGGGTGGGAGCTTTGATTTTGCTGAACAAAGATGCTCTTCCGAAAATAGGTTAAGCCAAAGAACTTGGATGCCAAAAATAGCAATAGAGATTTTCCTTTTTCTGACTATGTTTTACATTTATTGTTCCCTGCTGGAGGCAGCTGAAAAAGTAGAAGAGATACTGCAGCCATAGGCGAGGGGATAGTGGAAGCAGGCATAGACAGTCTGTCTGATGGAGGAAAACCACACATCACATAACACTGTAGAACTGCACAATAGTGCAAAATAACAATGTAAATAAAAAATGTGTAATGTCACTAAAGCCCCCTCCTTTAGCAAAGGTTTTGTTGTTTTCCTAGCAGTTCAGGTACCCCAGGAAGTAAAGGATGGAGAGATCCCTGGTGACAAAGGACAGGACAAAAGAATGCCTGCAAACAAAAACTGGAAAGAATAAATGCCACAAGAATGATCCTGGTGATAGCCACTATAAACCTTTTATTGTAACATGGTCTGCTGCCTGTGAATAATTCACTCTTCACAAACTGGTGGCAGTAAAATCTGCACAGTGGCTTTCCCCTCTGCCTTCATACAGGTTGTTTTGGTGATAGTTGTTAAAACTTAAGCTGTCTCTCCTGGGATTCTCAGTAGAAATTTTCGTATTGTTAAAATTAAACTCCAGCTTTCGTATTCCCCAAGTTAGATGCACGCACAGAGGACAAAGCTAATTACTTGCACTGCAGCTATTTAAGGTACTGGGCTGAGCAGGGAGCTGGGAGTCAGGAGGCACTGTGGCTCTAATCCAGGCTGTGCTGCTCCCTGAGCCACCTCTGAGAAGTTGTTTAACCTCTGTGTGCCACTGCTTCCCTCTGGGTAACAGGAGGGATTATGATAATTGCTTCTGAAAAGCACTTTCAGGTGTTTAGGTTTGGGTTTTTTTCCAAAGGTGCAGAACTATCTGGTCCTTAGCTGAAGAGGCTCCAGGAGGCTTTCGGTACTTTGCAGAATTATGAAAACAACACTTAATGCCTCATTGGGCTGGTTAGGCCACATAAATAAAATATTTACAATATTTTTCATGAATCTTCTACGCACTACTCACACAAGGGCTCTTGGATACAACTGAAGGACGCAGAAATGAGATATGGCTCAAAAGAGTTCTTATTGAACTCTTCATGAAATGTAAGTAAAATGTCAGAATGCTTAAATGGTTCATTTTTTCAACCAAATTCTGCCTTTTCCACAGGAGCCCCAGTTTACATCTGTTAAACTTGTCTCTACCTCAAGTTAAAGACCCCAAAGGCAAGAGACTTGCTGCATTTCTCGTAGACTTTGGAGGGTATTTGAGTTTGTGCTTTATAGAAAAGGCTGATTTTCTGGGGTGAAGAAGTAGGAAGGTTTTCGTGAGAGCAAGGTGAGCACAAAGTAAATGCGCTGTGAGCTGTGCCTCTATCCCAGATTTTGAAGAATGCACGAAAGAGTGACGGTAGATTAACTTGTCTCTCTGTTGCACACGCCAAACTCCTCTTTTTCCAAATAGCAAAACTTCTTCCTTATTGGAGCTTTATGTCATAGGGAAAAGATGATCCAAGGGCAGAAACCCGTAGCTGAATTGCAGCCGAGACCAAAGTGTTAGTGAAAATGTTGCTTGTGGAGCTGTTAGTGGGGTGGCTGGTTGAGAGGCACCATCCAGGCCCTGGGATGTGCCGGCAGGGTTTGGGGAAGCAACATTATTGGGGGTTTTATGTTGGAAATGTGAAGTTTAGTGTGCTACTGGAAAGTGGTCCAGTGCCAAGGCAATGGCTGCAATCTAAGCCATCGGCTGCTCTAGAAAATCTCTGGGTGCTCCCATGTTTTATGCAGGAGCTTGAAACGATGCAGCCTAAAGCCAGGGAATACATATTACGTCTTCCCAGCATGAGGGACAGAGGCCCCATATGCATGTGTTGAGAGAGGCCTGCCTGCCAAAATAGTTTAGTGTTGCTACGATGGTTGCAGGTGATGGTTGCCTTTTAAGTTCTTGCTCTCTCTTCTGACATTTTTAGGACAGTAGATGAAGGATAAGAAGTAGGAAAAGAAACAAATTAGAAAAATCCCGTGTGTGGATGTCTGTAAGTACGGTCGGTTGGCTTGATGGAAAGAGCCCCATCCCACTGGAAGTCAAGGAGGGTTTGGCAACGAATAAGAGGACTTGTTGCCAATAGCTCTCTTGCCAAAACTGGGTATTGATGATAGGGCTCAGCTTAAAGCAGATGGTGTAATACATACCCTAAAGACTGCTCTGGGGAAACATGCAAAACCATGTGTCTTGTATGCCATGGAGGATTTATTCTTAGGGATGAGACAGAAGAAACCTTCACTTGGATGGATGTGAGAGTCAAGTCCTGGTCCTGTGAAGCAAGAGAAATGCTTCACTGAGGCAAGGCTTTTATAAGGGACACAAGCATATCCCTTGTTTTTCATTATATTAGGGTTACAATACTGAAATTACCGAAAATGCAACATCCATCCCACATCTGTGCTTTCCCTACCCAGTCTCTTTGAGGACTAGCTCTTAGCACTGCCAGGGTTCACAGGGAGAGTAAGTAGGGCTTTTTCAAGTACTTAGGAAGTACAAGACATGAGATAAATAATTTAAACACTGATGCAGAGCATTGCCAGCTGAAAAGTGACTTACAATGTGGATTTTTTTCCTCCTTTTGAGGAGAGAAGCATGAAGTTTGCCACCAATCAGCAGGGCTGCTTCTTTCCAAGAGAAAGGTTTGCTATAATGAACACAAACTAAAGCCAGGGCTTCTTTCTTCTTGGGCAATCCAGTCTGAATTTGGAACATCACCAGTGCAACAGACCCCTGGGATTGTGTGTAGCATAAGAAGCCCAATTACCCCTATGGCTCACATATATTGTGAGCTTCTGCTTGAAGAAGCATTTTGACTTTTTCCTCAGTATCTGGTAGGACTTGGTCCACAGTATTTTGTTGTTGCTTTTTTGTGTGTGCAACAACCTGGTGCTGCTACTTGTGAGAGACGTTTAATTGAGGGCTAAAGGAATTCTGGGTGGTTTTGTTCCATTACTTTTGCCATTTTTATTCTAACACGCATCTCTCTTCCTGTTTACTTTGCTCTTTGATATCTCTCTCTTACTGATGTAACAACATCTTTCTCTTCTATTTCCAATTCTGTGTAAGAAAGAAAAACAGTCAACTGTCCTGATTTAGCTAGAAATTAAACTGCAACTATTTTTTTTCATGAACTTAATGGGAAAATTGGTGATAATTGCCAACTAATGCTTTTTAAAGTTCTTTTTTTAAAATGGGTGAAAGACTGTCAAGCTGTCAATCAAGACGAAGATTGGATAATGCACCATTCCCCTGACAAGTTCCCTCTATTATATTAGGCATCTGCTTCGCTCTGTAAATTTGAGCTACTCAGAATTTGCCCTTTAATGTTTACTTTTTCCATCCTTTCTCATTATTACTTAAATAGTATTAGTATACCTGTACACCATAGTGGAATAAATGGAATAATCTTTGAAGAAAGTAACTTTAAGGTGTGATTAACTTTCAAATGGACCTGTTGGAGTGGGTCCAGAGGAGAGCCACAAAGATGACGAGAGGTCTGGAGCACCTCTCCTACGAGGACAGGTTGAGAGAGTTGGGGTTGTTCAGCCTGGAGAAGAGAAGATTCCTGGGAAACCTTATAGGGTCCTTCCAGTATCTGAAGGGGGCCTACAAGAAAGCTGGAGCTGGACGTTTTACAAGAGCGCATAGTGATAGGATGAGGGGTAATGGCTTCAAATTGGAAGAGGGTGGATTTAGATTAGATACTGAGAAGAAATTTTTCACTATAAGGGTGGTGAGGTCTGGTTGCCCCAGAAGCTGTGGATACCCCGTCCCTGGAGGTGTTCAAGGCCAGGTTGGACAGGCCTTTGAGCAACCTGGTCTAGTGGGAGGTGTCCCTGCCCATGGCAGGGTGTTGGAATTTGATATTCTTTAAGGTCCCTTCCAACCGAAACCATTCTATGATTCTAATATCATGGTATTCCTTAACATTTTTCCAATCTTTACTCTGAGGCTTGGTGATGCACCCACCTGCCCTTTCTGAAGCCAGTAACCAGCCTTCAGTCAGGTTCTAAAATGTCCAGACTCTGTCTTTATAATGAGCGTTTTAAAGCCAGACAAGTATGAAACTCCGAGTTGCAGTGAACATTTGTGGTCCTTATGGACAGTTTCTTAAGACTTTTGCCTTTATTTATTTTTAAAACAAATTTGGAAAGCAAATTGGAGATTTCCTTACAGTCCCCTGATTCTAGAGGCATAGGTTTTTCAGAGAAATGTTAAAACAGCAAGATTTATAATAAAAGCAGATACTGGGCCATGCTGAGTAGTGTCTCTCCACAGTACTGGCCACTCTTTTCATGGTTCTGCATTTAAAGCACCATGAAAACAGGCGCTGCTGGTATCACATGTAAAGCACCACAAATGTGCACAACTGCTGCCCAGCAGATCAGCCTTCCTTCCCAGACCATTCCCCTACCTCCGACAGTATTTGCAGGTTTAAAATCATCACTTTACATGCAACCAAGAAGATCTGGTGTTAGCATGTCTGTAGTGGGATCTGCTGCTCGGGCTGGGCAGAGGAAGGAAAACCTACTCCGGCAACGTTCCCATCCTGCTGGGAGAGGAAATACCAGTGCCAGCACCGTGAAAGGTTCAAGTGCAGTATTGATGTTGATGTCCGTAACACTAAAAATTGCCATGATGTCATAGCAAACCATTACAAGCACCATGACAAATGATGAGAAAAATAAGAATATAGAAATAATGGTCTCCCTTGGCCCACAGATAAATCAAAGCTTAGCCCTTGATCTCTCATTGCTCACTAGACCGGAACATAAATCCAAAGGTTTATCATTAAGCTTAACGGGTCATAAAATCTGGGCTATTTTGGAGGTAGTTGCAGAGATTTGCAGCCCAGGCAGACAGCAGGCTTTAAGCTGCTGGGTCTTGTGTAACTAGGTAAATAGCAAGCTTCTAATAATACTATAAAGCTATCAAATGTAATAACTAATGCAGTTAGGCAAGTGTTTAGGGAGGGGAGCCTCACTGATGACAAGCTTGATGATAATGACCCGTGAGGTCCTGGTTTAGAAGGACCTTTTAAGACCAAGTTTAAGTTCCCTTCGCTCTAGTTGAAGTCAGGTAAGCGGGTCTGGTTTGCTTCAGGCGTAGCGCTTTTATTCCTCTGCGCAGCAATTCTTCCCTCGCCGTGGGCCCGAGAGAGCAAGCAGCAAAAACCAGAGACGCAGAAGTGACCGGCGGCTCGCTTGCTTTGTCATTGCAGTTTGAATATTTATGACAGTGCTTCACAGCATGCTAGTAAATGCATGATAACGTATTATGTAATAGTAATAAAATTTTAGAAGTAGGAGACTTCACTACTGCCCTTCGCTAGTAAATCTTTGCTAACATCCATAGCGAAGCCGTGTAAAGGCCATGCCTCTTTTTTTCCCCATGTGAAACAGGAATTAGCTGTTAACTCGCATTTGGAGTCGCATGTTTTTTTAAAATTGCTCTCCATCTCTTGTTCAGGTTGGATTCCTGTAGAAGTTGATGGCTCTGAATTTGGGAGTAAGCAGCAGATCTTTGGTGTGTGCAGGGGAACGGATGGGGAGCAGCTCCCTGGGTGAGCGAGCCTGGGAGGAGAGGATTTGGACTGTGAGTCTTTTGAGTTTTTGAATTAATAATTCAAAGTAGGTTTGTGGGGGTTTTTAAAGCGTTGTAGAGTATTGTTTACCATTTGTACTGTACTGCTCCAGATTCTTGGGAAATTATGTGCAAAGTCAGTTGTGCCTAGACTGAGGATGTCTGAGTTAGACTGAAGTTTGGGTTGGGTGGCATAGATTCTGGGGGAATTTACTGCAAAATGCTGATAATGAAAACAAAAAACTAATGTGGAATTGACTTTGGGACAAATAAGAAGGTAGCACATCAAAGGAGGAACCCATGTAGGAAACCTTATGTATCTGACAGCTGCCAGGGCCCCTGTTGTCATGATTTGGATGACATGTCATGGCAGGACGGGGCAGAGCCCTCCCCTGAGTTGGGCAGCCAGTGATCAGTGCTGCCTATAGGTAATGCCGGCCAGGAGAGGTCCACAGCTTGGTCAGCTGAGCCTTCCAGTACCTAAAGGGGGGGCCTACAGGAGAGATGGGGAGGGACTCTTTATCAGGGAGTGTAGTGATAGGACGAGGGGTAATGGCTTAAACTGAAAGAGGAAGATTTAGGTTAGATATTAGGAAGAAATTCCTTACTGTGGGAGGTACTGGAACAGGTTGCCCAGGGAAGTTGTGGATGCTCCATCCCTGCAAGTGTTCAAGGCCAGGCTGGGTGGGACTTTGAGCAACCTGGTCTAGTGGGAGGTGCCCCTGACCATGGCAGGGGGGTTGGAACTCAATGATCTTTAAGGTCCCTTCCAACCCGAACCATTCTATGATTCTATGCTGGTTTTCCAATGGTACAGTCCCAGATTTCAGTCCAAGGACTAACCAGGTTCCTTGAGCTATTTTAGCATGAATAGTCAAATTGAATTAAATTGGACTTCCACTCTTAAACAGAGATGTGTACATCAGTGCCTTAATGAATCAAGGAAAGATTCATCCCACTCCCTCAGCTCTTGAAGACAGACATTGGGAACCTGTAGTTAGTTATCTTACAAAATTGTAGAAAAAAAATTAAAGAAAAAGTAAGTTGAAGATGATTTGTACTTGGCATGAGAGCACTATTATCTGTCATGATGGCTTTCCTAGCAGTACTGTATGTGCTGGGGTTCTGTGCCAATAAAACCCAGCCTCAGAAGCACATCGTGTGAATGGGTGAGAAAACAAGCCGCTAGCACAAACGATAAGCCAGAGTGCAGCAGGCTTCAGGGACGGGTGGGATGCAGGGTGAAGTGGAGGGGTTGGGGGCTATGCAGGACTTGGGTAAATGCTTTGTGCAGTCACAGAGAGGTTAAGTGTACAGCAGGTACTGGATGATTTATCTGATGTACACACATGCGTGTTTACAAGAAACAATTGCTCGATGATCAAGACTGTTGTCTTAGTCTTTACCAAAGATGTTGTAAGGATGCCAAGTGGGAAAGTGAGACCTGCCAAAAACAAGAAGTAACAGTAGAAGTTGCTGACTTTTAATTTTGAGCCTTTGTATATACAGGCAGCTCTAATTATGTATGCTGTTTCATACACAAGATTGAGCATGGCGCAGCAGTTATTTCTTCATTTATTCTCTCAGTACCCACTGGTGAAAACTCCCAGCACCGTGACTGAGTGAGACAGGAGTCCCCAGACCCATAGAGCAGCGCAGGTCTTGTGGGACGAGACACGCAGCCAGCTGGACTCATGGGTCCATTGCTCCCACAGTTCAATCTTTCCCTGATTTCACGTGTCTGGGGGCTGTGCTGGAAGATCTGGTGAGGCTTTAGTTTGTTTGGTACAGCTGGAAAAGCAGAAGCTGTAGTGGGGCTTGTCCTTTGGGGATGGGGGAGGCGTGCCTCGTGTTACCAGGCAGAGGACTGGGGTCATAAAACCAGGTAAAGGTTTGGTTTTGGTGCAATAATTCTGCAAACACTTTTCTTGAATTTCAGACCTCAGGAGGCCCCTGGACTCCTGCCTTTTGCAGTAGCATGGAATCGGGGCCTGAAAATCTCCTTGTGCACTTGAGAAATGTGGTGGGATGGAGGTACCTTGCTTTTGAGTTTGATCCATGAGATGAGTGTTGTCGCAAGATGCGTCTGGGTTTCAGCCTGTTCTTGTATTGTATCTGGCAGTTCCAAAGTTCCACGAACTTTGCTCTTTCACTCTTACATTTCTCTTTTCTAAGAAAGCATTGACTGTTTCTGAATTTTGATGCTTAATATAGGCTCCTTTTCCTCCTCCTCTCACCACTTGCTGCCTCTTCTCCTCCGCCCCAGTTACTAAAATCTCCTCTCCCTGATGCGTCATCTTTGTCAGCCGTGCTCTCATCGCCTGCGGGCCGAAAGCAGAGCACACTCGAGGAAGAAGAAACAACGCCGAGCACCCCTTAAGTCTTCAAGTGGCTGGAAGTTGTTTGTCGATCCAAGGCGGTGCATGGGAGCCTCTTCTGCTTTTCACTCCCTGCACCCTTTATCTGGCAGGGCTTGGCCCCTGGGCTCTGCAGGGGCTCTGCTTTCAAACGAGAGTGGCTTTGCATTTCCAGAAAAAAGGGACCGCCGAGTACCCCAGGGTGGAAATACCAACTGCAAAATTCCTGCAGTCAGGGTGGTAGGTGCCTTCAGGAATATGCAAAGCCATTTGGTAGGGAGAAAAGAAATAGGAGAGCAAGGAATTTTGGAAAAATAGGTAAAACAGAGAGGAAAAATGCATGATGGCGAAGCAGAGCTGAACCGGCTGGTGAGAAATAGTCATTTTTATTGCTGCAATAATCGAGTCATGGCTTTCAGGGGCATTATGAATAGCTCTTACGTGGAGAAAGTTTGGAGGTGGGGAATTGACTGATCCTGACTCTCTCCCTGGGCTTTCTCAAGGCACAGCTGGACAAAGCCCCGAGCGACCTGCCCTGGTCCTGCTGTGAACGGGGGCCACGGGGACCCTTCCAGCGGGAGTGAGTCCGTGACATTGGTTGGTGTTTGCAAGAGGATGAAAACAAACAGAAATATTTGGGTCAATGCCAAATAGAAGTATTAGGAGTGACATGGCAAATTTGTTTTAATGTAATCTGGGCTTAATCATTGGTGTTGACTGTGCTGAAGGCTTCTAGATCTGACAAGGAGGTTGATCTAGATAATTGTATTTATTTTCTTGCTTTTCATTTCCCGTGAATGTACATACTGTTATAGCTTAAAAGCGCATAGAAAGGAAGAAACAAAGGAGACAGGATGAATTAAGTGACTGCTGCCACATTAATTATTCCATCACATTTCAAGTCATATTTTTAAACCTACAACTTTGAATGGGGACGTTCAAAATTATCTTTGCAGTGACCATCTTTCCATCTAATTTAAAGTCATTCAACTTTACAAGAAGCAATTATGCTCCACACTAACAAATGAAAAGACATGGCAACATCAGAAAAACTGATTATTCAAGCAGTCTTTCTTACATAAAATAGCTAACTAATCTCCTGGCTTCAGTCCTTGAGTGCTCTTGCAAATACCCTCCTGAAAGATAACTTCATTCTCGGTATGCTGCCAGCCTGCTTCTCATCCCTGATTGCTCTCTAAGTTGTTGGAGCAATGGTTTGGGTGTTCAGAAATTATTTTCTCTTTTGTCTCTGTGGCTCTTCTTGCATTCACCGCTGGTTTTATCTTCCTCTTCTGTGACCAAAGAAAGTGAGGGGACACAGGGAATGAGGGTTGTGTCCTGCTTAGAAAAATAAGGAGATCCCTGGACTTGCTGTTCTTCTGGCTTCTCTGACCATCATCCTCGAGGCCAGCAAATCTGAGGTTCAGGAGGAATATAAATATCGATGGACGTTGTTGGCAGAGAGAGGGGTCCATTTGCAGGGTGCTTGATTTATTGGCATGGAGATATTTGATGTATCCTGGCCCAAAAACTGAGAAAGGAGGGGAGCAAAGCTGCCAAAATATAGGAACTTTCTAAAAAAACCCCAACAACTCAATTCTCAGTTTTTAAATTTTCATTTTAGGTTCTGCAAGTCACTGTAACTAGTGTAGTGTTGCACTTGAAATCTTGTTATAAGCAAAAGGAAACGCATCTTATTTGCAAAGTCAAGAATCTATTGTTACTGTAATTGAAATCTTAACCCTCTAATGGTTATTATTAGTCCAACTGCACTTATTACAGAAAAAGAAAAGGAAAGTAAAAAATTGTGCTACAGAAGAAGCCTCAAGTTAATGTTGCTAAACATGTATTTCCTAACATCTGTGCCTTTCTCTGCTCACACTTCCACTGTCCCCTGGGAAAAAGTGGGGTGGCACAGGGGTAAGTTTTTGGTTTTCTTTTTTCTTCTTTCTTGGCTCCCCTGCAGGCATGTCTGGCTTTCTGTACTGTACATCAAAGTCTGCCGCTAAATTGAAATGCAACCAGCAGAAGCAGAGGTTCAATTCAAATTAGCCAGACTGACCAATTTTTGCAGGTGGAAATTGCTATCTTGTAAGGGCTTTTATCCCCCTTTAGCCTTACCGACCCTTCTGTAAATTCCAAAAGCCTCTTCTCCAATAAAGCATTTCTGCTTCTAGTCCTGACTGCTCTTAATATTAAAAATAAATAAATAAAAAATACAGTGAGTCATCGGTTTCTCGTGCTGCCTCCAGGAGGAGCATGATGCTGATGGTGGCATTTATTCTTCCTTGCTGGAAGAAGCAGGAGGTGGAGATTGGTGGTTTCTTCCACTGGACTCGAGGGTACGCTTCGGATAATAAATATATCTATGTTTTCCAGAGTATTTTTAGATGGTCTTCCTTGAAGTCTGCATTCCCATGTTATATCCATGTTTACTGTATACAGAGCGTCTTAAACACGTTGGATACTTGTTCCCTATTCTCTTTGCTACCCCAAAACCTGATTTTGCCAAGGTCTGCATTTCTTTGACTGTTAGTGATATACATATGCGGGCTTATACTGTGTTGCCTATGGGGGGTCCAGTACCATCCTGCGCCTCCTCTCTTATCTTCCTGCATCCGCACCCTGCTGTGCGGCATCCTCTGCCCCTGCTTGGGAGTCCCCTGCTGGATCATACCATGCCACTATTCCTGATCGTGCCGGCATCATCAATATTTCATTCTCCACAGAATACCTGCTTGTTACTACTCTCTGTACAAGCATTATGGTTATGTACAAAGAGAAGCCACCTAGTCAATAGAAAAATTGCTGGTACAGCTAAACAAGCTGCAGCAAAGCCCCAGGCAGATGCAGCCAGAGCCTGATCCTCGTCAGTCGGTGCTTCAGTGCCTACTGACTCATCAGATTATTTGTTGGTTTAGTTCCCCTTCTCTCTCTCATAACAGTTCTTGACTTTATATTTTCATCTTAATTATTGCAAAACATTAGGTTGATGTTTATAGGGAGCTATTCATAAGGCTTCCAAGATTTCTTTCCTGATCCTAAAGTTAATTGAGAGCCTGTTGCTGTGCCCACAAAGTGAAGGTTGCTGTCCCTGCCCTGTGAGTTGGTTTGTGTTTCCCGGTATTGAATTTAATTTGCCATTTTAAAGTATTTTTGACTGGGAGGCAGTCACTTCTGATGTCAGAAACTTCAATCTGTACAGCCACAGGCCGTCGAGGTGATTGGCCAGTCAACATGGAAGTAATTGGGATTTTCCATCCGTATTGTTTGTGGAGAGCCAGAGGATCAAACCATGGCTGGGCTGACACGTCTCTGCCATGCTGCCTGGCACTGGGCAGAGGATTGCGACTCACTGGGGTTACGCTGATACCGGCAGCTCGCTTACCTCTCTGGTGTTGAACTTTCTTTGATATCCAGCACCATCCTTGCTCTGTCACCCCTGTATAATCTGCACCATATTGTCTTTTCCTAAAGATTTGTGCAGTACCTACTTATTCATAGCCTGTTGTAGCAATAAGCTGCTTTCAACATTCCTGATCACCATTTGGGTTTTGGATGATCTACGATTTGTCTAAAAATAGGAATCTATGTGACCTTTGTCTGCTTTACTATTTTTATATATTCCCCTTCAGTGGGGTTTCCTAAGGTCTCTTTGTCTCTTTTTTACAAATGTTACCAATTTCTGTTCTTCTTTGAAACTACAAAATGTTATCGCAATCACTCATAGAGGAAACGTTACCCTGCTTTTCAGTCTTCCCTCATCCCTGCTCTTAACACTTCACCTAATTGAATTTTCCAAGCCAGAAGCTTGACACTGGTTTGCTTAGGGGACAGTATCCTTCCTCAGCAAGGCTTCATCTGCTCCAGAAGCCTGCTTGAGTCCCCATTGCTTTGGATCTCTTCTTGTTCATCCATGTTTTGAGCATTTTGGAGGATTTTACCGTGGTGTTTCAGCCACAAACACACAAAAACCCAGCTCAAATCACACACCAACCCTAAATTCTGCCTGCAGGCTCTTCTCCGTTGTTGAACTGTTGATACCTGGGTGGACCACTGCTTCTGAGTCCCTCCACAGCATTTCCCAAATGCATCTGAAGGATTGCACAACGTTGTCCCAGATTAAGGTTTTGGTTTTCTGAGGCTCATCTGTTCAGGATATGTTTAAGCAAATGGAGTATTCATAATTCTAGATAAAATTAAGGGAGTGGTTTCACATTTTGAATGCGAACATTTAAAACAGATGCAGCCTGCTGGGAAGCATCACATTAAATTGCATGACTTCTTAAAAGAAAAGAACATCCATTTTACTCCAGTCCACAATATGAAAGATTAGGAGTTAAGAGACGTTTTTCACCCACTTTGAAAGTAAATGTATTTTAAATTTAATTCTTCGGTGCAGCTGCTGCTTTCTCTCCTTGGAAAGCCTTTCTTATGCTTTGAGCGATGTAAAGATGTGGGCTGTGTGCTAATCCAGTTTAAGATGCCAAATTTCCTTTCCATTCATGAGAGGTTTTCCCATCACCACCTTCTAGATAAATGTAGGACTGTCTTTTATTTCAACACACCACCAGTTGGGGGAGATCTGTTGGAGATTCACCGTCTTAGAATTACTGGTGCAGGGAAAAGTATGTATGTGAAGATTTCATGTTATTTTTTAATAGATGTATCAATGTAAAATGGTGTGGAATCAGGTTTCTTTTTTTTCCCCCTCCAATGTAAATATCTAGTAGCATCTACATTTTAAAAAATAAGCCAAAAGAAACTAGGACCTGTGAAAGAGGCTTATGGCACTGATAGTGGTAGTGATGGGGCAGCCAGTAGCTGTGGTGGGATGCTCCTCTTACCTGCTTGTCATGGACAGATATTTGTTGTAGTTACTGCTCCAGCTACTACTTATTTGGGGCTGGAAAATCATCCTGCAGAATGGGTTAATCTGAAGATGCTGGTAAGTTAGGTATGCCAAAATTCTGGGGAGTCTAGTGCTGCCTGAGCTTTGTTACCATCCATTGACCACAGGAGGAATTGCTGAGGGCACACAACAGCAAGTGTCAGCACTGGGAGACTTTAGCTGGAACAGTCATAGGATTTTGCTGCCTCATCACCCCTGTTGTCCTGATCTGATCTGCCCCAGGGACTTCCCTCTCCCAAATCTTGCTGCTTTCCTTTGAGAAAAGTGCCTTTTTGAGGGAAAACCTGGGTAGAGCCTCATCCTTTTCTATTCCTCTTCTCTTGCTTCATGAGAGTATATTTTGTAGATTGAGCCTGCTGATCTTGAGCTTATTAATGCTGTCGTACCATTCTGGGTACATCAGCCGTGCCCAGGATACACAATCTGAAACCATTATTCTCTATTCTCTAGAAGCAATCTGCCTTTTTAAAATTATTATTATTATTATATAGCAAGTACTGCAGTCTGAGCGCTTTTCCAATAGTAACTTGTATTTAGTGACTTACTGAGGTTTATCCAAGTCACAGATTCCCAGCGGATGTTCTGAGCTTGTTTCTTATTTAAAAACATCATCTAAATTCAAATCAGGAATTAACACAGTTCTGCAAATGACATTCACCCTTCTGCAGAAGGACCAGCGTTAATCCTATGCACTGCGGCAACGGCATTTCAAGCCTTGTTTGAGGGCTTTAGTGGGGCTTAAATGAGCCTTAGGCAAAGCATGGACCTCTGCAATAGTTAGGTAGGGCTAACACAGCCTGCTTTGGGCACCAAGCTTAAACATATGTCAGAGGGGCTGTATAAGGATGCAGGTTCCCTGTATAGCCAGGGGAGAAGACAAGGTGCTCCACAACAAAACCTTCCTCCTGGATTGCTTGGTACTGGAGTTAGTAGCTGCAGACAAAATCTTCATATAGTCCTGTTCCTAAAGCATTGCCCACTGCTGGAATCCCTGCCTTTGCTGGGAGAGGGGTCATGTTCCTGTTTCACAGCTGTAAGGGAACCGATGTGGTGCTGGCAGAAACAGCGGGATCTTTAGGCTGGTACTTCCAACTTCTGTTGAAATTCAGGTCAGAGTGATCTGGTTCCTGTATGGCTTTCTGCAAATTCCCACCTTAACATATTATAATGGGATTTTTGCCTCTTTACTGGCTGTCATCAGCAGTATGTGTTGTGTTGCTAGAGTTCCCACAAACCCTGTTGCGCTGAGCTCAGCGAGCAGGTTGGGAGAGCATCCATCCATCTCTTCCATGCCCCTGTAGGGTAGAGCGTGGCCTTGGCATAGAAATAGCAAAGCGGGGCTCAGAACAGAAGAGGAAGCTGATATACTTGCTTCTCTAATGCCCTGCTGCTTGGAAAAATACAAACCCAAAGCAGATGTGTCATTAAATCATTTTGAGTCATTGCAAACATTGCAGGAGTTCGGTACAAGCATCCATAGCTTTAAGCCACCTCTGCAAAGTGCTCTGTATCCCTGTCATAAAATTTGGATGAACTACACTGGGTAAACTGTTTTACTGTTACCTGATAGCCGCCTACCTCTTACAGTTGAGATTTACTGGGGAAGGATAGAAATACATTTCAGTGCATTGTGAGAGCTCACCAGAAAACTGATGTGATTTCTTGGTCCTCATAGAGCTGCTGCCCGACATGGGAAAATTTCTCACTTTAATTTAGAGACCAGGCAGAGGAAGCTGTCTAGTATCTGAGATTAAAGTGTGTGATTATTTAATCACCGGTTAGTTAGTGATAATGAGCGAGTATTTTGCAAAATGAGCTCTTATAATGAGTCTCTAAACACGAATCCTGGTGCTGTACTGCTGAAATCGAGTGCAGAGTGTAGCCCTGCCATTCTCAAGAAAGTCTCACCAGATCAGCATTCAGTCTTGGCCAGGCATTGGTGGCAAACCTGCTGGCCAAATTACCGAGCAACATGTGTACCAAGGTCGGGGGAAGATGTAGCTCCAAGGGTTTCCTAACTTATAATTGTTATTTCTCATGCTTCACTGGGCTTTTCCAGCATGGATATGTTCTCCTTTAATTGTTGGACTTCTGAGAACAGCTTGACAGAAGAGCAGCCAAACAGTCTTGTTTTTCTTTGTTAGCTATTTTTATTTTTACCTGGATCATTATTTATCAAAGAGCACTGCTATCGCTTGAAATAAACATGTTTAAACATTAATAAGTAGCATAAGAGATGCTCTTTTTGGTGCTGTGTGGGAAAACATCGGCTGATTCTTGGAGAAGAAGAAGGTAGTGCAAATGTTTTTACCTCAAGTGTTTTAATATCCCTCAATAATTACTTTGCAAGTGGGAAAGCAAAGAAGGGAAATAGCTGCAATCGACTGTCTGTAATGTTGCCTCAGTGAAAGCCCAACTGAGCCAACAAAGCTCAAGCTGGTTGCCAGCAGCAGCAAAGAGAGGTTTGCCAGTGTGCACCAGAAGCCTGGTGGCATCGAAAGCAGTGCCCTGGACCTCTCTGACAGTGGTTAGCACTGCATTGAGACAACTCAGAGGACAAATTTATTGTAATTTCAATGACTTTGAAAGACTCAAACCAGAACATAAGGTTGCTACCCATATTTCCAAATTTCTTAGAAACTGACTTTTGAAAGAAAGATTTATTCCATTTTTATATGGCTGAGCATGTTACAGTACATACTGTGCTGCTCCCTATACGTGCATCACGTAGCTTCAGAAAGTGAATCCAGAAGTGACTGTTGAATCATTTTTGTCCTTGCTCCGGCATTTCATGAGCCACTCTGTTTCCACCAGCTTGCCTCAGCACAGGGCACGGTAAATGTTTGCTGCTCTATTTGATAGCCTGTTCAAGAGTTTAATGATTCATAGTATAAAAATACTTTCCTTCTTGGCTTTTCCTTGCCTTCAGCTTCCAGCTGGTGATTCCTTTTATTCCTTATTGCAGAGATAACAAAGCCCTTTTTTTTGCACTGTATTTTCCTTTGTGAAGGGGGTTTTATGCTATAATCAAGTTACCTCTCAGTCGTCTTTAGACAAGCTGAACAGATTGAACTCCCAAGTTTCTTATTATGAGATGTTTTTCTCCCATTCAGTAACTTTTACGGCTGTCTCCCGTATCCTTTCCAGTTTTTCAACACCTTCTTGCCAAGATTGACCCCAAAGCTGTTCCAGGATCCATCTCATCAACTGTGACGTATTGGGGATAAAATTGCCTCTGAGCTTGTGTGTATTGCTTTTCCATTTTATATGGACGTGACTTAAATGGAATATCCCTTGGAATACGGGGAGGTTGTGCTCTGGTCTCCTGAGTGTTTTTACAGGGTCGTTTTGTTACTGGCTGCTGCAGCCAGTTCTGCAGGTACCTCTGCGGTCCTTGTGGTCCCCAGTAGTTTTCTCTTTTCATTGCTTTTTCAGTGATTAAAAAACAGAAAAAATGTTTGACAGCGCAGAGCTGTTCCTGGAGAAAGATGGGTTACTAACTTAATAAACCCAGGTATTCCTAACGCCTTCTTATTTGCTGGTTTTCTGGTTTGGCAGCTAAGCTAAAGTTCAATTAAGTGTCTCTAACCTTGCTGCAGGGAAAGCTGGGGGACCATTTGTTATTTTAAATCGCTTTACTTTTCAATTGTCAAATTCAATTAAGGGAGAGTTTATACTTTCATTGGAAAAGGGCAGCAGCTATAGAAAGCCCAACCCTGAGCTGTTCCAGGATCTGATGAGGGATTTTGTGCTTTGAGCACAGAGTCATCTTCAGAGGTTTGGCAGTAACTGCAAATAGGTATTTGCTTATCTTAACATATGGGGAGTTACACGTGCGTGTTTTCGTGCTTCGCAGGCAAGCTGCAACCCTGGAGGACAGAGCTCAGCATCTTCCACCCGAGCAGTGCTGGAAACTGACTTTTAGCCACTTTGCAGAAACTGTAGTTGCCACAGCCTGCGCCTTGCCCCAAAGCCACTGAAAGCAAAAGCGACGTTTCCAGGGAACCCAAACACGTATGTGGGGGCATGGGGGTTGGTTTTGTTCATTTGTTTTAATTTCACTGCATCCCAGAAACAACACTTCTTTCCTTCAGAATCTCATTTGTGGTTATTTTCCTGTCTGTGGGAGGGGGAAAAAAGGGCTGCTTGTGCATTCTTGTATCAAAGGATACCATACATAAAGATTGTGGGGTGCTCAAGTCCCTGGGACCTGGTCCCATAAAAGTACAAGATGGCCATTGTCATGGGCTTTGTCAGTCATTGGTGCAAAACTAGGTAACAAATGTTGCTTGAATTCCTCTGAAGCCATTTCCTAACCAGAGACTGGGACATTTATGTTAACCTGCTGCATGTCCTGTGCCAGGCTTCACAGAAGGAGACTTCTTGTGTAAAATACTGTTCTCAGGCTGTCAGGATTTTCTTCTATGTAACGTGGCTAGGTTTCTTTACAGCTCTTTGCAGTAAACTTTGAGCTTTTCGGTAGTCTCAGAGTAGATGCTCTTTCTTTTCTTGCTGTCTCATCCCCTCTCCCTCTCCAGCTAATGGGAAGGAGTAAATCACATAAATCTGGGAGGCTGAGTGACTTAGAAGCCAGCTGGGAGGATGAATGTGTCATCACTGGAGTAAAACATAGATTTGGGGAGTTTTCGTGTTGTTTTTTTCCCCTATGTTGCCATTTCTGGTGGGCCAGCAGATGGAACTGCCCACGAGGCTGTATTTATGCCTGCAAAACCAGCTGCTGCAAAATGCTGGGGCGAGGGTTTCGTGGACTCCTGTACTTTGGAGGAGCTTGTTATTATAATAATAATGCCCCTCTGGCTTAGCAGTATTCTCTAGATTGGTATTTGTTCTTAAAGTTGTGTGTAATTCCCACTTAGTTAATTTAGAGCAAAGTAATCGTGTAAGGTACAGCTGCAAGTTTGTATTTGTTCCTCTGAAAAAGCAAAAAGGATCAGAGCAATTTGGGCGTGAAGTGTGATTTCTAAGATGCTATGTCACTATAAGACATCTGGTGGCATCCACTGGCATTCGAGGAATTAAAGGACGTTCCCTGCTGGTGTGGATGTGATGCCGTACCCTGGATTCCCCATAACAGCACAACTGCGGTCATTAAAGTGAGGGGCAGTAGCCCTTTACGTAACTGTCACTGGTCCTGAGAGGTCTTGGAAAGGCAACAGCCAGAAAATATGGGGATGAGAGCATCACAAGCTGAGAAACAGCCAGGATAACTTTAAAATGTTTTGATATTTAGGATAGAGAAATGCAAAATAGTGGCAACAATGGGTACGCTGTCCGAGCAGAAAAAGAAAAATAGGATAACAATAATAATAATAATAAAAATTATTATTTTTTGAAGCCAAGCAAGGCAGCAGCAGGCAGAGTGAGGTCAAAGGCAGGCGTTTGTGAGCAGCCTGCTCCGCAGACTTCGCAGCCACCGGCAGCTCCTGAGCCAGTGGCCAAGCGGGTGGTGGTTGCTGCACAGTGATTGTGTAAATCCTGTGTGTGCTGGGAAACCCTTTGGAAATGAATATTTAATACAGAAATAAAATGATTATATGTACGCGTAAATGCTGTATTTATCTCCCTGCTGCCCTATAAATGGCTGATAGCTATCAGCCCAGGAGGGCTATAATAATTATGGCTTCACTGACTTGGCTAATAAAAAATCAATTCCACTGAGACAATCCTATGCTTGCCTTAGTGGGATGTACTGGAAGCATTATCCCCGTTTTAAGTGTACACATGCAAGGAAAAGGGACTTGCTTGGAGTCCAGCTTTTCCCAAAAGCAGAAACTTCTGAAAGTAGTGGTATATCTGAAGCCCTCTCTTCCTTGGCAGCCCACAAACACACAGCACTCGTGAGGAGCAGCCGCTTTCCCTGGCACCTACCAGACATTTTCCCAGCTGAACATCTTTGGTTCGGTTTTGGTTTCAGGTTTGTTTTGTTAGGTTTGTTTGTCTTCCCAGAAGTAAACTACAAACCAGAAACTTTTTGCTGAATTTGCATTGTTTCTGTCAATATTTCACAAGAAAGATTTTCTCTTTCTGTGCGAGTATGAGGGAGATGGGTAGAAACCAAGACTGAAGAGTTAGCCAGAGTGCAACATTTTCTGTGGTTGTATAGGCCCATCCCAGGTGGGATGTCTGTCCCATGTAGGAGCAGATACTGGGGCTGGTAATGACTGAGGTCTTCAGTAAATGCTTTTATATCAACTTTCTCTACTATGTGGAGTTGTGTTGTCTTGTTTCCTAAGGGCAATTTATAATTTATTCACTAATAGACTATCCTATTTAGACAAATTAGACCTTTTTAACACCATTCTTATTAATTAGTTTTGACTGCACTGCGTTAATTACAGCAGGGTTAGGGACATAGTAATTGTAGAGAATTGTTCCCTAATTTGGGGAAGACAGACAACACTCGGCACCCAGCTTCCTATATGAATTTGTTATCTATTTATTTAAATGTGGTACTTAAACCATTAACATAATCTTGGGGTGGCTGTAATTATGTGAATAACCGGGTGCGAAGGAGTCATAACACAGTATAAAAGTAGCAGTGGGGAGTGTAAACTTGTTTTTATAGACAAAATAAAAGCAGAAGGGGAGGTGGAGATGGGATGGGATGCCAATGCTGCCGCATCCCAGGGCTGCCGTGGATGGTTATTGTGGCTTGCATCAAATACAGGCAGGGACCAGGTGTTGGTATCGTCAAGCATAGTGCAGTGGTCCCTGTCCTCCCAGTGGAAATTTGGGGTTTACTGCCTGTTAAAGTGGCTGGGAAATCTTTGAAGGCTTTGAGCAAGACCTGCCAAGGTTCATCAGGCACTGCCTCTGGGATGCATCTCCCAGGTTGTGGTTCTGGTCCGCAGCAGGAGCAGCCTTCCTGCCCAGCAGGATCTTCCATTTACCTTCATTTAATTTCACTGCTGTCATTTCCTTCCCTCTGTGCTGTGAGGAAGAAGAGAGCAGAGAGGCTCTCTCAGTCCCCTGCTGAAGCTGAGATGACCCAGACCTGTTGGAGAGATAGTGAGCCCTCCCAGTACACCTGATACTGAGCCTGGTGGAAGGGACTCTGCTGCCCATGTGCACGTGGACTGGGGTAAACAATGCACATCAGTACGTTGGTTTCCCAAACCTTGTCTGTATTGTGCTATGTTTTGAAATCTCTCTGGTCCTCCTAAATCAATACCTCAGCAGTGCTGCAAAGATGCATGATGCAGGCAGGGTAACAGAGCACCTTTTTCTTTACTGCAGAAATCTGGGATCTTGGCATCTCCAAATGCTGAGGGTGTTTTTGTGCCCTCACTCAACCCATAGGACCTTTTTGGCTACCGAGTCACTTTTAAAAAAATTTCAAAAGAATTTTTCCACCATTGGCCAGCCTTTAGAGTTGCTCGATTTGGAGCAGGTGAGTTGCTGCTATCTCCACCAGCCCAGGCCATCACCTGACTCCACAGCTTACATTGTCCAATATTTGTGTTCCTGTGAAAGCTGTCTGCAGGACACATAATACAAAGGGTTTATTTGTTGCTGCCCAAACAGAGGCAGTGATCCCCTTACCGTCCTGCGTGTCTCTTGAAACCGTCTTAATATACCGTATCATGGCGCTTTAGAAAGTCAAATCTCTTTTTAGTCCGACTTCCTAAGGAGGCTTATGTGATCATGCTCTGTTTATATCTTCATCCCACCCTTCGAGAACTTTTGAACCCGTGGGCCCAGATCAGCCAAATTTATCAGCTGAAGGTGATGATGGTAGTAAGGCTGCAAGGTTTTTTTTGACCTGAGCAAAGCGATGACACCGAAGAAAAGTGGTTCTCTGCCAGCTCACAGCCAATCTGATGTGAAGTCCATGGGAGAGGCTTATAGACACCCAATCACACACCGGCCATGGGAACTGCTGGTTCTGCAGAGCCCTGTCAGGCCCAGCTCCGCTGCGGGTCCTGCTGTAGAGGTGCCTTGGTAGTGTTGGAGCTCTCAGGACTCCCCCATTCCTGCTTTCATGGACCTCGGCCACACAAGAGGCCCTTTGGCTGGAAATAGCAAGCTGTCAGTAGCAGAGGAGACATCATTACAGCAAACAGGCTTTCTGCAATGTTACAAAAATTGGCAGCATTTGGAAGAAACAGAGCAAAACTTGCCTTCTGATTTTTGCATTGGAAGCATATAGGGAGATTGTGAGGGTCACAGTAATGTGGGTTTTTTCTAAAGCTCTGTGTCTTGGAACGAAGTGATGGAGAATCTCAGATTTCTGGTTTTCACAATATCTTTCCCGCTCTTCAGACACCAGAGGGAATGTTGAATGAAGCCGAGACCACAGGTTGAGGCACAAGAAACGTGATTAAAGCTGCCTCTAGTCATGCGTGGGTGTGTATACATACGTGTCTATGCATTCATGTGCATACATGTGGGTATGTGTATATGTATACATGGGCACGTGCTGGGCAACACTGTGTATGTCAAGACATTCTGATGGCAGAGGGAGATTCATTATTTTTGTGCTTGATAATACAGTGGTAGGGGAAAAAAAAATCTCCTGTGAAGTCTCATCCTGGGGGGCAGGCCAGTAAGTTTGGAGTACCCTGACAACTGAACTAGACCTTGTTGAGATCCTAAACCCATGAGCTCGTTCAAAAGGCTTTGAGCCTTTTTCCTGCAGACATATGAATGATTCCCTGTTGTATCACCTGACCCGAGTAAAACAAAAACACACCCACTGGTTGTATCTCACAAGCAAAAATCTTGAGTAAACTCAAGTCTCTTCAGCAACAGCCTCAATAAATTAATTAAATCAATAAATTAAATGCTTCTTGGGAAGCAGAAGATAATCATAGGAAGAGGCTCAATATCCCCCTGCTGTGCATCTGTCAATCAGCCGCCCACGGAGAAGGTGGAAAGCAGCTCTGCGGCTGTGACCCCCTGGGGAGGGACAGGGGACCAGATGGGCAAGGGATTACATCCGCGATGGCAAGAGGGGAATTGGGAACGGCTCCACTGCTGCTGGCTCTCGTGCGTGTCCGGGGAGGTATGTCCCTGCTTCGATTTACTCTCGGGGCCACATCCAGCCCTCTGCCCCCAGGTTCAAGGCATGCACAGATATTTAGAGGAGGCGGTTGTGTTACAGGCTGCTGAGGATGCTAAATCTATTTTTACTCAAAAAATGATTGCATTTGAGACTGGAAGGTGGAATTGAAAATGGTTATTTGCTAATCGTAAATAGCTTTTTTTTTTTTCTTTTTCCTGAAGTTTTATTCTTAAATTTATACCTGTATCTTTTGGTTTCAATGGGAGTAAGCTCTGGTTCTGTTTCACATCAGTGTTTGATGTGACAAAGATTGATGTCAGTATGTATTTGTAAAGGTGGTACAGAAAAGATTGCCAGTTTAACTTTAATAAGTGGGGCTAAAACTTTATGTTCTTAATTTCTAGGACATGGCTCTGAGCCCACTGTAAACACAATATTTTCTGGCAATTTAAGTCACTGCTTTCTCGGGAAGAATTAAAATATCCTAAAAGAAAAGGCATATAACGCCAGCAAAAAGGCAGCAAACAGGCTTGAATGAGCTTCAGGGCAGTGAAGCTGGTGAGGGGTCTGGAGAGTAAGTCTTATGAGGGAGAGTGAGGGAGCTGGGGGTGTTCAGCCTGGAGAAAAGGAGGCTGAGGGGAGACCTTATTGCTCTTTACAACTACCTGAAAGGAGGGTGTAGAGAGGCGGGGGTCCTTGCTGTATGAATTCATATTTTCAGCCTTTATTCTTCAATCTTCATGAGACTAATTTAAAAATAAAAATTTCCAAAATTAGATGCCTTTCTGCTTGGAAAATCTTTGAAGTTTGAATTTCCGCTTCCTTGATTTTCCTGCTGTTTTCCTCATAGCCTTTTGCTTGGATGGACGTGGGTCTTCAAGTACTCTGGTTTCCTATCAGCATGTATACCAGACGTCAGTACTTTAATCACTGTGTTATTGACTCTGGGACCTTTTCGACTGACTTTCTCATTCTTGTCCTTTGGTTTATTATTTTTGGCCTATTAACTCTGATAGGTGGTTAAATTTAATTATATGAAGTAGAACTTGATTATTTAACCTTGATTAAACCACTCTGGGTCTCCATTCTTCAAACCTATTGAAAAAGAATTACAATATTCCCTTTTTGGTATAACCTACATTAGGAGTATTGGCTAAACTTTTAAAGTCTGAGTAAGAGAGGTAGATCTCATTGGTTTCTTGAGGTGAATGTTGTTGACACCTGACGTTCAAGTTACATGGTGGAGACGTGCCCCATTTTAAACACTCTGCACTGCTTTGCCATAATAAAAGCTTGTAAATAGGATTACTTTATTTTTTTTCTTCTTTACTTTTTGTTTTGTTTTGTTTTTTAAGAATAGCCTTCCCAGCTATGAATTCAGGAGTCTGCTTATATCTCATTCAAATTGTCTCACACCAAGTGTCTGAGACCTTTTCCACAAGTGTGGTATAAATCGCAAATTAGGTAGTATGGGCTGTCTAAAACAATATTTTAAAACTACAGTCAATCTTATTTTAACCAGGGGCTTCAGAGCTGACTTAATAAATTTTGACTCGGACATATGTAATTAAGTATAAAATATAATGTTATCCTGGATTTATTTTGAAAGAATTGTACAGTTATGATACTTAAATTTTCATCTGGTTTTTTATTTATGTACCTTCTTATCTAGGATATTGTAGACACTTCTTACGAGATACTTCAACTTTTTGCTATACTTTAATTTAAGTGAATGATACATTTTTATTGGGTGGAACGTAAAGAAATTAATCTACCTTGAAGAAATAATCTTGATGAAAGAATTAACCTATGAGTAAAACTACAGTGGTTGGGCAGTTGAGGCCCTTTGGCTCAAGAGGGCTGTGGTTTTGCTCTTAGCAGAAAAAAAGCCTTTGAGGGTCCATCTGGTGGGGGCCCAGTTTTGCTCAGTGCTTGCGAATTTTTGATTTTTTTAAAAGAAAATTGCAATGGTGGGTGCCTGCACTAACTAGATGTGCCCCAAGTATTTCTGGTGGGCATAATGTCTCCAAAGGAAACAAATCCAACGATTAAGTAAAGCATTTTGTACCTGGACAGATATTACAGGGGTCCTCCCCTGATCTGATTCAGCCTGATGATAAATCTGTTGGAACTCTCTGATTTCCCTCCTCGGTGAGATAGCAAACGGCTGTGTCCCATCCCAGGTGATTGCGCTGATTTTATGTTGGTGTTGGGGTGTCTGCTAGAGAGCTGTGCACTGGCAGACGTACACGTGCAGCACAGATAGGCTGTTCCTAAAGTAGCACATCACTTCTAAGAAAACGTGAAAGCAATGTAAAATGCATGACTGGTTGGTTTGCCAGACGAATAAGAAATGGTGTCTAGAGGCCATGAATTATGCGCTAAGTCATTTTTAATATTCATTTTATTGGTGCTTTTTAAAGTGGCTCTAGCAGTGGCATTTTGAAAATGTTCAAAATAGTCAGAACCTACGGCAAAGAGCAGCTCCAAAAAGACGATTATCTTCCTGAGAAAACCTATGGCAAATTAAACCCCTTTTTGCCTCAGAGAAGAAAATCAGACCTTAGTCCTGTGAGCTTTGATAGTTGCGTTGCATTGAGCACAGGGATAGTATCATTAACCCTTGTAAGACCAAAAAGCAGGAATAAAGTTGTGCTTGTGTGTCGGTAGGATCAGGGCTTAACCCCTCATCCGGGGGTTCAGCCTCACACCTGATCTGCGCCTCCTAGTTTGGGTTTTCCCAGGGAAACGCTCACATGAGAAGAGGTGGACTCAAAGGTCTGAAGTCAAACCCAGGCTCCTGAGGTGATGTAGACAAATCATTTCACCATGCGGTCAAATGGCGTTTGTCCCACTTGTTTTTCCCCCGCTCTGCCTTATCTATTTAGGCAGCGAGCCCTCTGGGGTAGGGACTGCATCGTATGAGCAGCAGATGTAGCTCTCGCCCAGTAGCCGTACCTACGGTCTTTATAATAACGGGGATGAGTCTGGCTCTTTGACATCAATTAAGCTAAGTTCAGACAAAGCCCTTCAGAAGAGTTAAAACAGCATAATTCCTTGGCGGAGCTGGGGCCTTGGTGCTACGACATCTGGTTTAGAAATGTGTTTTAAACAAATCCCCTATGATGCACGTAACCACATAAAAGGTATTCTATGATTCTGGGCCAGATTTTGCAGCTACTTAAGCTTCAGTGATGTGCAAAGCCTCGTGCTGACTCAAGATCTTTTCCCTGCCTGCACAGGCGATGTTTTTACCAAGAGTTTTTCTCTGTGTGTGGAAATACCACCGCTCATTGAATGTATTGTTGCAGTTGAGGGACTGAGTCATCTATGTAACTCTCTGAGGCAGGATGCCAAAGTGTAAGGCTCATCCTGTGGGGTACAGAAGGCTTCTGGTACCCAGCAGCGGTGGCGGGTGCTGGAGGATGGGTCTCAAACCTCGTGTTGGCCAACGGCATAGGGCCTGTTGCGTTTGGATCCTGCCAGAAATATTTCTCCTTTCTGTTGGCTTTGGCAGCTATGAAGCATGCTTCATGGTTCCTGGGTCTGGGATCCTGAGCTGCAAATTTGGGAAAGATGGACAGCTTTCTTGGCAGAGAAGGAAGGAAAAATCTGAGTTGTACTGCTGGCTGACCCAGGTCCCAGCCTCAGTCTGTGTGCATATCTCAGTGTTTTGAGGAGACCCTGAGAGACACCAATACCAGAACATTTAGAGATGGTGGTGAGACTCCTTCTGAAAATCCTCTGTTAAATCCCTGATTTGAGTAAGACCTTGAAGAGATCTGGACCTGCTTTTTCCACCCCAGCTGAGCTGTGTAACTGCATAGCCTTTTGGCATAGGAGCAGTGTTGTCACTTCTTCCTCCTCTGCAGCTGTTTCATAAGCAGTGCCTGCATTTCTGAGGAAGAAGATACTGAATCTGTACACTGAATTCAGCCCAAGTCCATAAGTAACTTCAGATCCTCCAAAACATTACTTTTGAGAAATACACAGTGTCTGTTTTTAAAAGAACCTGTATTTCAGTTTTCATCTGACTCATGGCTGATGTTTCTATTGGTCTCTCTTGACATCTCTTCCACAACTTCTTTTTATGATTGTGAGCAGGATGAGTGCCTTGCCTTCCCAGCTGGATTGAGCGATTGCCCTTGTAGGAGTTGTTTCTTCAGCCTGCAGTAGCCATGAGCACTGGCACGCAGAGGTCCCACAAGTCTGTCATGGGATGAGACCTCCTGGTCAGCTCAGCCCCGAGGTGGGTCTATGCTCAGCCTTCCTTTCATGAGCTCCCCCAGGCCCTAGTCATGTGTTTCTCCTCCTTCGCCAGCTTTCTCCTTGCTTGCAGCACCTCCTCCTGCAAATCCCAGAGCTGTCGCTGATCGCTGGGTGTCTACTGCCGTAGGTGGCATTCTTGTATTGAAAGGGAAAGTATGTAGCAGGAAGTAAAACGTTTGCTGGTGGAAAGCTGCAGCATCTGCAATCCTTGGTGGTGTTTATGTTAGCAATTTCAGTCTCTTTGCCGTAATAACAGTAATTTAAACAGGTACTGTTGACTGAAGGACAATTAGGGATTGTTGAATTTTACATTTCCCTAATACTCACTCCAGGCTGCCACTGAGCCTCATTCTGCTGGTATTTATAGTACTACTACTGGTAGTACTATCGTGGCAGTAAATCGACATGAAACCAGAGGAGCATTGGGGCTGGCACCCGGTGTGGCTCCCCGGTGGCGTGCCGTGGTGCTGTAGGTGGTCGCAGTGGTTTTTCTCCTCCTGCAGAGGAGCTTCTACACAGCTGCTCTCCCCGACAGCCTGATTTATGCCCTGGGATTTATGGAGCTGAACAAATGATTATAGAAGAGCTACGCATTTTATTACACTTGGACCCATCTTCCTAAGCCAGAGGGCAAATCCTCTCTTCTCTACCTGCGCTCTGGTTGTGCAGCTGCTGTGCATCCTCTTCAGTAGTCTGAAAGCTGCAGATTAGCGGATGCTCTGATGTGCCGAAGGAATCGTTTATCCTCCTTTGGAAGATGAGCCCAGTAGTGGTGTAGATGTTGCTGTGGTTTCCCACCAGCTGTGACCTTGCTGGGGGATGCAGCAGGGTGTAGGGGGCCAAATCCAGCAGAGTGCAAGTGGAAGCAGGCTTTTCAAAATGAAAATTGGAGAAAATGGTTTTTAATTTCATTTAAATTTACTGGATGTTTGGTCTCAAAGCTCATTACAGGAGAGAAACTGAACACTTACTTTAATCTCTATTAGCTACTTTGGTAGTCCAGGAACTTCATTAGCGCTCCTGGAGTTAACGAAGTGTGCGAGTTAAAAGCTTTATCTAGTCCTTCCACTTTTTCAAGCATCACTGAGGCCCAGCTCAGCCCATTCCTGAGCAGTAAGCTTGCACAGGTGTTGCCAAGTGTGAGAATTGACCCACAGGAACTTTGCTGGTGGTGACGAACGGGCCAGAGAAGACCTGGCTGGGATCTGGGATCCCAGCTTGAGGTTTCAGCACTCTGCAATCGAGAAATGCAGATTTCCATGTTTGAACCAAGCCCATCGAGCCTGGAGCATCGCCAACACCACAGAGTTGCTGTTTCCATGGAGGCAGCTGTGAAAGTAGATTTTTTTTTTTTTTCCCTTAAAGAAATGCAGAGCTGGGACAAAGCACATGTAGTCCAAATGGGTGCAAGTTCTTTACCAAGCCCTGGCAGAAATGCACTGGTACTGATAAATTTGGGCAGAAAGTAAGCCCCCCTTTAGCCGCCCCTACATAAATTAATTTCCTAGAAACCAATTGCAAGCATATTTTTCCAGAGAGCCAGGGATTACCCTCATGTGCCGACTGGTTTCTGACATTCCTGGGGCCACAGGTGGGGATGGGGATGGGGTGTTACTGATCTTAGAAAGTCTCACTTCCAGGGAAGCAAGAGAGGGCAAAAGAGCTGAGCCCAAGGGAGTTTCATGGATCTGTGAAACCCTCCTGTTGGGGGAAGGGAGCTGCCAAGGTTGGGTCTGTGTCTAATTAACTCGATTCTGAGTGATCAGGGTGCTGGAGGAACATGCACGGCAGACCTAGCAGAGGGGACACACAGCAGCTGCTACACGATGCTGAGTTAATTCTATTACCGTCACTTCACCCCATGTAAAGTGTGGATGATCAAATCTTCCCCCTTGCCCTGTAAGAGCTGCTTGGTTGGCTTTCCCCTTTGCTGCTGGATCAAGTCAAAGCTACTTGATTGATTCAGCTCCTTCTCGCCCGTTTCCCCTTCCTCTACCAGCCCCCCAAAATGAGCTGCTCAGTACCTCTGTGCTGCTCCCATCTTCCTGGAGAAACCCACCGCGGTTTCTACATTCGTGTCTACCGCCCTGCCCTCATCGCTCCTGTGTTTCCTGTTGCAGACCCCTCTCTTTCCTCCCACCCTGTTGGCCTGTGCATGGTTGTTTCCTTATAGGAATTGTCTGTCCCTTGTGTCCTTGCTACAGGCATGTGCATCCGGCTGTTTTCTTAAGCACTGGGACCGTAGAATCATAAAATAGTTTAAGTTGCAAGGGACCTTTAAAGGTCATCTAGTTCAACCCACCAGCAGGGACATCTTTAACTAGATCAGGTTGCTCAGAGCCTGACCTTGAATGTTTCCAGAGATGGAGCATCTACCACCTCTCTGGGCAACCTATGCCAATGTTTCACCACCCTCATCATAAAAAATTTCTTCCTTACAAACAACCCGTACATAAACTATAGAGGAGTTGTTCTCCTTGACTAATTCAAATGTATGGGAGGAAGAATCAGCGGGGTATGGCGACAAGGATTATGACTCCATAGCCTTTGATCTTCACAAATATACCCAAAAGTTCCTCAGCAACTTTGCCACAGCAAATAAATATGAACTGATGCTTTAGCTGGTTGGGGGTGTCGCAGCACCATGGCGGTTCCCCCCCTGCCTGATGAACGCTTGCACCCTGAACATGTTCTGATGTTTTGTGTTGAGGAAAAGAGTTTGGTGCCAATTAGCAGTAAAGAAAACTATATGGTGATGTCTCTGGTGAGAGGTAATGCTGCTCTTCCTGTTTTCTGATTCAGCAGGATAGGTAGCCTTAACTCACAGAAAACCTTGCCACAGAGATCACGTACACCACCGAGCGGATGCAACACGGGGCGAAGAGGAAGGTGTCAGCGGGAAGCAGATGGGCAGCACAGTGTGCGCCTCGCCTGGCATTTGCTCCTTTGCTGTAGGAAGCTCAGAAATCATAGAGTCATAGAATGGTTTGGGTTGGAAGGGAGCTTTAAAGGTCATGCAGTCCAACCCCCACAATGAGTTACAGTGGGACAAACCCCACTGAAACGCAGCAATATTCAGAAGAGCAGAAGAAACGAATACATTGACCTAAATGACCGTTGGTGACTCAAAAGCTTAAAGGCAGTATATGCAAATGGTGATGGTGCCATTAACAGCACGCAGGCGTGCTGGGGAGAAGGGGCTGTGAAGGCAGAGATGGGCAGCTGCCTACTTCTGGAGGAAAATGCAAACTAATAGAAGTAGTTTCTTTGAGGGTCCGCTCTCGTCGGCCACAGAGACGCTTTCCAAAGTAGACTTGTAACTTCAAATACTAGCTTCAGCCAAAAGGGATTCAGGTACTGCTACCTTCCTTAGTGTTTCATTAGGCTAATTTGGAGAATAACTCGGCTTCAATTGTCTCCACGTGATTCATCCATATGAATCGGAGACTGATTGCAATTTCTGCCTGTGTTTCTTCTGGCTGAAAGCAAGCTGACCTGCAGGTTTTTGCTTTGGTGCATCCTTAGGAAAATTTTGCTTTGCTGGCCTATCATAATTTTTTTCCTCATCCCAGATTTTTTTTTTTTAATAAACAGAAGAGATTAACTTGAGTGGAAGACTTAATTGACCTTTTTCAAACAAATCTCTTTCCTAGAGAAGCTTGAATTAAACCCCCACTTTTATTCCTGCAGTTTAACTGGTGGTATCTCGTCTGTACAATAATGTACTCTGATTCATTAAGCCTTAATGTCTTAGACTTTTGAAAGCTGATTTTGTAGAGATACAGAATGGATAAACACCTGTCCTGAAACCTGCCATGTTAATAATTTATTAATATTCTGTCCTGAATTTAGGTATCTGGTAACGTCTTTTACATTTGTTTTTGCTTTTACTCTGTGTCCTTGTAACAATAATTTGTGTGTATTTCCTGCCTAGTCCCTGCAGTGCCCAGGTTTGCATCTGTATTGTCTTGTTGTGTATTTATTCATTTCAGTGCACAATGATGTTAAGGAAAAGCCTTTTAGTTGCTACCATGAGAAACTGTTCTGCCAAGGGCAGTTTTTTGGTCCCATATTATTTCTCAGCAAACTTTGGGAGTCAAAAAGTGAGAGGGAAGTAAATTTGTTCTTTGTCACCCAAGGTGACAGAGTAGGGACAGAGTAGTAGTTGGCAATGAAATTGGATTTAAGATGAAGTTTGGAGAGGGTTTTGCATAAATAGGTAACAGAGGAGCGGTGCGGGGAAGGACAGGCAGGAGCTGATGGAGGTAGTCCTTCAGGAGCCAGCCCTGGCTTGGCACTGGGAGCAGGAGCATGGCAAGACTGAGAGCCCAAGACAAACGGGTGACATGGAAGAGCTGCAGGGAGTCCTGGCTCTGCTCAGAAAGTGGAAATGGAGGAGGAAGCTATTACTGAGTTCCCTTCAGATTTAAGTGCGCCTTTAGCCAAGAGACAAAAAACACGTAGTTGTTCCTCCCCCAGTCCATAATTTCTTTGCTCAGATTATTACCAAGTGTGGAAGTATTTGTCTGCACGTGTAATGGATGCCAGCGGCACTGGAAAGCTGTGATGGGGGGGAAAGGCGGGGAAAAATATATCTTTTATGTTTCCTGGAGTAGAGTTCAGTGGAGTATTTCAGCTGCTTGCATTTGGATTATTGCTCTTCTGCTTTGCCTGTAACTTGCTTTTTCCTCTGAATTAGAAAACTACCTATTAATAAGCTGATAGGCAAGTGGTGATTTTGCATGTTAAATAGTGTGATTGCTTCATCCCGCCAGGAGTGTATTCTTTCAAGGTTGGGCAGCTGAAAAAATACATATAATGGTAATTAATTTAGACTTTATTTACAAATACGAGCTTAGAGGTTTTGCCAACTTGGAAGTTTCTGTCTTTCCTTTTCCTTTTCTGATGAACGTAAACTTTGCGGGATACAGAGCAGATAATGTGCAGGTCAGTCTTTGCCCAGCTTTACAAAGCGTTGGCTCAGAAAACATGGATGAAGAGGCTGTTAAAGTTGCTGAGACTTTGGTTTCTGTTGAGACATAGAGGGTAGGGGCAACAAGAGGGAGGGAAGCAAGGTCTCCTCCAGCCTGTGTTACAAAGAAGGGGAACAGGAAATCCCCATCATTGAAAATAGTCAACTGCCTCCCCTGCTTTGGACTGTGCTGTCACCATTTAGGGTTATTTTTCCCATCCTACTATTGCTAAAGAGAATAGAGAAGACAGTGGCTGTTTGAATTTTAGAGTTTCCTTTGAGTTTTGAAACTCCTTCCATTAAATCAAACTCTGTAAGAGAAACACTCACAAGAGAAACCCATGTAAATTTTACTTTTTTTTTTTTCATTTCTCCGTATGCCCAGCTGCATATTTGGCACTTTTAACAAATGACTCAGTATACTGAATGACCTGATACTTTTAAATGGCAGCACAGGTAGTTAAAGGCTGCATGGCAGCTCTAGTGCAGATAAAGCTTTTCCAGCCTGAGCCCCTGGTAGGGAGAGAGAAGCAGCTCACATGGACTTTGCACTGATTTATTCCTATCACATCTCATACGTGGGCGAGCTGAGCCTTCAGTTTTTGGCATCCTGAGCATTGGTTACTTTCAAGGACATGCCACAAGTAAGAAACATGGGGGGGACAAGATGATGTTATTTCCATTTAAAACATTCGGCCTATATGTAATGAGGAGTAAGAATAGTTATAATAACACGGTTGATTACCATCGGAGTACTAAAAGAGGGTTTTACTGGAAAAGGTATTATGCAGCCCACTGTGCTTTGCATAATCATTTTAAAAGCCGTTCAGCACATCTTCCTGCCTTTATCCTGAAGAAGCTGGAAATAATTGAGAAGGCCGGGGTTGTTGGTGTGGCTGTCGGTGGGCACTGGACAGGATTGCACACGCTGGGCTGGGCGCTCGGGGCGCAGCCAAAGGCTCAGTCAGTAGCGTGCGGGGAGTGCAGAGACTGACCGACAGGGGTGTATTGCAAAGATGTTACTGTCATTCGGTTGCAATGTCTCCAATAATTTGAGTATCATGACCATCTTAAAATCATCTTTCTAAAAGCTTTATATTGCCCCATGAAGCACGCGGTAAATTATCTCTGATGCCCATACAGAGCACAGACAGTTTTCAAATCGGCTGAAACAGAAAATACCAGGGAATGTATTGAATCGTGTGTCCAAAAATTTGAGGATAAACCTGAGCTGACATTTTGGGGGTTTTAACTTAAATAGCTTTTGAGTTTTATGTTATTCCATATTTAAGAGCCAAAGGAGAATGGTGAAAATTAGATGAAAGGTTTGGTAGGAAGATGTATTTTATTTGACCAGAAACAATAATTTTGTTCCAGTAAGAAAATAGTTCCATTAGGATCTGAACTCCTTCTGCGCAGATAATATCTCAACCAGCAAATTTTGCAGTTCCTTTTTCATTAAGTGTTAACTCTGGCCCCTACCACCCGGCATAACTGTGCTTGTTTCCTTACTGCGTTTATTCTCAGTCACTTTCCCTGCTCATCTTATTTCCCAGTTGCATCAGCAGTTTTGTTGGAGTTGTTCCTTAACAAAGTAGGGAATGAATGAATGAATGATCAGAGTTCCTGCCGCTGGAAACAGCAGTGAATGCAACCAGACTCAGCATACAGAGATGTCTTTTTTTTTTTTTTTTTTCAATTATTCTTTTCTAATTGGTGGTGTATTTTGCTGCTGAAACTTCAAGAAGGACCCAGATGCAAATATGCTAAATTTGTGTTTTCCTGGGATTTAAAAAGAGGGTTCTGGGTCTGGCAGGGCATCAGCACCATTTCCCTGGGCAGGATGGGAGCCATGGGCTGTTGGTTCCTGAGAGATGATGTCCAAGTTGTTTACCTCTGCGCAGGCTCAGCATCTCACCCTTTGCATTACAAAAGACTTCTCAGAAAATACTTGGAGAAGATCTTGCCTTCTCTTGCAGATTCCCTGTTACGATGGTGTTTTCTCGACAAAGCCTGTGTAAGCTCCTTTGGGTTTTTTCATTCAGATTACATTATATTATGGTTTTTGTTTGCTTTTCTGTGACTGGTCTCAAAATTTTCACATTGGTTTCAGAGGTACAGCATAAAGGGTGTCCATTTCTCGACACAACCTTTATTTCCCATTTAAACGAAGTGGGACCATTTGAACTCACTCCATTTAAACAAAATGGGTGAGACCCATCACTTCCAAACTTTTGTCTGGAGATGGCAAAATACAAAATCTGCATGGCAAGGTCCTTTACCTCTGAAAAATCAGCATCAAGGAATTACTCGGTTGTAATTATTGTTGTGGATGATCCAAAAGGAGGAGACTGAGCAGGCATCTCTTTATAAACATCTAGTGTTCTGCATAAAAAGCTTATGGTAGACTTTCTGAAGGTTGTAATAAATAAAAAGCTCTAGCAAACCCTTCCAGGGATCAGTTCTCATTTTTATTATGGAAGCAGAGTATTGCATGACAGCAACTCAATAGATAATAGGATAAGAATTTACTTTCAAACCAGTTTTTTGGCACAATGCAGAGTGAGAAAAAGACAAGAAAATATGTAAGGAATAAAAATTTAAAGTAGAATCTATACATTTGCAGTTTATTGTAGACTACAGCAATATTTTTCCTTCAGTTATACATTAGAGTGACACAGAGAAAAATCTGATATTAAGGTAGGAAACCCACAGTGGTAACAAGAACAAGTGTGATTTTCATCTTTCAGGCCCTTGCTGTGGATATGTTAATCTATAGACATGTTTATTTGCATTTTAAAGATATTTTGGCATATCAAATAATCTGATTTTGTTCCATTTCTTGGTAAACAGTCACAGGTCAGAAGATGTGATTCATCCTAAAGAATATTCTTATCAGAGGCTTGTCATTAATAATGCATTAGGAAGCATTTGTTTCTGTTGATCATTCATTGGAAAGCAATCTTCATTACAAATGTTAGGGTAATAGAGCAATTCCTGAGAGCCAGCACAGCCTGTATTGTTTTAGAAGTAAAATAAGAAATGCGATTTATATTATTATAGAAAAAAACAGTGTGTAGAATGTGAATCCAGTGAGGATTTATGGCAGGAGATCCGCTCCAGAGCCCCCATCTCATTAATGTGTCTTGGTGGCACGTGATGCTGTCACAGGCATGTGTCCCCCTCCGGTCCCATTTGTGCTGGTCACTGCCATAGCCCTCGCTGAGTGCTGCAAAATAACCGGTGCTGGGGCAGGCACCCCCTTACAGACCCTCCTTGAGTTAGTTTTGGTGTATTCAGGGGTGTGAGCAGCGCAAGATAAATTGGTTTTGAGACCTATAAATACAGGGTACTTTGAGCAGCAGTGTGATCTTGTGATTTCTTTTTGCTGGGAACTGTAAAAAGCCCTTCCTCAGCCTAACACGCTTTGGTCGTTGTAATGCCAGCTTTGCAACCATCATCAAGTGTTTGGGAGGAAACTCAGTTTCAGAGGACTAAAACTAAAGCTTTACATGCAAAACCAAAAATAAAGCCCCCTTTTAATGAATTTTAATGCCCAAGTGCCCCCTTCACTGTGCTGCGGGTTGGTCCAGTCCATCTATTTCACCAAGGCTTTGCCAGTGAGGATGCGGCCCACAATGCAGAGACAGTATAACCTGGTCCATGATCAACCAGAACAATTTTCCAGGGGCTTTTCAACCACTTTTCTCAGTCCTTTCTCTTGACAGATGTATGATTTCATATCCCTGCAGTTCTTATCCTACAGTCACCCCAACCTATAGAAATGTTGATATTTACTAATACTAATATTCTGAATTAAGTAATACTGTTTCACAACTCTATTTTTGATATTTCCTGCAGGCTTTCCTGATCTCTCTGCTCAATCTGTCTTCTCTTACTGGTATATCATCACTTTCATTCTTGACAGTATTCACTTTTAGTGATTTTTTTTTCATAATTCAAAACATCTAAGAGCTGTTTCAGACATAGAGAGTACCTACATCCTTTGTAGTATATAATTCTGTAGTTGAAAACACTAATAATAATATCAGCTCATAAAAAATATTACAACTGCTTTGAAGTTTCGGAAGTAGCTGGAGATTTGGGGTGTCTCATTTAAGGGGTGCCTTATTTAATACCCCCTCCCTGTGGGTGTCCAGTGTTTCCTACAAAGTTAATGCCATTAATTATCTCAAGCTGAGCACCCACAGGACTATTTGCTTCTGCAAATCTGCAGTCTTTTCAATTGCTAGGGATAGAAATGATTTGAGTTACCTCCAGGGATTGGTGGAGTTTGAGGGTTTTTTTTCCCTCTTTAATCTGCCCAGAGCTGTTGCAGACTAATTCACTGCAGGAACCTCTGTCTGTATGCTGCTATATATATGTGCGTGTGTATAAGATAATAGAGAGTGACTGACTACAATACATGCGTTTAAGCTACTCAGCTGAAAATTACTGAGCATTCAAATCCACTGGGAATCACAAGACTTCTAAATGAGGAAAGCACATGTCAGTCAGTGTGTGGAAATGAGTCCTCGTACAAGAGTAGCTTTCAATAAGAAGAATGAGTATTGGTCCCTGGAGTACATCAATCCTAGTTGGGCCACTCTGTACTGGCTTTTACTATTTCTCTAGAAGCATGTGTTGCCTTTTGTTACTATTTTTTTCTGTCTTTTGTTCCATTGCGCGTTTCTATTAGATATGTCTCATGGGCCAGCTGTCAAGAGACACCCTGCTGTGCTGTGAGGAAGAGAAGGCACTTTCAACCATAAACAAGGTGTTGTGGGATTGAAAAGAAACATGGACAATGATGAGTCTTGGACAGCTTATAATTGTTTAAATGTATTTTTATTATATTGTGCAGTGAACGGGAACTCTGAAAAATTGGCTGATTTGACCTAAGGTTGAAATAAGCAGAATACTGTAGGGTAAATGAGAGGGTTTGGGAAATATGGCATTTTTGAACTTGTCAGGTGTCGTCTGGTCCATCATTATATATTTTTCCATTATTAAATACATTTCCATGTATTTTAATAGTGTTTAAACGACTTACAAGTCCGTCCTATCTCAAAAAATACAAGGCACCGTGAAAATCTATGGGAATAAGTTGAATCCTACTGACTGTCAAGATTTTTTTGTTCCTAAAATTCATGTGAACATGCGTCAACAATGGTATTTCTATACTTTCTTTGAATTAAAATACATAAGAGTTAGGCTGGAAAAACTGTATGGTCACAGGTGATTAATTTTTCATCAGTGACACTATTTACAGGCAGAAGAGCTTAGCAGCACAGTGGAGAGGACTATTAAAATTTAGGCTGTATTGGCTGACTTAATCCATTGAGGATTTGTAGATCCTTTTTGTTGCCATCAGAGAATTGGTGTTTAAAATAGTGATGTTAATTCATCAGTAGAACATTTTCTAAGGGTTTATTGTATTGTTCCCAAATTGAAACGCTCAAATCATAATCAAGAAGAGCAGAGGATTAAGCAGGGATCATGGGAAAACAGGTCTCTAATTAGATAGATGAACCAACCTGGTATTCTCCTGCATGGGGTCTTGTCCATCCACCTGACAAAAGAAACAATATCCTTTCATGAGATCTGAAACTACTTGTGTCTAAAGAAGTAATGAGATCTCTGTCTAGATAAATGAATGAATGAATACAAGACATGACCACAGGACCCACCAGCCTGTGGTTTGAATGTGCTCTGCAGGCAGCTGCCACCCGTTTCCCTGTTCATCTCCATCCTTAACTTCCAGAGAGATCCTCTGGGAGTTAGGGAAGAATTTAGGAGTTTTTTATCTGGGAAGTCAAATGGGAGTTCTTCTTTGTCCCAGAGTCAGTGGTGTGTCAGGCCTGACTTGAAACCAGTGCGGTTTTTAAGATCCTTTCCATTAAGTTTATTGGCTTCTCATTCAGTCTGCTCTGCTTTTCCAGGTATAGCTTCTTCGTTCATCCCCTGAAAAATAAGGTAGTGTTCTTTGTATTTTCAGTTAAAAATAGAAACATAGAGGTATGTTCTTCTAAAAAATGTATGCCTGCAATCAAGACATGGTTGTTTTTTGTTTTTTTTTTGTAAAGGAAACTCATTCTCTGATAGCAGCCAGCAGCAGAGGGTCCCCACCAAGAAGCTTAGAATCATCCTTAAAGCAAACAAAAAGGAAACACAAAACTGTTGTTGTTGGTATTCCTTATTTTAAAAAAAAAAAAAAAGAAAAGAAAGAAATAAGCATTTTCCTCATTTTTATAGCTATGTAGATACACAGATGTGTGTTGGTCTCCTTCCACTTGCCTCAGCAGCAGGGACTTGCACCAGTGTGAGCTGAAGGAGAACCAACGTCATTTTTACCTTTCACTTCCAGAGTGTTTCTTAGCGATTTATGCTGCCGTTAGTCCATACCAGACATTTCCTTTCTCCTTGAGATTGAGTATCAGCCCAGCTCCTATTTATCTGGAGTACTGGCTATGCAAGCTGGCTTGACACGTTAATTTAATTTGTGCTTCTCAATTCATACTCTTTCATTTACGATCAAATATCGGGAAAGGTTACAATTAATCAGAGCACGGGAACAGAAGCTGGCGAAGCTAATGATGTATTACTGTGTTTTGTTTGCTCTGGAGCAGAATAATTGAGGTCTTTGTGCTACAGAAAACTATTATTAGTAAGTAAAAATTATCAAAGGAAAGCGACCTGCACCCATCTCCCCTTTTGTAATCTGAGTTTCTAACAGTTTTCTTAAAAGTTCTTAAAAATGAAGCAGTTTATTAGCATTTTTTGGCTGTGTGCCTGCCTTGGGGGAAAATGTGCCTTTTCACGGGGCACTGGGGGGGGTTGAGCCCTCGCTGCTGCCCTCTGCTCTGGGCTTGCAGATGACAGTGTGTGCAAAGGCAATTTCCAGATGCCCGTCCCAAGGAGAAAGGGCTCTGCTGCTGTGTGCTCAGCAAACGAATCACGGGGAATCCCTCTGGAAAAAATACAGGCTGAGGGACTTAACATGGTGTGCGCTTCCTAATTGGAAATGAACTAATTGCTGGTTGTTCAAAAAGCAAATATGTTGCTGGGCTGAGGTAGACGATGAAGACCAAGCCCCTCCTGAGGGAATATTTAGGACCCAGCCGTGTGCTGGAGCAGCAGCAAGGTGTGCATAAGAAATACTTGCAGGCTTCCCAGGGCAGCTCAGGGTTATGCTGCTGCTGGGAACACATTATTTCCCTGGGTTAGTGGGACGCAGCATCTGGCTGCTAAAATACTGTAATTAAAAAAAAATAATATATGGGACTTATGTAGCTATGGTACAAAATTCTTAAAAGCTCAATTTTTAAGCTAAGGTACCCCTCTTGCTTTGTTATTCTAGATACTAACTTTATAAGGTTATTGTATGTTTCTAAATACGGCGAAAATTTTGCAGACCTTTGCTCAGTGTTAGTCTGTGGGATCACCTGGGATGGCAAGTGCCATTATCAGTGCTTTGCAGATGCACTTGGGACTCCTTGGTAGCTTTCCAGATTACAAGACAAAATAAGCCATTCCAATTTCCCTAGTTTTTAACCTAAAGTAATAGATACTTGGGGGGAGAGGGGGAGGAGGTGGCTCCAACTTCTTCATTGGGATCAGGGTTTGGCACTCTTTAACAGGTAGAGTTGAGTAGCTGTCTCTCGAATTTGGTGGTTTGACTACCTTACTCTTACTTAGGATGATAAAAGGTACAGAATATGATCAATTTTAGGATTGAAGGCATCCTTCCTTCCTTTTATTCTGTCTTGTGTTTTGCTGTAAGTGCAATTATTTGTTCTTTGAGGCTATTTACATAAATCTGGACTTTGGGCTTTTCAGTTCTTCAGTCCCCGAGTGTCCCCTGATGTCACATGCAGAGGAGGGACAACTCACCAAGACCCCAGGATGGGGTCAAGTGTACGACACTGACAGACAAAGAAACCTGTCACCTCCGAACATGAGCTCAGGGATAGGAGCTGGGCAAGATTTTAACTTTTCGTGGGAAGGCTGTTGCTAGAAATCCTGCCCTGAGCACAGACACCCTCATGGTAGGAACTGAATGGGTTCCCCTGGCACCCAAAATAATACTGCCACCTTCTAACTCTGGGGTAGAGCTGTAGGATATGTCTTGCTAGAAAAATACCTTCATTTGTGACTGTGAGGCAGCAGGATGATGGTGTAGTAGCTGAGAGTTGGTTTGCTTGCTGGTCCATGTCTCACACCTTGCATGGGCAGTATCTTGGTCACAGGGAATTTTCTCTGCGTGTGGGGTCCTGGTCTGTCATTGGAGGTCATGCATGAAGTTTGGACCACTCCAGGAGTCCATGGCACTGTGGTGCTCAGTGAATTATTTCTGTGCATAGAAAGGAGTCAAATGAAAAGGAGCCAAGTCTGGCGAAGATCTAACAGGCAGGGGGTGCTGATTAGCATGTAATTTGATTTGTTAGGCACTACAGCAAGCAGCATTAAGTGTAAGATGCAGTGATTGCTCCCGATAGCACCCTTTCAGCATTCCCTTGATTCCTGCAGCAGCTGGATGGAGCTGTGTTATGACTGTTCAGCAGACACCAGCAGAGCTGGTGGTGCTCCTTTCTTGGGCAGAAGCTTGAGTAATACAAATACTGCCATTTTAAAAGGTTTTGGGTAGCTGTATCTACAGAGCACAGCTCACAGGTTTCTCCTCCTATCTCTAATCCTTCCCCATTCCCCAGTGGTGCAGCTGGGACCAGCACTGCTGTGGGTTGCTCAGCTAGCTTTGGCAGGAGAGGCAGAACCATAGTCTGATTTTCCCTACCGGTATTGTGTTTTCCTCCAGTAAATGTCATGTCTGTATTTTTCCCATCATGGCTTTGGTAAAGAAAGCCCCTTTACTCCTGTGCCACCATTGGACCGTGGGTTGGAGCAGCCCCTCAGCATTGCAGCCCTGAGCCGTATACAGACTTCCCTTCTGGCTCACCTGGTGAAGAACAGACTTGCTTTTGGTCACATGCCACCACACTTGCCAAATTCTTTGTTTGTTGCAGCTGAAGGACTACCTTCTTCATACCTCCCATTTATAAGCACAAAATGAATGGGCTGCATCTTTTCAGCATAAGTGAAATCTCACTACAAAAATACCCCTTTGAAGCCACATAATGATGCGTCTTTGAACCCACTGCCATCAATAGTAGCTGTTCTTAGGACAGGCTCCCCCGACTCCCTCATGTTGAGTATCATCTTGTGCCACATATGTGGTGTTGAAATCAGACAGACTATTCACTAGAAAAGGACATGCGACTAGAGGACAGGCATCCTGGTTCTGCTCGTCCCCACAAAAATAGCAAGAAAATTAGGAGTACGACACCTCATTTCCTTTCATTCTGCGGGGGCGAGCGCAGGAGGAGCTGGACTGAGAGAGACAGCATTTGCTGAGAGACCTGGCATGGTCAGGAGTACGTTGGAGGCTGTCAGGAGGAATTAAGTTAAGGGTGAGTGCCCTGGCACAGGGAGGGTCGGGTGAGGATGCCACATGGGCAGCCCGGCACCACTTACCTCCCTTTGCCTCCACTAAATACGGGCAATCGCCCCATTGTCTGTGGGATGTTTTCCTAACTAATCCCATTAGGATATTAGGGTTTCTTACTGACTATGAGAGGCTTGCTGGTTTGGATGACAGAGAATGGATAGGTGCCTGAATGAACTTCTTTTTTGATAAAATGCTTTCTGTGCTCTTGATAGAAATTTCATAACGTTTATGCTGTATACATACTATGTGGCATCCTAGGGAGCTGGAGAGGTCCATCATTTCTTTTCAAAGCACTTAACTCTCCAAGGCTTATCGAACTGTTTTAGAAATAAAAGGTACCTTTCTCATTTATTCACTCGTCTGGGATGTTTTCTACTTCCACATGTGATTAAATGAGTAAATGCTTTTTTTTTTGCATCGTATCAATAAAGCTATGACAAAGAGATTAAGGAGGTCTAAGGAGAAGCACCTTGCTAGAGACTGAATGAGGGCAATCACAAGCCAGGAGCAGGAGGCTTCACTGGCTTGGTAGCCCTAAACACACATCTTGAGACAGCTAAGGAAAACAAGTAGTATCGTTCCTATTCTTTGGGAGAAATCAGGGGAAATGAAGTTTCCTTGCGATTGCTGTGTATATCTATTACAGTTATTTAGAGGGAATACACAGTAGGGAGAGGTCAGCATTACTTTGTAGTGCAATGGAGACCTCGCAGGCTGATGAAGCAAAGCAGCAGTGCACAGCATTTATTACTGATACCCTTAAGAGCCAGTCGAGCCTTTGACCCTTTCAGTAGCACCAAGAGACTGTTTGCAGAGCTGGGCCAGGTAGCCACGGAGGGTGTCTTATCCCACTTCCACAGCGATGAGACCACCATCAGCCAGGTTTCCTGATCATCTTGCACAGGCACAACCCCACATGGGATATTCTCTGGCCACCAAGATGCACAGCATTTGTGCATTTGCCCACATGGCTGAATCCATCCCTTGCTGTGCGAGGTGCCAGTATTACTCCCTGCCTCTCCTGCTGTGGCTTCATGGTCAATTTAAGCTGATGTAAGTACGAGCTGCAGTGAAAAGGGTCTCACTGTCCAGGCCTCAGATACCATCCCCATGCAAAAATGTGGCCTTGGCATCAGGTTTGAGACTAAAATATTCTCCTGAGAAAGTGAAGGTCCCTCTGGGCCATACTTCACATTTGCTTCTAGCTGCAGCGGTGTTAAAAAAAGAGAGTGCAATATATCAAAGAGCAATTAAAAAAAATTAATATCTTGTTGAATGAATCTGCTGTGTCTTTTTAAAAAGGCAACATAGAGTATGCCAGCAGATGTGCTTTTATTTATCTAATGTTTTTTGGGGCTTCAGAGGGCTTCAGCCATCCAGCAGCTGCATTAGGGTGCAAGTCCAGCGGGAAACCCTGCAAATACTGGCACTGATCAGATGAAGAAGTACCTGTCTAGAGCTGATGGTTCAAAATGTGACTCCAATAGGCCTCGTAGATTCACATCCCAGAGGATGAATGAAATCAATCCCATGCCATCGATCTGCAGCTGGCTGTGATTTGTGGAGCCCTGTGGGTGAGTGGTGAATATGAGCTACTGCCTGAACTGCCGGCTGCTTCTGCTTGAGCCTTGAGAATAAATAATCTTTGACCAGTGACCAACCATGATAAGCTTGGGTTAGGCTGGAAGCATCTCTGCAAGTGCCACAGGTACCCAATGTGCCACTGACACTAAAAATAAGAAGATCACAATGTTAGAAGTGGAAAAAGGGCTAGATATCGGGGTGATCGTAAGAGTTTTCGGGAGAGGAAGGTGAGGAAGATAGTAGAGTTAGCAGAGATGGAAAAGGACTGTCAAAAGGGCAGGAGATTTGGAGGGAGTTCAGAGAAGCGGAGCAAAGCCAGAGGAAGATGTGGAAGATGAGACTTCTTCAGAAAGGCTAACAGGAGCAGGTCTGCTCCATCTAAAGAAAATACAAGGGAGGCATAACCACCTGCAAATACAGAGGAGGGACTCATAAAGCAGCCAGCAATCAATTTTCAAATAATGGACCTGATCTTTAAATAAACTAGTAAAAGGGAATGAGGGTGGAATAAATACCTGATTTATCATCCTATCTTTTTTTTTGCAGCAGCAATGCAGCTGTATTTTCTCCCCTGAACTTCTCCTCTCCACCTCCTGAATCATAAAGTAAGGGCAGCACCTTTACAGCTGAGTCTCGCCGGTGATAGAAGAGGTTTTATGGAGCTGCCAGCCTCCTCCCCCAGCTGCTATTTCAGAGAGATGCTGCTCAAGGTCTTAGGAAGCCCTGCTTGAAATGGCCATGAGATCAAGGGGGAGGACTATTTTGAGGCAGCAAAAAGCAGGCAGAGGACTTTTCCAGGACAGGATTTCATTGAAGAGCAATAGGGCCTCTTATCTGTTTCCCTGGGACCAGGAATTTCTCCTTGCCTTACACAGCAGGTTTCTGGAGTCCTTCAGAAAGCCAATGCTCCACTTTATTGTAAAGTGAGACCCACCAAATTCTTGGGTTAATCTAGATTGTGGGTATATTGGTTATTTCCTGTGCCAACAGAGTGAGCAAATATCTTCATCCCTTTCACTTAGTGGTTCATGCCTCTTTTCACTTTGCTTCTGAAACCTCTCTTGCCCCAGGTGTCTCCTGTGCTCCCTATGTACCCCACAAACCCTCCTGTTGCCTTCACGAGGCTCCTCAGGAGGGGCAAAGCAGATAGGAGGAAGGCAAACCCACTCTTGTCAGGAAATAATAACTAAAGAGTTGACCAAAATGCTCACTTTCTCTAGAGTAATAATTGCTGTAGAGTAACAATTAGCTTTACCGGGCAGCCAGGTCAACCCAGCTGTCTCTGGCAATCCCCAAGCTTGGGAGGTCACATTTCCTTCAACAGCCTCCAGTTTCTTGCTTGCACAGCGTTGGTGGGACTCCTCTCTCTTCTCCTCATCTCCTGCAGATGACCAAAGAAGACCAAAGACCAAAGGAGCTGATCCTCCTTCCTGGACCTCAAAAGGAGGTCCAGGATCATTCCTGTAATGAATCCCACCCAAGTCTGCTGTCCAGGAGCCAGCGAGCTGCACCCACCAGGGCATAAACCCAGGTGGTCTCCCAGCACATTGTTTCTCTCCTGAAGGAGAAGTCGTGCCATGTAAATGTGATGATTATAGCAGCTGATACCTATATTGTTTTTAAGTAGGACCCTTTACGAATGCGGATGAAGGTCCTTAGACCAGGTTGGAATCAGATCTGAGCCCTCTGTCTGTTTGCATCGTTGAAACAGCGCAGAAATAAACCCTCCTTTCACTACTGCTGGGTGCCATCTAGATGGGAACACAGCAGGGCCAGGCTCTCCTCTGGGATGGGTTGTCTTTTCTCCAAGATCTGGTGTATAGATTTAAGAGCTGTGTGTGCGTGTGCTCTCGTGGCGTGTCGGGGCACGGCTCGCTGCTCACACCATACACTGTCCTCCAAGCACAGCCCTGCGCTGCTGCAGCCGGGAGAGCACAGGGCTGCGAGCTTTCACTGGACGCACTTGAGGCACAGGCAGATAACGGAGAGAGGAGTAGCAAGTAGGACCTGGGGCTTTCTCTCCTGGGAATAGAGGCATTTCCTTGTTTCATAAGGTATTGTGAACATACCTAGATGAGAGACTGGGTTAATATCTTAAAATCTCAGATCCTGTGAGAGGAGGTCAGATAAGCGCTTTCCTCGCGTAGATCTCAAAGGTCTTATGTGTGGAGTAAGATTCACGTAGGTATTTTGCTAATAACATCTATCAAATTATCCATACAGTAGAGGCAATGGCTATAGGTTGTAACAAAGCATGAAGATTTTATCCTTTTTTCCTTTTCTTTCCTATTTCCTTATGACTTGTCCAGATTTTTCCACCATGTTCGGAAAGAAAAAGAAAAGGCTTGAAATCTCTGGGCCCTCTAACTTCGAGCATCGGGTTCACACTGGCTTTGACCACCGGGAGCAGAAATTCACGGGACTACCTCAGCAGTGGCACAGCTTGCTGGCGGACACGGCAAACAGGCCAAAGCCTATGGTGGATCCCTCATGCATCACTCCCATCCAGCTCGCGCCTATGAAGGTATCGTGCAAAGTCACCTTTGAATTTCCTAACCTAATTTTAATTGCATGTAACCTTAATGAAGTAATACCAATAATGGCTGTCCTGGGAGGCAGGCATGGCTAGGGAGTATGGAAGTACAGAGAGTGCTGCAAATCCAAATATTTAATAGTAGGGCTGCAAGGAAAAAGAGTTTTATTTATAAAACTTGTACAAATGTTCCAGAAGAGCATGAGTCACAGGTCTTGCAAGGGGCTGTGCCTTCGTGCTCCTGGGCTGCAGAAGAAGTCACAAGTCCCAGTGGAAGCCCAAAATGATGCTCCTCTGCAGCTCCTTGATAATTAATTTAAGAACGGTGCTTTAGGCAAAGGCAGTTTGGAACAAGGGAGAGACAAAAAAGTACACCAAAGGAAAAAAATTAAATTGCTTGTTCAGCCAGGCAAGGAGCTCGGGGGGGATTTCATTGCCACCCGCCACTGCCTGGAGGGGGTAACGCAGGTGGTGGAGCTGAGCTCCTCGCCGGGTGGTAAAATGAGGGGAAACAGGCCCAGGTTGTGGCTTGAGAGGTTCAGGCTGGGCAGCTGGGAAAAAAAATTGGCTTGGAGGGTAGAGCAGCACTGGACAGGGCACCAGCACAACTCTGGGATCCCCATCCTTAGAGGCTCAGGATTCCAGTAAACAAATTTGTCCTGATTTAGCAATGTTTCTGGGATTGCACATCCTGACATCCCAGTATATTGCACCTGTGTACTGGTGGTAGCCTATACACCGCTGGCCATGTACATCTTGCCATCAAGCAGCTGCAAAATAAATTTAGTATTTCATTTTCATGTGGATTTTTCTGCAGCAAGGGAAAATCAGATAATCCTAAGAGCACAGATCCTGTATTTATATTTGATAAGTACTCTTTGCTAAATTTACATTTACTGCCTGCTCCTGAAGGACACTCATCACTTGCTGATCAGGACTGCTGGGTGTTGCTACAAGACAAGGGGGATAAAACCAATGTCTTGATTTTTTGCGGTAATAAAATATCTTACTGTATAATAGAGGCCCAGAATAGTGAGGAAAAAGGTAGGCAAACCCTTTCCTGCTAGGAGAGGAGAACAACCTTGTTCCACAGCCTTTCTTAATACCAAATATACCCCTCGATGTTTTGACACGAATGTATAAAAATGTTTTAAAATGAAAAAAACCTAGTTTACTGTCTTGCAGCAGTACGGTCTCTTTTCTGCCATTCTGGAGCCATAAATCCATAAGCTTTAAAAGTTTTAAAATGTATTAACTTTCTCAGCACTACACAGGCAAAATGACTGTGAGTCTTCAACATGTGCAGAGTCCCATTGAAGCAATACACACTGCGGGGTTTGAAGGATCAAGCCCCAGATGAGTAATTGCCACATTTTGAAGTCGAGAAAGTTACTGTTAGTTGTTTCCGAGAAATTGTCTGTTCTTGCTTTTCTGTCTGTGTATCAGAGGTCTGCATAGGTCTATATATCTAGATATGTACATATACCTGGGATGCACTTCTGAGCTAAACTGTCCTGTGCCAGGAAGGGGCTGGGGTTCATGCATCCCATGACAACTTCCTAGAATGCGTGTCCCAGGGACAGGGTGTCTGCAGCCTGATACTCATCTCAGCAGTGGCCATGGGGCTGAGCAGAGACAAGCCCATCTGCAGAGAGACCTGCAGGAAGGGTTTTCTGCATAGATGGATGATGTGAATTTGGAAGCAGATTACCCAAATTTCAGTTAATTGCATGCCACTGCTCCAACGGTACAGCTAGGTGAGGAAATGGGGTTAAGACTGAAGGGTTCAAGAAATTGTGCCTTCACCCTCCAGTTACTTTCCAGATCCAAGACTCAATTACAGCCTATTGAAATGTGCCTCCATAATAGTGCTAGAAAAAACAGATTAGTATTAATAGCAACTAAGAGACATTGACTGTCATCTGAGGATTTGCTTTTAACTCTATTGCACGATACCACTTTACTGTACATTCATTAGGAATTAACATGCCTTGTTTTGATGCAACTTACGGAGAGAAACTGATTTGTGGCCACTTTAAAACTAAGAATATTTAATGTTGCTAAGTTAGTTCAGCATAATCATTTAATTTAGATGATTTTTTTAATGTGTGGACATGCACCAGCACCTTTAGTTCTGTTGAAAGGTTATTTAGGCACTGAGGGTTTCATAACTTCAGTGAGAACTGAAGATATAAAATACACTTGCAGTTTGTCGAGATAGGAACCAAAGGTTCCAAGAACTCAGTATTACTTACAAGTTTTCTCTTTTCACCCAGCAGTTGATAGTTTAATTAATGCACTTGTGAATGTGCTGAGGTGTAGCAGAAGAAGATTTATAGTTGTGTCCTGAGTCACAGTATTAAGTCAGGCTGAGGTATTTGGCCAGAGTTAGTTTGTGCTGTGGTTTCAGGTTGCACAGCAGCTCTGTAACTCTGCTGTTCTGCACTCCTAAATTTATTCTCCGTTTCATTACTTCAGTATTGACTACCTGTATGGTGTGACGCAGAAGTGTTCCTGCTAATAGGTGCTTCTTCGCGTCTGAAGAGTAGCACAGGTCATAGAGGTAGACTTTGTGAGCACAGTTTCTTGTTTTCGAGACAGAATTGGTGTTTGCTTGCTTTGGGCTTCACCCAAAGCTGAAGCAGAGGAAGTGAAAGACTTTTTTTGACTTCTGTAGGTTTTGCAGCTTTCCCAGTTAGTGGTGTTTGCTTGTTTCTCAGTCTGCAAAGCAGATCGAATCTGGTGGTACACAGTGTATCCCTTTGGGTAAAACCAATACATGATAAATATTTTTACTGCTCCATCTATATTCAAAGGCAGCCAGCAGCGATGATGAAGAGGCAGCGCCCTGGGCTCCCAAATATCCTGGGGGATGTCATTGCCCTGCCTCTGCGTTGGCTGGGATGAAAGGCTTGTAGTGCTTTTACACGCGGGTGGCGGCAGCTTGTCATGGTAATATCAGCGTTTGAAGCCAAACCTGAGCTGACTGTACAAATTCATTCATTTCAAGTACGAGGAGAGACAATAATGGGATTCCCTGTCTCGGTGTGACCCAGATACCAGCAGAGTATTGTGTATATCAGATGCTAACACAAGTCAGTAAAACGCGGCAGAAAATTTCATGAAAAATAGAAAGTGACAGTGATCTTGATAGGTTTGGGGTGTGGAGACAAAGGGGTTTGAAAAAAGGCTGATTTTTCATTGAAAACACCTCTGGATGAAAAATGTGAACCGTCTGCATCTTCCTGTACTTAAAATAGGTTTTGTGAAGTCTGAGATCATGATGCCAGTTCTCTCAGTCCTCTTGCTTCAGTACTTTGTAGTTGTCCTATGTGTGTACCTGGAGCTCACGGTTTGCATGTTTGCCCTCAGCACACGATATGTTTGGCCTCTCATCACTGTTACACTACACAGGAGCTTCAATTTGTTGCCATCCTTGGATTTTTGGAGAGCTTCAGAATCAATAGCTAAGCAAATGGATTGTCCTTAGGCAGCAAAACTCATTCTTCATGGTTTCTCCGCTCTGCTCAAAATATAGGGAAAACAAGCACCAGAACCCCCATTTTGAGGATTGTTGCCAAAAGAGCTTAGCATTAGCTTTGTAAAGATGCTCCGTTAAGATGCTTGAATGTCTGCTGCTGTCAGAGGGAGCAGGACGGCGCTGAAGACTTGTTAAAATCCCTTCTCATGTTTCCCAGTGCAGTGAACAGCTGAGAGCCTCCTCACTTCTGTCAAGTTACTGGAGGAAAAAAATGCCATTTGTTTCTGAAAAATACCACACTGACATTATTTTTCAGCTGTCTGTGCCAGTGCATGAGTGAAGCCTCCATCGTTTTGCTTTTGTTGATGCTTTGGGTAGTCTCACCCATCCACACTGTCAGCAAGATCAAGGAACCCAACTGGAGGATGACATGGCAGTGGCCTTGTCCTTGAGTAAGGAGGGAGGTGGCTGTGAGTATTTGAGTGGCCAAATATACAGAGGCATCAAGAGGACTGAGTCCTTGCTGGTGGAATCTCCACATGTCATTTTCCTCTGAGCACATTACAATAAATCCAACCATGCTCATGTGGTGGAATTTCACATTTCCTGAATTTTCTCCCCCATTTGTTTTCTTCGGAAACACAGAGTGTAAGGGGATGAGGGCTTTTGCTGCCCCGTGGTATCTTGACATGCACTGAGATGAGCATTAGCACAGCTTGGTGATGCAGAGGGGTCCGTGTTCAGCCAGCAAAATACATCAATGCTGTATTGTCAGCAAAATGGAAGAAGTCTCTTCTGTGCCATATGGGTTGAGCTGCCTTAGAAATAGAGAAAACATCATCCTTCCCATCACTTCACCAAAATGCCCTTGAATGCCCTATGGCTGGGCTGAGATGCACATTAATTTCAGATGCACGTTAATTGTACTGTTAACCTGCAGCACTTCCTTACCTGGTGTCCTGCAGTGCGTGGGTGTTGCAGGGCAGAGGATTTCTATAGGGGACAGACCACAGGGTCTCTGGCTTTTCTCTGTCTCTTTCATCTTCATGTTTCAGTGGTCTAATCTATGCTTTGTCTTATTAGTTTTAGTTTTTTTCACTTCTGTCTTTCAAACCTTGACCCTGATCCTGGTGAGTTAACTAATTTTAAAAACTTTTTAAAGCCTCTACTGCTAGATTTCAGCTTCTTTACTAGACGGAGTAAAAATAATCATAAAATGAGTTACTGGTTGTGGCCCTTCTAATAGCTCTGGCATGAAAATCAAAGCTTCTGTTTACTGTGCATGTTGACAGAAGGAAAAGCAGGTATTTCTCTTCCCCATCCTATTTGCCTCTTAAAGTATTTCCAGTAATGAAGCTCAAGCCTCATTTAAGGTGTCATTTTTTCCCCTACGTTTGCAGGCTTTCCTTGCTTAGATGGAGGACACAGAGCCTGTGCACAGAGCCATGCACAGCCGTGTTAAGTGGCCAAAGACCTCAAAGAGAGGAGATGAGCAGGGCTCCTTGTCTGAGCTTGAGCGGTCAGAAACGTCCAGCTCTCATTAGATGACCCCCAGCCCTCTCCTCCCGTGTGGAATTGCACAGGAGAAATGCCTGACCAGGAAAAGGGGGATTAGAAACAAAGAGCTGTTCAAAGGCTTTTCCTGCTGCTTGGGGGCAGATGGACAAGGTGGTGGTTGTCCTGACCTCTCTTCCTCACCCTCCTGAATTTTTCTCTCTCCTTCTTGATAGCTCCTTCTTTTTACTTATTGCTCCTGTGATACCTTTCTAGTTGGGAGAGTGTGAAGTTTTGGCTTGAAGAAGGTTGGCTGCTGTCCCACCAGGGTGCTGTGGACGCACAGCACTGCTCTTGCTGGGACAGGACCTGGGTGGCTGCTGACATCTTGTGGGCCTTCCTTGTAACCACATCAAGAAAATTCATGCTTAATCAACATTTCTTAATTACTTGCTTTGCAGTCATACGTTTGGCCTAGCGCATGCTCAGCTAGGAGGAGAGAAGGTGGAGGGGGTGTCTCCAACACATTGCAGCATAGAAAGTTCTAGGTAAAAGGAAAATGTTTTATTAGCAAGTGTGGCTGAGCAACGGGACAGCAGCCCAGAGAGGCTGTGGGATCTCAGCCTTTCGAGGGGGCAAGATTTGATGGACAAATGTCCTGAGCAGCCTGGCCAGGCTTTGATATTAGGTCCTGCTTTGAGCAGGAGGTTGGACTGGATGACCTGCAGAGGTCTCTTCCAGCCTCAATTCTTCTGTGATTATCTTCACCTACAAGAGGTTATGGTCCGATTTGCAATTGTCCTGTAAGGCAGCCCCATTTTCAATGTATTTTGATCACTAAACAGGAATGCATTTCATGCTACACGGTGCCAGAAGAAACTACTGCAACATATTTAAGTCGAAGCTTTTTCTTTCAAAGGGATAATGCTTCACTCTTGAAGGCTATTTGATTGCCATGATTTTAAGTGACAATACTACTTCAGTTAATCTCCATACCCCCTTGTACAGATATAATACAAATATGCCACCTAGTGTCTTACTGCGACATCTACTTGGCGTGAGGAGAGCCAAGTTGCCAATTTTGTGTAATCTTGCAGGAAATCTATCACTGTACCAAAAAAAATCAGCCACAGTACAAATAAATGCAACAAGTACACAGCTCAGAAGTTTTTTATAATTTGTATCACAAGGTTAATATATTCTCATATGTACTACATTGTACAGAAGAAACTTTCAGTTTTATTTCTGATTGTTTGATTTCAGAAAATGGTAGGTTTTTACATAAGTCCTTTAGAAGAATATTGCTGTGGCTTGTGAAGTGGAGTTTGACAAGAGAGAAAATGCCTGAATAGAAGAATAGGAAGAAATGTTTCAGATGAGTAGTTCATTTTATGGAAAATGCAGTTTCACTGTAAAGAGTGCCAGCTGGAAGAGGATACATTTTAGAGGTCAGAAGTTGTTTGTTTCAGGGTTTGCTGTGAATATGGTGAAATATTTTGGGTTCAAAGATCAAAGCAGGCTGGGATGTGAAGCGCCCTGGGAGGCAGCCCAGAGCAGGGCTGCTATAGCGACTCATCTTCTGGCACCACCCACTCAGGTGGGACCTGCCTGTCCCTCTCCATCAATGGACCCTGGGCAGGTAGGTCAGGTGAGGTGAAAAACTGGCCAAGGACCAAAGCTAGGGGAGAGGAGTGCTATTGCTCCAGTAATACTAGTTTCTCCTTTCCTTGTACCTTCCTCATGCCTTCTCCGTACCCATACCCATATACTTTCAGTGACATTAATACATCTTTGTCAAAAGTACGTGAACTGCTGCATGGATTTTTTTTATAACAGTGTTACAGTGGCCACCTAGAGTCATCATAAAAAAAAAAGCCAAGCCTGTCAGTGTTTAAGAGGCATTTGGGCAATGCCCTTAATAACATGCTTTGAATTGGTCGGGTAGTCGGACTAAATGATCGTTGTAGGTCCCTTCCAACTGAAATAGTCTCTCCTCTTTCTCTGCTCTCACCTCCTCAGGAAGCACTTCTTCCTATGGTGCTTTTAACAGATGAAATCTCAGTTCTTCTTTATAGTTTTGAGTCTTGGGCTTTCTGAACAGTGAAGTTCCTGGTCATCTGTTTAGCAGCAGCTCTTCCATTTTCATACTGTTGCATTTCATGCTACTGAAGCTCTTCAGCCAGCCAGACTTGAAATTGTTTTTCCAGAGACTCATTTGGAGAAGAAAAAACAGCATCATTATTATTTCAGATTGACTCAAAACACAAAATGTTCCTCAGTTTTTCAGTTCAACTGATGAACCAGAAAATCAATTTTTGACACAATTTTTCTGACCAAGGTATTTGTCCCTCCTATCAAACCCTCATGTTCAGCCAGTTATGTTTGGAGGGTCTGTCTGCAGCTGAACTGTAGACACTAGCATCAGGGTTTACAAGCAGGACATGGCTGTCCTAGAGAGACACTAAGGTTGCCAGTAAAAAAAACCTCTCCCCACCACACAGAATCAACAGTGTAAGTGGCAAAGCAAGTTTTTCACATTCCATCTTATTTCTGTCCTTTAAATTTGCTCAGATGACCCAGGAGTAATGCCTGCAGAAATGTGGTTCTCAGAGGTGATCCCTCTAGCTAATGCAGGTAGAGCTGGGTAGGGAATGATGCTTTGGTCCATGTTTGACCGTGAAGACAAGTTCAGCACCACACTAAGGCTTTAAGTGTGGCATTTCGCTCCTCTGCCTTGGAAGGGTGATGATCAGCTACCTGCTGATCATGTCGCTTGTTTAAAAGTTCCCTGACATCCCTGAAGGAGCTTGTGCTACCAGTACCCTCCTCCTGCAGATACTTGGAGGCAGGCTTGCACCTACACCTGCACATTGGGCTCTTCCCGGGAGTAGCATTGAAGTTTGCTGTCTGCAGGAGATCTAAGGATGTTTTTCAGAAATCCTTCATTATCTGAGTAAGTTTTGATTGTGCAACAATTGACACTGATTTGGTTTGATCTGCTCACATGGGAAAGGATTTACTTTACCTGGGCCTGCAGCAATAATAGACAGTAGTATAGATAATATAATTAGTAAAAGAATGTTTTTAAGTGCTATTTGCATCAGCATTGCGATTTTAAGTGATACTAGTGTTGGAGTAATATTAGTGTCAGAGGCAAGCTTTAGTTTTATTAATGAAAGCTTACATGGGCGAGCAGAACTTTGCAATACGCTAAGTAAAGATTGAAAGTAAATTCAGAGTTCACGGTCTACATCTGCTGAGGCAGACTGGCCTGCTTTAAAGTTCAGGAAACAGGTTAACCTGTAGGTCTACATGTAAAAGGGGCGAACTCTCGGTGTCAGCATTTCAGAAATTGAATCCGGACTCCTCTGGGAATACCGGACTGGGAATACTCTCCAGGTAGCGCTATATAACCTGAAGCGAGCCAGGAATTAGATCCTGAGCAAGGACACTCATAATCAGGTTCTTTTTTTAATGTGGAAGTTAGTCCCTGAAGATAAATTTATAGGAAACTGTTCCAGTAACTCCTCTCGCTTGCTTGCCTGCCCTGATAAATGAGCCCCGCTCACAGCTTGCTGCCAGGAGCCGGAGGGCTCTGGCTCCATTGCTGCTAATGTGGCTCTTGTTTCCTTCCCATTTGTTTAGCCAAGCTTTTTGTCTACAAAACTTGACCCTACAAAACACTGACCCATAAGATCTCTGAGGCCAGAAGCAGGATTTTGGACAGGCGGAGGTGGCGCTTCAGGGAGGCCGCTGCAGTGGTAAGATCCTTCTGGCTCCTGTACCATGGCAGGGATCCCCCAGAGCAAAGCATGGAAAACAAACAGTAAAGTGTATGCAGTAAATGCTTTCCATAGTAAACATGTAGAAAGGCTGAATGTGTTTTACCAAGCTTCAGTCAAATAATCCAGAGAGTTTGCTTGGCTCAGCTGAGAAAGCTGATGGAGTAAAGCACCCTGGGAGATTTCTTATTTCCATGGACTGGCCAAACCTCAATAGTGCTACTGAAGTCCCTCAGATAGAAGGTTGCGTTGATGTTAGAAAATTTCGTTGGTGGCCAGCAGTGGAAAACGCTAGGTGGCAGCAAGAAATCTCTAGAAATTCATCTCCCTGAACGTCAAAAGCAGACCCAGACAGCAGAAGTAATGAGAAATCTGCTTGGGCATCCTGACGGCATTTGTTCAAGGTAGATATTTTAGCCCACTTTGTAACATGTCTGTGGAGGGGATTTCCATATAAAATTGGCTGCTCGGCATTTGCATTCTACTTCAGCACCAGGGCAGTGTTTGCGACTTCCATTTAACCATGCAATGACAGTAATCATTCAATAACTACAAATTCTGCACATCTCCATGATATATTTGTTCCTAGGTCTACTAATGAACTTGGTTTGGTCATTTGTAGTCCAGAACAGAAACCATACTGGTTATAGTCCCATTAAATTATATTCTATATTATAACCAAGCAGCCACGTTTATTTAATCCCAGCGAAGTTTAGCTCAAAAAGAGTAGTAGGATCAGGGAGGAAATAGTGTTGCCAAGCAGCTTGCTCACCTGTGAAGCCAAAGCTCCAGGTATAAATGTGTTTTTTTTCTATCTCCTGCTCACATATGATTAGATCTGGGCTTTGGTGACTCTCTAGGAATTAGTGCTTTGCTGCTCTCTCTTTCTTGTCTTCCCCTTCACACGGCATCCTCTTACACTGGACAAGTGCTGTGTATTATGGGGGAGCATCAATGACTTGCCTTTTCTGTTGACTGTGGGATGAACTGTGCTGGTGAGAAAAAAATGGGCATTTCAGATATTTGGAGAGAGAAAAGTGAACAGAAGTTTTTAGGATGAGCATTTCTGCTTTTTTAGTTGCCCAGATTCAGATCCAACAGGCTTTAGTTAGCTATCAGGATCACAGAGTTAAAAGAATAGCAAGAGATTGAATTTTACTGAATTTTACAGTTTTGTACTCTGAACAAAACAATAATTGATCTCTGTGTCCTAGTTTGCATTTAATAATTTCCACCAAGCACAGCGCAAGTGAAGATCCTTGAGACTAACGCGTGCTAAGACTTATGCTTCAATATGAAGTAGCACTTTCCAGGAGTGTTGGGATATACAGGCACAGGAAACTGGTTAAAACACTCCTGCTTTCATGACCTACGCCAGGAAAACGCTGTGGGGCAGGAGATGGGGTTTGGCTCCCATCCCACGCCCTGGGCTGCGGGGAGCAGCCCCATTTCTCTCTTAGCAGCGGCAGCTGCTCAGCCCTTCTCCTTCTTCCCGACTTTCCGTGCTGTCCAGGGGGAACTGGAGGAAGGGGAGGGAGCAGCACTTTTTCAGGCAGATTAATTTATTAAGCGTGTCAGAACCAATCTGCCGCTGGGGACGGAGTGCACTTGGCGGCGATGCAGCCCAGCAAATCGAATCAAATCGAGATTACCCTAGAAATGTTTCAGCAGTTTTCTTGTAAATGAGATATTGTGGTGCTGTGCCGGGCATCGCCCCTGCAAGTTACTCTGCTGCAGAGCGTCCTCTGAAAGCTTCTGCCTCGGTTTGTGCCCATCAAGAAGGTGTTCGACTTCCGCTTCTTGTTTACAAGAGTGAATAAAGCATCACCTCAGGAAGCTCCTCATGTCTTTCCTCTCACCCACCCTGTAAGTTTGACCTAACCTTTAGATTTCTGACCTTCAGATCATTCCTTGCTCTATGTCCACGTTTGCAGGTGAAAATCGCTTTGTGGGAGTTAGTGCCACTTATTTAGAGGATTCCTATTCCTGCACTTCCCATTGAATAGCTGTCCTTGAAGAGGAGAACTAATATACTTGCATGGAAGAAAGAATACTGCAATTTACAATGCATATGAAATTATTGTGCTAATACAAATTCCTAAATCCGCTGAAATCAAAGAGTGAGGTCTCAGAAGGTGAAGGACCCCCTAGTACTCAGAGACATCAGTCAGATTGAAGAGCACACCTTACATGTGTGTGGCCAGGAACGCTCAGTTTTAGTGAAGTACCTTGAAACTTTCTCACTGTTTTTAAGGCTGTGGGAACGAAGCATTTTTCAGCACAGCGCTGGCTGCAGGGTGTTTTCTCCCGCTGTGCCTTGACAGTCCCTTCCCCGCCAGCATGGCCAGTGCACCACAGCTATCATCCCACCCTTCCTCCGGGCGTTAATCCCAAACCCGCGGGGCTGTGATTGCAGTGACCGTCTCCACCCTGAGCAGCACTTTGCTGGGCTCATGGAGATGAGTCCCATCGATCTGTGAAACGCCGGCTGCACAGCACTTGGGACCGAGGCACTCATCAGCATCTTCTTCCACTCACTGCCTTCGCCGGGTGATTTATGGAGTGGGAAGGTAACTCACAACCTAGTGCCGCAGCTTGCAGAGCGCGAGGACCTTCTTGAGCTGGCCTCTGTATGCTCTGAAACAGAAATGTTGACTTTGTCTTCAAGCATCTGTCGTATGTAAAGCCTCCTCTGCTGTGGTAAATCACAGCAAAAAGTAATGCAGTTTAAATTTTTTTTTCTAAATTATCAGACTGTCAAAATCCTCATTGTAATTAAAAGCAGGGAGATGGCCGTAACCTTAGAGGGGTGACCCAAGAGCATCTGCCCGCCTAAGCAAGCACTCCACTGCCAGCGCTGTCAGATGAAGGCAATTACTTCCCTAGTGTAAAATTTTATCATACTGGAATTTACTTAAATATTTCAGAAAGCTTAATCAAACTGCAGCCAGAAATCTTTCACTGAGAACAAAAGTGCTGGGATCATTAATTGGGTTAATGCTCCATCAACCTTGCATTTGTTAATGGGCATGTTTAGGGCACAAGGGGAACTTCATCCAGGGAAATGTCATCTCAGCTACAAAGACAGTTTACACTGCGGTGCAACTTCATGAATTACAGGCTGTCCCTCTCTTCAGGCTGTTTTAATTGCCATTGTTGGTTGAGAGCAAACTGCGTTCTCCGTGGCAGCAGTCAGTACCTCTGTACCGCAGGGATCATTACACTAAACATAGCGGGGGGTGAGTGAGACTGAAATGATGGGGCACTGTCTTTTACACCGCCCACCCTACTGTGGGGCTCCTTTCCCTGGGAAAATCCCACACCAACGCCTTTGTGGCCCCGAGAATAGAATCGGCTGTGGTGTCATGCACCTTGGTTGTAGAAAGACTTTTCTTTTTCATGCATATCAGCCCTGGGAAGACTGACACAATGTTGTGCCCCACCAGTTCCCAGCGCTGGTCACGCACAAGAGGGACTCTGTGCCTTAGAAGCGGTGTCGGTGGGTGTCTTGGCATCAGCAGCACCTGGGAGACCCATGGCTCCCGTGCAGCAAAGCAGTGGGATGTCAGAGCTGAGGTATCTGGGGAGGTGATGGTTGAGTGTTTGTTTACTTGCAATTTCTCCTGCCTTTGTTGAGAAAAGCAGGTTTTATTTTCCTCACACCTCCCCCACTTAAAACCCCAGAAAAATAACAGTCTAGGCTGCAAATATTAGATGTAAGGACAGCTGGCAGATACAACATTCAGGCTGGTAAAGATTGTCTTGTGACTGCAGGGAGGGCTTGAGAAAAATGTGCAGCCATGTGGGCTATCCCCAAGCCTTCCTCCCTGCGGTTTCTCCACTGATGTGAATGGTCGCACTAAGCTCAAAGCGATGGGCAGCAGGGTCAGTGCTGCTGAGTGGTGTGCAGTTCCCACCTGGTTTGAGATGCGTTTTTGCAATACATTTTGCTTAGGAAACGGTGATGCCAGCACTGAAAGAGGCATCAGTTTTGCTGCCACCTCTTGGTTCATCTCCTGTTCTCTGTACCTGCATCATCACCAAGGAAGAAGAGCTGCAGTGCAGAAAGTGTCATTCCCACGTTCCTGCTGTGGCACACACGTAATCCAGGCACAGGATGGTTTGCAAGCCCAGTTCCCGAGGTACCAGTTAGAAGCTTGCTTTATATTAACTGCCCTGAATTCTGTCATTTTTATTTGGACGTAAACCTGTTCAAGTCACACACAGCCTTGTCTGTGGCAAACTTTGGTCCTGGAGCTGTGACATGTCACAAGTTTCCAGTCTGCTCCTGTCTTGGTGTTACAAGACTGGAAAACAGAGTGGTATTTCTTGGAGGGAAGGACTTTTGTCATCTGGCCCGAATGGCCCCAACTTTGCTTTGTGTTTCTAGCAGCCTCTGAAGTCAGCCCAGTTGGAAAGCTCCAGGGCACTGCTGCTGCAGGTTTCCCCCATAACTACCACGGGTGCTGCGTGGTGCAGAAACCACACCGGTGGTTGCTGGACCACAGCTGTACCTCAGTAAATCTTGTTGAATTTTCTTTATAACTGCTGGCGGGGGGTGGTGAGGAGTGGCGGGGGAAGAAAATTCTACTAGCACAGAGGCACTGGCAGGTGATGTGGCTTTGAAATGGGGAAGAATGAGATACCTGGTCCTGCTGGTGTTCATCAACAGGGCTGGCCACAGGCTCTCCGAGTCAGCGATCTTCTTCTGCCAGAAAACGTTGATTTGACAAAATAGGAAGGTTTGACATTGATGGACAGATTTTGTACAAAATGCCGCCAAAAATACAGTCTTTGGTGTGGCTTGATACAGGTTTTTGGCTTTGCAGGTCCACTCTGTGCACTGTCATGCTGAAAGAATTGCCATCAGCCTTAGGAAAATGCAACACTCTTAAGAGGGCAGTTAAAATTCCCGCAGTTAATGTTTTTGAGGAATTTCTTCTGTGGGACATTTTGGGTTTTTATTCCCTCTTGGGATAAAATAAAAATTTGAAGTGTCCTAAGTCCTGTGAAATAGAAATTCTGTGGTTTTGAGATTCCTCTGTTCCTCTCCCTGCGAAGTGCTTGTGTAACTCATTAGTAATAAGTACACCAACTTTCTCACTCAAACTAAAACTTTAAAGTCATATTTCACTCACATTTGTTGTGCGTCTTAGAGATCTGTGTATACATATTACATATAAAATTGCGTGGAGCTGATGTGTTTTAAGTAGACCCAGAATAATTATTTTTGACATTTAATATTCTCTAATAGCATTTCAAATGACATGTAACAACTAAATTTGTGTATTTAAAAAAAGAAAAAAAAAAGAAGGTAAAGTTATTAGAATGTAGATATTTCAGTGGAATTTTAAAACTAGATGTTTTGTTAAAGTTACTATATTTTAAAATACCAAAAGAATTACTGGTGAATGTGATTATAATGAAATGTTGCTCTTGTCGTTAACTTTTAAAACTGCTGTGAAGGGTGACAAATTATACAGTGCCGTTTTGGTTAGCCTTTTTTTATAGTTTTCCATCATTTTACTTTTGAAGAATTTTAAACAGCTGGCACTAGTAGTGGTGTTAAGCGTATTACACTTCTCTCAAACCTTTAGCTGTGTCTTTATTTTGATGCATCACATAATATATGTCTTTCAGGCTGAGTCAATTTCATTTCTACATCATCAGTGTAGATCATCATAATCATCTGCATCTTTCAGTAATTAACATGTGCCCATTCCAATGTTTTCCCAGCTTCTTTCGTGTCTACCACAGAGGTAGACTTGTCTGCGTTTTCCTTTGGGCTTTTTAATTTATATTTAATTTCTCCTGTGTATGGGAAAGGTCCTGTCTAAGAGCCATCCCAAACAGGAATTTTTGGGTCCTCTAGATAGCGTTTAGAGAAATTCATGACAAGGTCACGGCTCACACACTTGGGCACTGCACAGTGAGGGACAGATGAGACAGGCTCGTGCTCCTGGTTTAGTCTGGTGACTCTGTGGTGTCAAGTGCACGTGTGATCCAGGGAGCAGAGAGATCCACTCCTTCTCGCTCAGCTGAGACATAGATCCTTCCCCTAGTAAGGATCTGTGCGATACCAGAAATGATTAATATTTTTTTTAATTATTTTTATGGGGAGAATGACAATATATAGCATGGGGAGGAATTCATAACAGAAATGATATAAACTCTGAGGCTTCCAGGTGTAAACCAAGCTCTAAATTACAGGCTTCAGGAAGAAATGTTCTGACATACTTTCCTGTCTGTTGTATATTCCTTGTGACTAACTCTGAGTAATACCTGTTCTGTAGACAGGCTGTAGATCAAAACTGGAGCGGATCCCGTAGGACACTACTGGAGGGTGCAGAGTGATAAATGACATCTCTTCCCATCCAGCACCGTTTCTTGCTGTGCATCTGATGAGTTTTGGTGGCAAAAGTCATGTTTCCAGGGTAATGCTGTAATGCACAAGAGCTCTAAGCTTCCCACTTAGCTTAATGTTTTGTATTACCGGGGGGAAGTTGGTTGGTTTGGTTGGGGCAGATCGCTGGTGCTGGCCCATCCTTCTGTCTGGCTGCAGCTGCGCACTGCCTGCCCAAATGCAGACCTCGTTTATCACTTGCAGAATTCGTAGCATCTTGGATTCTGACTCCAGGTGACATTGGGTGGTCCCAAAGCCAGAAGGTGCCACCCAGGTCTCGGAGTACAAAGCAGCAATGGCATCCAATTACCTGACTCATGGTGCAACCTTATAGGCAGCATAGGCCTGGTTACCAAGAGGATCCTGCACTGGTGGTGGGAGCAGATTGCACCCAAAGGGAGAGAGGTCGGGGGTGGCCACCAGTGAGGAGCAGGTCTGCCAGCTGCATGGAGAGGTCCACCCAACGCTAAGATCAGCATGCTAAGACCTAGAGAACAAGTCACCAACTTCCTAACCCTGGGACTTCAGGGAAGTGTGAAATACAAATGAGTTCCCCAAGACACTTGCACCTACCTTAGGTGGGAGAAAATGCAGAGGAAGGGATGTGACAGCACAGGGTCTGTCCTTAATTCTATATCCAGACCCATTTTGTCCGAAGAATAGACAGGACTCGTGCACTTCCTTTTTAACTGCTTTTTATCTAATGTCCAAGGCTGATGCAGAAGCTTGTCTCCTGCAGAGGGCAGTGCAGCATTGGTTTGGCACTTCTGCCGTGAGCATGGGGAGCACAACCTGCCGTGATGCCATCAGCAAGTGCGGGAAAAAGGAGATGGAGGTACAGAGTTGTTTTTCAGTTCCTTCTCATGAAGCTTCCCCATTTGGGTGTAATTAACTATTCATTGGAGCGCAGTAGGATCACAAGGATGGCTGTGACCCATCGTTTGGAAAGGCGACTTAAAGGTTATAACTCATCCTCAAGTGAATATTCAATGGAGAAAAACCTGAAGTGAAACAGTGGTTCCACTTACTTGAAAGCAATTGCCATGAATCCCAGCTGAGCTCCCCAGTCATTGGGCTTTCAGCTGCCATCAGTTTTTCTCCCTGGCAATATATTTACTTATCTTTGTAAAGTCAGCCATTGGAGACCATGGGCAGGTCTTTAATCTCCCATCTTCCCCTTTGAGCCTGGTCCTTGTGCCAGCCCTCAAGATGGCAGCTCAGACTTAAAATTTAGCCTCACGAGCAAGGGAAAGGAGCCCACATCATGTTGGCCCTGGGCTGCTAGAAAAAGCAGGGTTTTGCTGCATGCTTGTGGCCGTCTCCAAGAATTTTGAGGGTCTCGAGCTATTTTGAGCTCCTCTAAGGACTGTGCTTGGTCTGAGATCTCACAGCCTCTTCTTCTGGTGAGAACAGATCAAATGCAGACCCCTGACACCTCTTAATACCTTTGGCTGCAGCTATAGAACTGTTATGTGCAGAGAAAGCCAGAGTTTTCCTTCTGACGTGATGACAAGGATCAGTTTTTCTCCCCAGGATAGTGCAGTTCACATTTGCTTACCTTGAGGAGTAAAATGTGGAGTCATGCACACAACTTCAAATCTTTTGAATGTTTTGAAACACAAGAAGTTAAATTACCAACACATCCATCACTTACATTTAGATTACTTTGGCCAGCTGCACTTTATGCACCTTTTCGTAAGAAAAAATTGATTTTCAGATATGCATAGGCTGTGCTTTTAGTTTATGTATAATGCAAATGAAGGGATAAGCTAGCTAGAAGGAAAATCAGAGTTTAGATTGGCTGTTTATAAGGGTGACATTTCCTTAAAAGACTTCCTTTTTTTTTTCAACCCTGCACATCATAGAGATGTTAAGTCCTCATCGACTTCTGAAAACACAGCTCTGGGAGGACAAAGGATGATATATTCTTAACGAGTGTGTAAAGTATAGTAGTTTTAAAGACAATAAATGCAAGGTCGTATTAGGGCAAAGCAGTTAATTACCCACTTCATTATTGTCAAGGTTAATACAGTATTTGAGCACAGAAGCTGTTTTTCATCTCCTCTTGGAAACAAGGCAAGACAGCATTTCTTACAGACAGATCCATTATAGCTTATCACCGGAGGACAGACCACTACAGAAACACCATGAAGGATGTCTACTGTCACCAGGCTCCAGAGCAAACACCAAACCTGTCCAGGGAGCGATGGAAATGAAACGAGAGCTACGGCTTCAGAGCACCACGCTTTAATTCACAGAGATTGCGCTCCATTGATTTTAATGTATAACGGTAATGGTAGCATAAAATTCACTGGCACTCCTTCATCTCTTGTAGCATTGATCCCTCATAATTGCACAATGCACTGAAAAACATTCTTTAATAAACACGGGGTGTTCACTATGGCGATTCCCATCTTTCCATGGTGAACCCAGTGAAAGATGTACCTGCAGTAGGGCTCAATCTCTGTTTTTCATGCGTGCTGGGGTGTTGTACAGGCTTCCATTACTTGATCTCAGTAGAAACAAAGGCTTCATAAATCTTACCCTGTCAGTCTTCATATGTGATGCTTTGCTTTTAACTATCTGCTTTACCTGCAGCAACTTCAAGAATCATTTACGTTTAAAAATTTGGAGACCGGTAAGGGGTTAAAAAAATTTTAAGAAAATTTCTATATAAATTCAGATGAGGAAAAATGGAATTCCCTCTTTATGTGGAAACATGATTTCTTTTTTTCAGTCTATAAAGCCTTTAAAATTGCAAAAACTGGTCTAGTACCTATGACTAATTACCAGGATAACTGTTTATATCACTGTAAATGTAGCCTTTTTCTGTTACACTTTCTTTCAAACTTTTTTGTTTTGCTTTTTAAGTTAGAGCTAGAATTTTCCATCTCTTGTGATTCCTACTGTTGTATTTCAGTCCCAGGAGGTTTCCCCTCTGCTCGCCAATGCAGCACACGGCTTGGCAATGCATTAACCAGAGTCTACATTCCCAAACCAAGACTCCCATGTCAGCAATTTCCACTGAAGTCATGTGTTTGAACCTGAGTACATTAGGCTTTTTTGCTTTGGGAATTTCGTTGTGGCAGTTTTCCATCTCTGCCTTCTTTCTGCAAATACTGCATTTCACAGGGAAGCTGCAGGCGCTGGCGAGCCCCCAACACACACACACCTTCTCTGTAGTAAATGACTTCAGGACAGGTTTACATGGCCCAACATATGTTTCATTTTTCACAATCATCTTCTTTGGTTTTATTTTTTAATTTTTTGTGCTCTGTGGGCATCCTTACAGAGTAATTACTCTTATAGAATAATACCTGCTTTGGGATTTTAATTTGGTTTTTAAGCCTAGTAAATTGTGCTGAATTGACTCTGCCCACCAGGGAGGCATCCACTGTATTTCAGATTTGTGTATAAACATTTTAAGTTCTATAAAATACTCAATAATGTAGTGTATCTCAGAGGGGCTCAGTGAAACACTTTATAAATTATCTGCTCTATGGACACCGCTGTTCTTTTGATAGGAATAATGATGGATGTTTCCTTGAAAAAAATCAAGCTCATATAGACTAATTTAGCCAAAGGGGCATCTCACCAAAACCCATGTCTTTTCATATAAGCGAAGTGCTGAATTTAAAAATGGACCAAAGCAAATGGAAATATTGTTCTTGCTGTCAATTGTAATAATTAATTGTTAATAACATTAATAATTGTTGTGAACAGTAACAAAGAAGTGACTATTCTGTAGAAAATGTGCCTCTGGCATAGGCAAGTTTTATCCTCCTTTTGTGCTGGTCCCTTTAATTTACTCTTAGAGAGGAGCCTGAAGCAAAAGGAAATTGCAGCCATCATCCTTGCAAGTCCGCATCTGCCAATGGCCATCCCCAGAGTGCTGGGAGAAAACAAAAGGTTTTTAGGTATTTTTCCCCTTAACTTCATCAGTCGGGATGGGATGGCACTGAAGTCCCAGAGCTAACCAAGACTGCTTCATCGGACTGGGGCTTTGGTGGCAAATGCTTTTTTGGGAAAATCGGAGTTTCCTACAAGACCATTTTACTATTAGTACTTTTTAAAAATTCTCATAATCAGCAAAGGTGGCTTCCACACATGTACCTGTCTGCAGAAAATCCCTAAACTGCAGGGTTTTGTCATCAGTGAATTCACTAGCACTTAAACCCTCAACTGTGTCCTTCTAAACCTTCCTTCTGATGTGGGTGTAGATAACTGTATGTGCTTCTTCCACCCCCGCAAATCCCATGGGCATCTTTATGATAAAATCCTGCATCCAGAGAGCATCTGCTTGGAGGAACAGCGAGAGTACTCCCTACTCTTTCCTATAACTGAGGAGGCGGCTCTGCTCCCAGGGGCCCCCTCCGGCTCCGAGGGCCTTTTGTGCAGGCACAACGCAGGTTGCTCCAGGAAACCTCTCCTTTGTGAAGGCCAGTCCCACCGAGAGTATTCAGTTGGCATTTTACTCCTTGGCATGCATTTGCACAGGGGAAATGGGGTGGCAGTTGGGTATTTCAATCTTGTTTTCAATTATAAGCATTTCATTGTCGAGTGTTGCTGGTTTATTATGTGATAATTAAATATGAATGATCACGCAGTCATCCTGCCAAAGAGGCTGTAGCTGAATGAAACCAATTCCTCCTGTCTTGCTGAATGGCTTCAGAGGCAAAAAGAGTGATCTATTTGCTGTCCCTTATTTTCACTGTCCTATTGTTTTGGTATCACTAGCTTCAAAATAGCAAACTAGGCAAGTAATTATGGACATAAATCAGAGCAGGGATCAGTGTGAGGTCAGGACTGCTTTGCTTGTAGCCCGGCTTTACACAGCTGCCTTTTACTGAATAGCAGAGAAGTACATTGCTGTTAATTCTGTGAAAAAGTGATTTTATTAGTGATGAAATGCGTATTTAGACAAAGTTTGAGCCCATGTGTGCTTTCGCGCAGGGGTTGAGCAGCCTCACCATGCCTGGAGCAGAGCCTCCTCTGTCAGCGTTGTATGAGTGAAGGGCCAGTGGCCAGGCTGGACACCGCAGTCGGCATCTGATGTGCTGTGGTTGGCATCTGGTATGCCCCAGTTGGCATCCGATATGCCATGGTCAGTGTTTGACGTGCCACAGTCGGTGTTCAGTAGGCCACAGTCGGCATGCAGCTCGGGCAGGCTGCAGCTCGCAGAGGGACATCTCCTTGGAGTGACCACAGTGACTGTGTCTGAAAACTCGGCGTGTTAGATAAGATACAGCCATAGACATTCAGTTGAAGTGAATCAGCAAAGCAAATGTGTTTTCAGTAGAGCCGTGCTGATCTATGGTCCTGTCCTTAATCTTATACTTATGGGGCGTTTATAAACGTGAGACGGTGCTCAATGAGAGTCACATGCTGAAAAATGGATGCAACCACATCTTACAGTCTTCAGATGGTACTAGCTGAAAAATAGTCAGTCTTTCTTGAAGGAGAGTTGTAACCAAGGACTGCTCACCTGCCATCCTACCAGGAGCACCAGTGTTTTGGACAGAAATGAGTATGGATGGGCAGGGGGTTGTGGGCAATCTGTGGGAGCCCATTCATGTCTGCGGTGCTCCTACACACTTGTCATCCAGGGCTGGGGGGGACTTTGCAGTATTATGACACAAATAGGGCCACCACCGCTGCCACCACACGGCAGCTGTGATGTGGACATCCCAAAGCCGTGGTTGTGCACAGTGGTTTGCTGGATGCTGTCTATTGTAAGAAGGAGATGTAGTTAGGTGTTATTTTTCCCTCTTCCTCAAGTGTCTCTTATGCTAAGTGAAATAAGAAGCATTTCACAGTGATAATTCTGCTACCCAAGGAACGTACTGTTTTGTAAAAAAAAAAACCAAACCCAGTGCCTAATAAACTACATGCTACTTTCCGTTCCAGCAGTTTGTTAAAATAACACATAGAAGTGACCACTGAATGATTTTCATTTAGCTTCTCCATACCCTGTAAATCAGATTCAACCCACCAGTTTGGCCTGATAGAGAAAACTGAATAATAACAAATTAAAAATTAAGTAGCGGTTTTAAATGTCTGCTATTGGCTGCTGAACACCCACCTCTTAAACTGGGCTCTTTGAGAGTGACTTGGGGTTGCATGTCAAATCTCGGCTTGTGATGTACACCAAATGACCCTTCTTTGTTTATTCATTTCTGCGTGTTCTATTGTAAGTATTTATTGAGATTTTATTTTATTAGCAATGGGTTATTCTGAGGCACGTGAGTGAAGAATGTAACACATCACTTTGGGTATCTCTGGGTGAATCATAGATGGTTTTTCTTTTCGGTGGTTTTCTTGGTCAGAATTTAAATGAAAATCAGTATTAAATCAAATCAATTTTTTATTCACAGACTATTGTTAGAGGAAATAAGCCTCGAAAGGATACTTCAATCAACGGCCTACTGGAGGAGTTTGACAATATCTCAGTGACACGATCTAATTCCCTGCGGAAGGAAAGTCCTCCCACCCACCACCAAGGAAACTCAAACCATGTGTCGAGGCACCAGGAGGAAAATGGTTTTATCACGTATTCCCAGTACTCCAGTGAGTCAGACACTACAACAGACTATGTCGTGGAAAAATATCGAGACAAGACTCTTTATGGGGAAGAGTTAGACAGGTACTACAAAGGGAGCTACGCTGCCAAGCAGAATGGGCACATGATGAAGGTGACTTCCCGGGACATCTATTATTCAGAACTGACGCCCCTGCAGTCAGACCTCTCCAGATTTCTTCCAGATTACCATGCACACCTGGAGACAAAGCCCAAACAGCTGGAATATGGTGGCCTAAAGCTGGAGTATCAGCGAATCCCCAGTGGTTCCTCCCTGGACTACAGAGATCCCTTTCCTTACACCCCATCCCGAGCGTCGGTGCAGAGCGAGTGCCCCAAGGAGAGGCTGGAGTACAGTGATGGTGACTGGGGACCTGGCCTGAGCAAGGATGACTATGACAAGAGGCCGAAATCGTCCTATGTTGACCCAGCAAGCCCTCAGCCAACGATGAGGCAGAGGTCCAGGTCGGGCTCCGGTCTGCAGGAGCCAGCCATGCCCTACGGAGCAAGCGCTTTTAAAGCACACCAGCAAGGACATTCCTACAGCTCCTACACCTACCCCCGCCTGTCTGAAACCGCCGCAGGCCTCCCCAAGGTAAGGTGACATCCGTGGTGACGGTGCTGCTGGGGCAGGGATCAACCTCTCCAAAACGGGAGTGTAGAAAATAAAATGTGTGCAAAAAACTAAAGGCACGGAGCCACGCTGGGCATGTGATGCTGAATGCAGGCAGTAGTGTCCTGGCAAGCTGCGTGGCTGCCACTCGGCAGGCGTGAAAACCCAGCTGCTTTACTTGAGTATCTGAAAATGGGTGTCAGGGACCAGTGAGTTTAATAGATTTATTAAAAGGCGGGTTTGAAGATGCCCAATATCCAAAGGTTTTACTTGGCATTCCCAATAACCCCAAGTTATTTGGCAGTTTTGCGGTGTTAGGAGTTCATATGCCTGTAGAGATCTCAGCGGGAGGTGAGAAGCTGGTTTGGTTTGTATATCAGATACTTCCGTATTTGAATTGTCACTGTGCAAGGCTGAAACCTTAGTGTTTTACTATTTATATTCTATATACTATATTTATATTACAAGGTTTATTTTATAACGCTTTGCCACTAACGAAAGTGGGACCTTACCCCTCTCCACTTTGTTTTGTTTTAAGCAGTGAAATAAACTTGAAGTAGCTTATCTCACCCAAGGCATGTTAGATGTAGTCAAAAAAAAGAGGTTAAGGTGCAAAAAAACCTTTTCACCCAAGCAGCTCGTCTGCAGTTGCAGACCCAGAAGAAGTCCCAGTTCTCTGGAAATCCATGATAGCCCTATGCCTGAGCCTGTCTTTCGCTTGCTCAGGTTTTGGCTACTTTGCTGATCATGATACAGTCTTATAACCAGTGCCCTGTGGTCAAGGGAGAGTGGTGATGTTTTATTCCACATTGCATTAAAGCACAGAGCTGGGCTTTGGAGTTTGAGGATAAATTGTAGAAGGAGTAGAAAAGTTACCCAAGTCTCTCTGCATGCTTTGCTTGAGCTTAAAGTGTGGTGGGAGGGATGCCTGTGGGTTGTTAACTGTGCGCCAGAATATGGATTCTGGAAGTTGTGAGGAAAGCCTGGATGGGCTATCTGCCATTTCCTTCATCGAAAGCAATCATTTTGTCAGAGTTTAGAAACAAGAAGGACAACTCCAGTAATTCATAGACTCTCTTGCATCTACTCCTGCTAGTTTTACAGCATTTAGTAGGGCAGAAGACAGAGGTGTGTTTTGCAGGACTCAAAGCACTCCAGACGCTTCGAAAAATATCCCATTAGAATGCAGTAAAAACTTCTATTAAAAAAAAAAAAAAGATGCCTCCGTGCAAGATTCATTGTGAGCTGTTTCTCTTCTCAGAGCATCCAAAACACTCCTACAGCCTTGGCGTATTGAAACTTGATGATTCACTGTTAAATGCAGCAGTTTCAATTCCCAAACCCGTCCACAGCTCCTGGAAGCGAATAGCAGTTTCTTGTCTGGGATGATTGCTGAAGAGTCTTCTTTTCGAGGAGGCATTAGTAAGATAATGGTTTACTAAATGAGAATCAGATCTTGAATCAGATATTTTACAAATGAGATTGGCTTTAAAGTAAAAATTAAAAGGGGGAAAAAAGTAAGCAGTGAAAAAGTCTGCAGTCACAAATGTGTGGCTTCAAAATGCATTTAACAAAGATGTTCATTTTGGCTTGTATGTGTGAAGAGCAGACTTACTTCAGTGTTATTTGCAGGTGAGAGATGTCAGATAAATCAAATGTTTGCCCTGTCTCATCATCAGTGATTTCAGAGGTATTACATCAGAGGACTTCTGCTGCGCTGGGCTTGGCCATCGCTGTGCAGTGGAGCTGTAGGAGGCCAAAGGCTCAGATTTGGTTCTCCCTCCGATCCAGCCCTGTGTTGTTCACCCGCTCTCCTATACCTGCAGAATAACTCCCTTAACACCTGCGTGGGGTTGCAGCGTGTGCTGTTACTCTCACATGTAGGTTACATCCCACTTTGATCAATATCAATGGAGTCTCCTTAATACTGTCACACGGTATCAAACTCATCCTGCCAGATCTGCTTATTATACAAAGTTTTTTTCCTGTTTTTCGACACCGTATACTGCATGTTTTCCTTGTACCCTCCTCTTCATTGCAGGCAGTCCTCAACTTTCTGCACTGGATCCTATAATTTCAAAGCTCCTTTCCCTGTCATTTTTCAGTAGCAGTTCTCCACGACCCTCTCCTCTCCCTCCTCCAAGGGGCCACGATTTCTGCTCTCCCCTTCCCTCCCTGGTGCTGCTGTAACATAGCAAAGATTTCTCTCTAACCTGGCCACTGCTCAGTACCACCATCTTCCTGCTGTGCATTTTGCAGGCACTTTGTGCCAGGAGGACATTTCCAGCCTATTGAAGGTAGAGCCAAGCCTTTACTATCAGAAACCCTCTCCTTTTTTCCCCTGTTTGCACATTCACGTGTCTTTCCACAAACACTGCCTGCCACCGTGACACGGAGTCTCTTGGAGATTTTCACCAGCGAAGCACCAGAGAGTGATCTTTCCCCTTGCCATCTCCGTGTGATCTACAGACCATCTCTCCCACACCTTTTACTTCAGCAAACTGAAAGCTCATCCAAGGGAAATCCCTCGTACATTCACTGAAAGGTGAGCCCATCTCGCCAGGGGCTTGCTGCTCCCCTGGGAGGGTACAGGCTGTGGCTGCAGGGCTGCGGCTGCCATCTCTGCCGCAGTCCCCCTGCAGAGCATCCGGGGACGCTAGCCGGGATGGGAAGGATACCTTGCCGGGAAGGTACCTACCCCGTACACACAAGCAGGTGTTTCCTCCGCATGCGGTACAGAACGGGCATGACTGTCATCAGAGTGGAAACTGAAATGAGTGTAAACGGGGTGTTACGGCCACCTTTTAACGGCGCAAAGAGCCGGCTGCCGCTGTGGCCGCGTGTGGATGCGGGTAATGCTGCGAGCCGCTGGAGCAGCGGGGTATCGCCCGGCGCCGTGATGGATGGCGTGTCAGAGCTTCGGCTGCTCCCTTGACCCGATCCTGAATGAGAGCAGGGCTGGCTTCTTCTTTCCTTTGTAGTCTTTAAAGCATTTCCTTTCAGTGGGTAATTGCATTCAGCAGCAGAAATAGAATTATTAGTGGAATAAAGTGTGTTCGATTTTGCCATGATGTGAAGCACTGCGTCAGGACACAGCCTCAGAGGAGAGGTTCAGCTGATTCACTCATTTTAGCTCCTGTTTTTTTGTAGGATTTCATGGGATTCAGGACGGGAATGGGTTTGCATTGTACTGCAATGCTAACCACAAAAAGCTTTCAGAAATTCTTAGCAAGCACACCGAACCTCTGAATTTTCATTTTAAAATTTCACTGCGGAATTTACTTTTGCCAATGTGCTAAGCTTAGGATGTGCTCAGAAATATCAGGCATGGGCGAAGCCTCAAATAATTCATTACTGTGGATTTATCCAGGTTGGCTTTCCCCATCTCAATAGTTAAAAGAAAACGGTGTATTTACAGCCAAAGCAATAATTGATGTGTCCCTACATACACAGATATATAGGACAGGGCTAGATTGAGTTCCCCTCCCTCCACCAAACCATCTGAGCGCTTTTCCGCGTTAATTGGTTTGGCAGATGTAATGTCCTTCACAAAATTCATGGTGTCTCTGACCCCTTTCTGTTTTATGGCTACCCCTGCCTGACGGAGTAAGTGAAATTACAGCTTAAACAAAAGCAGCATCCTGGGAGGTGGCCGTACAGCGCCGTGACACGCTCGCTGGATGCTCCATATGGCCGGGGGCTGTCAGCCTGCGAGTCGCAGACGGAAACAGATTCCGGTTTTGTGTTTCCGAGGGGAATCTCTGAGCGGCCCCTCTGGAGAGGCTTTCCCTCTTCCCTGCTAAGCCTCACGCGAGATGAAAAGGCGGGCATGCCCGGCTCACGCATGAGGTGGGAAAGCGCTGATGGAATACTGCGCTCGGAGGCTTTTCTCCCCGCACCGAGGCGACTCCAGCCAGAAGCTCCTCCTCGCTGTGCAGCAGCCTCACAGTGATAAATTGATGCTGCGGCAGATTTTTTTTTCTTTTCTCTTTTTTTTTTTTTTTTTTTTGCAGTCTTAGCATAAAACGGTCAAATGATGTTCCACCGCAGAATTCAATTTCACAGTTCAGTTGGGTCCTTGATTACACTGCCAAATTCAGATTAATGTGCATTTAACTAACATGGATCAGGGACTCCTGGCCGGCAGCCAGCAGTAATAGTAGCAACTGTGAGATGTGTAGAGTTTGCTGCTCTGTCCACCCCTGTGCACCGCCACTGAAATTGATTGATTAAATGAATTCATTGCCGTAATTATTTGTAATTGTGCTACATCATGAGCCTGTGTCAAACCACCCCCCTGCCCCGAGATGCTCCACATGTTGTCAGGAGTCACATTTGTTGTATCGTAAATATGGAGATAGTCTTTTCTGGGAGAAAAAAAAAATATTTTTTTTTCTTAGATCCTTTTTTTTTTCAGTTTGGATAGAAGCAAGCTATTGTATTTGTGAGTGTGAAGTACTTCTTTGCTTTCAGTGTAAGAAGCTTAGAAAAGCTTGGAAAATGAAAAAAAGGAACCTGCAAATGAACAAGGCCTCCCATTGGGATAATTTCCTCTGCGATTGTCTCTGATTTCAGATGAAAATTAGCGGTTTCGTGACACTGCAGTTAAGTAGTATGTCACTCTGGAAAACGATTTAAGAAATGGTAAATTGAGTTAGGCTCCTCGTCACACTGGGATATGAAGTCACTCAAACAGCAGCCGGTAGCAGGGCAAGGCAGGAGGTGGTGGGGATTTCAGGGTACCACCGCCCCCACAAGAAGAGGTTGGGTCATCCCTGAATTGCTGGAGAAAAGCGTAAGAAAAGATTAAGGTCAGTCTCAAAACCCAGGAACTGCTATTTGAAAGGAAGGGCACAAATTGGAATTTGCCAAAGAGCTTCTGGCTGTGAAAGGGATGAAGTGTTGGGGGAAATGGCCCAGAGAGCCTGCAGGGCACTGCAGATACAGAGCAAATACACAGATGCACTTTTGAAGCATACGCTTTCATTAAACAAAGATTATTATATCTACAAACAGGTACCTGGACAGAAAAGTGGACCTGAGATGCACAAAAGATCTCGTGGTCTTCCCTGGGCTCATTTTAGTGCTTATGAGAGCACAGCAGCCCAGTGGTCTATAGATCTCTTTTCAGATACAGAGCAGCCCTGTCATGTTGTGAAGAATGGGTACATACGGGAGCACATTGTGCCAGCACTTGCTGAGGATGCTGAAAACTGACCGAGTGGATGGACAGCAAGAAAGCTCTCTGTTCAGCCGCGTTCTCTTGTCTGTGTTTGCGTTGCAGGTGGATTATGATCGAGCACAGCTGGTCGTTAGCCCACCGCTCTCCGGATCGGACACCTACCCCAGGGGCCCAGTAAAGCTACCTCAAAGTCAGAGCAAAGTCAGCTATTCAAGCAGCAGCTACCAGTACCCTCTGGTCTACCACAAAGCATCCCACTATCACCAGCCGTCTCTCCAGCCCAGCTCTCCCTATATTTCCACAGCCTCCTACCCCAGCTCCCCAAGTATCACATCAAGTGCTTACCCTCCACCCAGCTGGGGATCCTCCTCAGACCAGCAGCCCTCTAGGGTGTCCCACGAACAGTTCAGAGCTGCCCTGCAGCTTGTGGTCAGCCCCGGTGACCCCCGGGAGTACTTGGACAACTTCATCAAGATTGGGGAGGGCTCCACAGGGATTGTCTGCATCGCCACCGAGAAGCACACGGGAAAGCAAGTCGCTGTGAAGAAGATGGATCTCAGGAAACAGCAGAGAAGGGAGCTGCTTTTTAATGAGGTACGTTGTTTTGGGTGGTGCAGTGGGTTTTGCAGGCAGTAGGTTCAACGGGAGATGTGGGCCAAATGGAAACCTCAAGACCCAAATTAATATCTTTCTAAAAGAGGTGGTGAGTCACATGTGCATCTGTGCTGTATAAGTATTGTATAACTGGACCAGTTTCAAATGAGCTGCATCTCCTCCTGGCTTTAAGCCTATAATAGGGTGGGAAGTCAGAGGAAACAGCTAAGAAATCTATCGGCTGGTCCATGCAGCGTATCAGGTGCACAGGCAGAGCCCGGCTGCCTTTTTCTGACAGTTTGCTGGTCAGAAAATAGTTTATTCTTCTGAGATGGAGGGTCCAAACTAGCCAGACTGTTCAAGAAGCACGTGCATCCTATTCTGGCATATACATGCTTTTTGTTTCCTCCCTCCTTCCTCTCCTCAGTCCCTTTGCTTTCTTGATGGTTACCTCACAAAGAGCTGACGGTCACTTTTTCGTGGAACCATCAGTGTTAATTCCCACATCTACTTTCCTGAGTGGTTGCAGCCAGTTCAGACCCCACAGCTGCTTGCAGAAGATTATTTTCCCCACGTACTTTATTTTAAATATAAGAACACTGGTTCGCATTTGCCATTTTTTCACCCAGTTATTTGGTGCTGTGAGTACCTTCTGCAACTTAAAGTCTTTCTCCTTCTTTTTGTCTTACTCCCTTAAAGAAGCTAATGGTGTGTGTTCTCCGCTCCCTTTTTGAGATCACTTGTGAATATGGTGATCAACGCCAAAAATGCTGCAGGTCCCCGGGAAAACCAATAGTGAGCACAAACCTTTTGCTTCTGTCATTTGTTTCCTGTACTTTAACTATAAGAGGCTCTTCCCTCTGCACATAACAGACTGGTTTCTTTAGAACCTTTAAAAACTTTAGATTTTTAAAATTAAAATTTTAGTTATTATTAATAATTATCATTATATGTTTCTATATATAGATGTATATTCTATATTATTATATAAATATATGTTAAAAATAAATATTATATAAATATAAAAATATATGTATTATTATATAACTATATACATATATTAGTATTAAAAAACAAACTTCACACAGTTCTCCTTTGCACAGTCCATGGCTGTGCTGGGCATTTTGGCTTTGTTTTGCCTCTGCACTGGGTTGCGTTGTGGTAGCTCTAACCGAGCATCCCCTGAACGGTAACATCTTGATCAGGTCCTACATGCTGTGCAGGACCAAGCTGCTTCCCTGACACGCTCCAGTCACTCGTGTCATCTGAAATTCCTCCATCTATAATGAAACCTTCGCTGGCTGTTGTTTTCCCTCCTGCTCGCCTTCCTGACATCCCTCAGTCCCATGTGGGCATGGGCGCCACCTTGGCTGGGCTGCTGTTACCGTGGTCCCAATTCTGCACAGTCCCTTTTAAGTGTGGGCTTCCAGTTGTCTTATGAATGTCCCCTGTATTATCAGCATTCTGGTAAAATTCTGTGCAAAGTACCGTTTGATGCATGATGAAGAAGACTTTGATGGATTGAGCAATTGATCAGGTCAAAAAAAAAAAAAAAATCTCTGTTGTACCAAAAGCAACTGGCAGTAAAAAAGCAATGAAAGAAACATTGCTGCAGCCTGAAAAAAACCCCAATTATCTACTACTTATAATTTAGGAACTAAAGATTATTCTTCTTCCTAATGCATTTATGATGACTGTTATTTTTATGTAAATATATTGATTTTGTTTATGTGTTGGCATAAGGATTAGGGAGGATGTGATTCATAGCAGAACCTTTACTAAGCACAAAAAGAAAAGTAGAGTGAAAAAGAAGGTCAAAACAAGTGTCAGATAATGCTCGTAGCAATTCACGTAGTGTCTTTTTCATCCTCACAGGTTGTAATCATGAGAGATTACCATCATGAAAACGTGGTTGACATGTACAACAGTTACCTTGTTGGCGATGAGCTGTGGGTTGTGATGGAGTTTCTGGAGGGCGGCGCTTTGACAGATATAGTGACTCACACCAGGTGGGTTGGGTGTGCGGTGCGGGGATCAGCAGCGTAAATCCCGGAGCGTGAGCCGGGCGGGAGGGGGATGCTGCGGATTTCCTTCACGGAAAATCCTTCCCCTCCCTGCTGAGGGGAGCTGGGCACTTCCTGGCTCTATATATGTATTTTTACATAGATATATTTGTTGTTGTATATTTGTATTTACATACAAAATGCTTATAGGCAAACAAAAAAATACATATATGCATGCAATATACATACATGGAAAATTATCTATAAATGAATATGTATGTATGTGTATACATATATGCATGTGTGTGTGTGTGTACACATATGTGTGTGTATATATATATACACACTCACAGTAGCATGCTCACTATACCAGTATAAGTAAACCACTGCAGATGAATTCCCGACAGTGCTGGATTTTTTAAAATAGAAGGAAAAAGAAATACCTGAAATGGCCTGTTGGTAGACGGGGATTTGCCAGTGCTTTAGGAGGCAATTTAGCAGTGCCAAGACTTTCATCCATTAGTTTCTCAAATGGCAAAAAAATATCTTTTCCCTGTTTGGTGGTCTGTACTGTTGATTTTGCTGTCGTAGCTACACCAGTTGTAAGGGTGATTTCTTGCCATAGTCATAACCCATGTAACCACGCTGCCAGAAGCATTAACTGCAAACCAAGCCAAAGACACAATGGGAAGAGTGTTTTTATATCAGAATATTTGTGCTTAAGGTAGAGCTTGTTCCCATGTTTCTTTTAATAGTGTGTTCTCCAGCACAAAAGCTGTAGTGTATGGAAGCGCTTTTCCTCTTCTGAGTGAAGACATCAGATTTTACAGCCCTCTTTACATCTGCTCTTCACTCATTTTTTCCTGATAAGCAGGATAAAATGAGATAGGGAAAAAGAAGTCTTTATTTAATTTATTCCTCTTGAATTAAAAAAAAATAAAGTCCCACACCATTCTAGTAGGGGAGTATTTAAGTGAGCGAGAAGAAAAGCAAGGAATAGTAAATTAGAGGAGTTATCTTCTTTCATAGTTTAATGATGCTCTTAGATCCTACCAAAAGCAGAATTGTAACATGGGTATTTTATTTTTTAGTGTTGCCTTAGCTGATGTGCTGAAATAAATGACAATATTGCAAGTCATTTGTTAACTACTGTTCCCCAAAACATTAAAATCTCTATCTTCGATATTTCTGACAGGAGTTTAATGGCAAACAGATGTTCCCAGGACACCACTTCTTAAGAGCTGTCATCTATTTTTTACTCAAAATATTTTTTCCTTAATATTATGGGGTTTTTTTACATTGCATGACCTTCCCTAAAAGATTTTGCTAAAGTGCTGCAAATGGCACACAAAACTAAAGCAGAAATCTTCATGGGTATTTTTCTGCTCTCGCAGGAGAAATGCTGGGGACACCCAGCGACGGGGCAGCGGGGTCAGGGTACACCACTCGTGGCTATCGCACTGCAGCAGACGGTTTCTTCCAGAATAGGTTCTGCACGTGTGCACAGGAATTAGGGCTCTTGCTGTCTATTTTTCTACTACAATAACCTGAATATTTTTTAAAGAAGGCATAAAAGCAAAGGAAGTGCTCTTGAAGAGCTACACCAGGGCCCAATGTTCTGTCTGCGCAATTAAGAGTGTTTTTTCTCATATTTATTCCATGCTTGTTTCCATCCCAGTAGTGATTTACTCTCTTTGGCAAGCAGTGAGTTTACTGTAAATAAGGCATTTCTGTTATTTCCCAGAGGGAAACAGGCTCACTCTACCAGGCTACATCACGTAGTACACTCTGCATTTTTAGTGCTGCAGGGAGACTTACCCACACCTTGTTGCAGAGTTGTCCCTCACCCCTCATCTCCCCGTTTTTGACAGAAATAGGACCAGAGAATCGCCCCATAGAGCCATTTCCTAAAAGATCTCCTGGCTGGCTCTGTACTGGCGTGATGGGGGACTTGCACCTCTTCACTCAAGCTCCCCTCTCCCGCTGCCTTCGTTAATGCTCAGCTCATTTTTCCACCTTGCTGTTCCAGGATGAACGAGGAGCAGATAGCGACCGTCTGCCTGTCCGTTCTGAGAGCCCTGTCCTACCTGCACAATCAAGGCGTCATCCACCGCGACATCAAAAGTGACTCCATCCTTCTCACAAGCGACGGGAGGGTGAGTGCCCAATGTTTCCCCTGCCACCTCTTGGGGCTGGCATGAAAATAGCTGTGCACGTTTAAAGTGACATTAACTTTAAAAAAATAAGCCAGGCATGTGAAACCAAGGGACCCAACCTGTGAATAACTTGCTAGAGAGCTAAATCAGAAACCACACGCCTAGCCAGTGGTTGACATCTGCGTTGCAGGGGAGAATCAAAGCCACCAAAAGGCAGTGGCAGAAGAAACTATTCCACATGGGTGATGCTTAGGTGACGGGAGACCTTTTACGCTGCATCACTCTGATGCCTCTCAAAAATACTGTCTTTTTACTACATTTAGTTAGCCTTTAGTTAGTGAGTTATTATACCTTTGCTCTGTTTTCCCAAGCTAGTTAGGAGGCTGACATCAGTCTACAAATAGCAAATATTGTGCGTTGCTGCCGAAACACTCCCCTGATGGTGAGAGTAGCTTTTACTGTAGATCCATTTACAAGGTGCTTGATAACACCTGTCCCGTGCTGCTGTTTACTTGGATGGGATGCTCCTGGCAGTAAATTGGTTGCTCTTTGTGGGAAGGGAGAGGGAATGCTGCACATGACCTGCTCAGTAAGCAAAATAAAGTTTGCACTCAAAAAGAATAATACATCATCAGTGTTTGGTCCCAAAGAAATTGCTATTCCCTTACAAGGAGAAAGGTGGACTTGTGCTCTGGTATTTCTGGGCACACACAGTAGTAAAACGTGAGGCACCTAAAGCTTGGGGCACCCAAAGGCTTAGGCAGGGGGAAGCCAGTCATTCATAAGACCCTAATTTCTGCTGGAGTGAGGCGCTAGTTTGCATCTCACCTTGTGGTCCCAATGAGATAATTTGAGTAAAACCCAATGGCCAGTGAGCCCCATAAGCAGGGCTTTAAGGGTTACTCCACCAGCGTTACACACCTGTCTAAAGCAAGACTTGGAGGGTTGGACTGAGCCCAAGATCACCTGGTGGGTCTGGAACCAAACCTAGATCTTCTCCCTCAGAAGGTAAAACTCTTGGCTTCCCAGGCCTTGTCTGATTCCCTGATCAGAGGCTCACCTTCATAATTTGATTCCCACTTCACCAAGGGAGAGGGATTTTCTTCCTGCAGTGGTCACAGGCTGCTCCTGTTAATCCTGTCAGGGGGAAGAAAATTCCATGTGTGTAGGAGTTTTTCAGTTGCAATTTCAATCTGTGTTGCTGAAATAGCATCTGATCTGCTCTCGGGATCTGCATACAGTGCCTCATTATACTCATTACTCCAGTACTTATTATCTGCATTGCAGATTTCTTCATGGCTGTGTTGTGCAATTATCTTTTTTTAGAAAATCGTCTTCTTTTATGTACTCGAATGAGCAATAGATATGCAAAACCTCTTCTGCTCCTACAAAAGAAGATTGGGCTCTGCTTCCAAAATATGCATTATTTCTTCCATTCTTCATCCTGTAAACTGAAAAATACATTTACCACGAGAACTTGGCTATTATTGGCTTTGTTTTAGAAATACCAACAATCATTTTGTAATTCTGTTTAAAATAATACCCTTAGTTTAAAAAAAGTAACGTCTGTACTGAATCCAAAAGAAAACAAATCAGTGCTGATAATAAAATGCTGGTCTACACAATGCAGGGATTTATGAAACTTCCCACTTCAGTTGTCCTCGGGCTGTTTGGGCTCATTTCATATCCCCAGGCACTGAGTATGTGATCGGAGACGTGGCTTGTGGACCTTGGACATGGGTTGCACTGTGTGGTGTGTAGCTGGGGGGTGATGGGGGTTAGCCTCATGTCCAGGAAACCCTTACAATAGCTTCCAGGCCTCTAAATAAATGCTGGGGGGGAGAACCCAACCAAACAAAAAAACTTCAGCCTTGAGGAGCAAGCTGGTTCTGGAAGAGGGTGATGCCACCAACGTTCAGACCAGCTTGTTCTGGCTGGGGGTTGGAGGAGTTTTCACCTTGGCATTGTACAGCAGCGGGGAGGGGGAGGCGATAATTTTCCATAATTTTTGTTGTAAAAAAAACCTGGCATAAAAGTATGAGCAGGCACATGACGCAGCAAGAGCTGCTCTCCGGAGTGCTTGTGTATCCCATTATTTCTATTTCAGGTCACTGCCACAGCTACTCAAGGACGGTACTGTCTTTAATTCCTGAGTTCCCAAGCAAAGGGGCCGGGTACCCCTTACCTCTTGTAACCGTTTCGGAAGAGTCTTCCCTGCCTTCCCCGCATTAGCTCCCTTACTACATAAGGGAGACAGTTTCTTTAGCGATAGTCCAGAGCGTGAGGTCCTGGTCTTGAAAAATCGTTGGCAGGGGGTAATGCTTTCTCTCTCTGTTAGCTCATGCTCTCTGTGGTAACAGAAAACGGGGTGAATGACACTTGTTTCATCTGTTTTGCTGTCAAACTCACAAATTGGGTACCTGGTACAAATAAGAGGAAGGGTGCGTCACTTGCAATATGTGTATTATTAAATATTAATATACATACATAGACTACAAACATGGGGCTTGTATATATGCAATAATAGTTTCATTATAAAATACTGTTACTTCAGAATTTTTTGCTTTCCTTCGATTTAATATTCTTCTAAGCTGTTTATCACCTCCGCATCTTTTGCTGGTGGAGAGGCAATGAGCTATGACAGGTGATCTCGGTAACAAGCACCGCTGCCGCTCTCCCCTACATCTTATTTTTGCCTTGGTTTTAGCCATGCGCTCCCCGGGCTGTGTTGCTGTCTCCAGCCACGCTGCCAAGATTGCGCTGCTGTCCCATGCCAGGCAAATGCTGCAGCTCTGGTCCCGTCCCCCCAGCTGCGGCTGGGGATGCGTCTCTTGGAGACGTGCGTGTCTCGGAGGAATTTGCCTTGTTATTCAAGAAGGACTTACTCTTTTTCTTTACTTTTCAGATAAAATTGTCCGACTTTGGGTTCTGCGCCCAAGTGTCAAAGGAGGTCCCCCGGAGGAAGTCACTGGTTGGGACACCGTACTGGATGGCACCAGAGGTGATATCCCGCCTGCCCTACGGCACCGAGGTGAGGACAGGGGGGCTCCACGCACCCACACCCACCCACAGTGGCTCTTTTCCCTCTGGGTGGTGCCTTGGTTGACCCCACCAAGCCCTGTGAGAAACCTACAGCTCAAATGCATTTATGCAGATATGCTAAAGCGCAGCAATTACATTTGCCCCAGAGTGCCACATCCTGTCTTGTTTTAAAGTATTTCTCCAAGATGAAGTCGTTAAATAACGGCTCTGTTTAGCACACTAAACAATGTAATGCCTGTACATACTTTAGCTTAAGGTGTTGCCTTAAACGAAACCGTCATCATTTTCACATCATGAAAGACCCTTTGATCTTTAATGTCGAGCCTGCCGGCCGGAGCTGCAGTCACAGGCGTCTACACCTGCATATACCAAACCAGCAGCCACGTCGCGTGCCCACCCTGCACAGCCAGGTCACATCAGTATTTGCAGAGGCCTGCAGGCAGAGATCTGCTCTGCTTTCGTCCAGCTAAAGCCCGAGATCCCCTTCCTGTGGAGAGCATGGGCCTGTAGGGTCCCAAACACAGAAGCCAGCTGGGTGGACTGGGTTGCCACCCTCTGTCTCTGCATCAGCTCGTTCCTTGCACTCTATTTCTGAGTAGTTGACAGGGCTGGGGATGGGGGGGGGAAGGTGGGAACTATTTTAAGCCCTGCCAAATGGTCTGAAAAAGAGGCAATTCCAAGTTTTTATTGGAGCCCTTCAGATGAGATCAGAAAGAGCCTGTGGGTGGGGACCCGGCAGCTCTGCGGTGCCGTACCCCATCCATTAGGAATCTCTGAGTCACGGTCCTTCTGCACCACCAGCCTGGGAAGAGCAATCCCCTCTCCCGTGCTCAGCCGTGACAGTGACTCACGCCTCCCCTGCCAGGGACACGGCTGCATTTTCTCCTCTGCGTGGTGAGGAGAGTCATCTTCTGCTCAATAGTGCCTGTAGTAACAGCTGAAGAGAGGAAACCTGCAAAACAGATACAGCTATATAGAGAGGTATATATTTACACACAGACACACACATATATATATATACATACATACATATATAGGTACACACACAGAGAGGGGGAAATGAGCCGAGGCCTGAGATGGGAGACGCTGCATCTTCACATCACACAGCAGGGACCGATCGCCCGCCCCAGAGCGAGAGCACCCTGCGGGCACCAGCGTCCACCCAGGATGCGTGGCATTGTAGGAGACATTTCAGGGATAATAACATCAGCTATTATTAGCCCATTAATAACACTGAAGGGATTATAAAGCGGCTGAATTTACGGCTACATTAGGTTTCCCACCAGAAGGGAAAAGGGGGTGGGGGCAGGAGGGGGAAGGGAGAAGGGGAAGAGGCTCTAAGCTGAAGTGTTGGCAAAAGTGCAAAAGCAGTATGAGCTGGCATTGGCTGTATTTGGGCTGGCAAATGGTGGGAATTACAGTCGTCAGAGGTCTGGGATTCTGGAGCAGTTCTGCAGCGGGTCAGGACCAAAAAAAAAAAAAAAAAAGTTTGAGGTTTTTTTTTGAAGCTGAAGCTGAGTCACTTTCCAAAGGGATTTTATATACCATGTTACCTGTAATGGCTGGAAACCGGCCCGGGTGTAGTAAGCGCTTGTGTTTGCCTTGCAGTCTCGGATGGAGTTCCTGTAGTCTTTAATATTGAAGGGAAATAGAATAACTGATTTCACAGCGGCTGAGTCGTGCTCTGCTCTCCCACTGGCTGCACCTTTCTGTAGCATCAGCCTGGGGCAAATAGTCACCAGGTGCAAATCAGCACAGCTGAAATGCGGTGCAGCAGCCTCCCAAAGGAGTGTGCCTTAGCAGTGCTTCCAGTGGCCGTCACCTAAACTGGCTGCAGACCTGGGTTTGTAATTTCTGATGTAGTGCTTCAGTGCACTTACTGCTCAGAAGAAAAGATTGGTGTTGGCTGGTTAAAAACCAAAGATTTATGGTGATGGCTCACCAGACTGTTGGCTTGGACTGGCCACAGACACCAGCTACAGCAGCATGAGCCAGCTTAGAGGTCTGCATGAACCCATGTGTTGAGCCCGTTACCCCCCTCTCTGCGCTGCCAGCGGAGTTTACGAGGGGCCTGTGTGTTACAGGTGGATATCTGGTCCCTGGGCATCATGGTGATAGAGATGATAGACGGCGAACCGCCCTACTTCAATGAGCCACCGCTGCAGGCCATGCGCCGAATCCGGGATAACTTACCCCCCCGGGTGAAGGACATGCACAAGGTCAGACTTCCTGTGGGTGATGAGGGTCTTGCATGTACAAAGGCATAATCAAACCACACTTGCATGCCCAGGGGATACTTTGCATCTTTAGGGACCACCGTCAGCAGCAGGTCCCACACAAGAGTCGTGGGGAGGATAGGAGACCAAAGTGTAGCTATTTTGTGCATGGTCCTTGCTTTGTTTTTCCTTTTGCTCCCTGTACTTCCCACCCTGCCCAAGGACCTGGAGCAAGTCGGCACACAAGCCCTGCTGCGTATGGGTTGGTACCTCCATGCCCAGTACCAAAGCCTTGGGGTACCTCCGGTTTTGGGTGTTCTTCTAGATGTCAGACCTGAGCCCTCAGTGTGTGTTACTGTTTTTCTCACCCACGGCAAGCAAAGCTGTGCATTGTGTGCTCCTCTGCATCCCCAGATATCCCAGTGCGTTCACTGTTAACAGCACATAAAAGATGCACGGCCCTTCAGCTCCGTCCGTTTGCCACCCCAGGCAACCTCAGCGTGTCCTTTGTCTTCCCAAGAAAAGCAGAGGCACAGACCCCATATAGGTTAAGAACGGGTGTCCTTGTCCACCCCTAACGCCAGTGCGATGTTGCAGGTCTCCTCCATCCTCCGAGGCTTCTTGGACTCGATGCTGGTGCGGGAGCCCTCGCAGAGAGCCACAGCACAGGAACTGTTGAGACACCCGTTTCTCAAACTGGCTGGGCCCCCTTCTTGCATCGTGCCCCTCATGAGGCAGCACAGGCACCGCTGACGCCGGCCATGTTTTGGGAGGAGGTCGGTGCAGAGTCCAGGTAACGGCCGCGCAGGAATCCCGGCGGTTGTGTGGGAACCGCGGGCGGGGAAGAGAGAAACCGCGGTAAATAGAAAACCAAGGAGGCTGCGAGGGACCCGGGAGTGATCCTGGCCACGCTCCGCCGTGGACCGTCCCTCCCCCAGCGCTGTCGTCTTCTCGGCCATCCAGGCAGAAGGTGCCAAATGCAGACAAGGTTGGAAAGATAATTATCTTTGCTATAGAGGATAGCACAACCAGAGTGAACCACCAGAATTTTATTGCAGGCTACGGCACTTCTATTTCAGAAGAACACTTTTCTGACAAAAAAAAAGCACTTTTTATCTAGGTCATAGCAGCGCAATGTATTTTGAAATGAATTTGTAATTTTCTGTACAGTACATTTTGATAATTTGCAGTACTTTGTCATGTAACTGTTGTGTTAGTTGAAGTAATATGTGTAACTTAGCAACAATTTGAGAAAATAAAGTTTCCTACTTTTTTAACCCTTTTGAAAACAGGAAAAAAATATCTTTAGGAAGTTTGAAAGTTTTGCATCTTTTCCACTGGGGGGAGGAGAGTCATGGCAGCCCAAAGAGCGATGGGAGCCAGTGCCACCTGTGGCACAGTGGCAATCGGAGCTGCTGCTGAATGTTAGTGGTCATCAGGGTCTCCCTCATCTCCCCCTTTCTCCAGCAGTGGGAGCCAGCACAGCTGGTGAACCTGGGCTCAAGGGTCACCTTCTCCCTTCATTTTATGCCACCATAAGCTCAGTTTTCTTATCACAGAAAATCTGCGTTATTTCTGTCCTGCTCTGGAAGCGGAGCGGGAGGGCAGGAGTCCGTCTGTCCGCCCAGCCGGTGTCCTCCCATCCTCCCGAGCTCTGACAGAGCCCTGTGATGCATTACGAGATGTTTGCCACATAGAAGAAGTCGTGCTGCTGTCTAGACCTTTTTGAATGTTGATGCAACAGTTGACTACTACGGTACAATTTTGTGTTCTTGTTGGATGACTTTGCATGTTAACTGTAGGCCTAAATAGATTTGCCTTTCAAATTTTTAGAAGTGCTTCGTAATTATTTCAATGATAAATGAATTTTATTTATTAATGATTAGTTCTTTTTAATTATGTAAAATATGAAAGCCATGTTTTTCAAGGTTGTTTTTTTTTTTCTCTTACTGACCTCATTTTACAATATCATTAAGAAACACAAAGCCAATTTTGTGAAAACACAGTTCGTTTCTTTCTTATGGAATTTCATAGTGAATAAATTAATTGTTATTTATTATAGTAAATTATAATGAAACATCTAATCCTTCAGGAGCTGTTTCTTAATGATTGTCCTCTGGGACACAAGAGTTGCCAATAGTAAAGAAGCTCCTTTAATATTGCCCTTAAAAAGTTAAAGAATATGTGAGGGGAGAGAAACAAAAAAAAACCAACAGAGGAGATAAATATGAACTGGAACATTAAATAAATGTTCTTACATCTGTGTGTCTTACTCCCCGCTGCTTTCTCTTCTTAACCCTGTTTGCACATTTGAAGAAGATACTTCAGAAAATGTTCTGGGCTCCCACCACCCCACGGCAAACCTGTTCCTGGTACCCACCCGCAGAGACCTGGCAGCGAGCGCAGCACCCACCGCGTTCCGAGGTGTTCCTATTTTGTAGTCTTGACAACTCAGGAAAACAGGCCGCACCAGTAAAGGCAATGACATACAGGCAAAACTGTAATGCTAGCCACAAAAGTAAACTTTTTTAAACATCTATGAATAAAAAAGGGGTTGGGGTTGGTGGGGATTTTTTCTTCACTATTCAGCACATTTTAGGCTGTAAAAGTGAAGACTTTTCTGCAACTTTCTTATCATTAGATACTTTAAACAGTATTCATCAAGTTTACTGCAAGTTTTGTCGTTTTCAAAGTTGGTTTTTTTTGTGAACACCAACTACTGGTGAGACAAATGCACATGCAAGTTAAATAAATTAATAAATGCTTTGATTTTTAGTGTGGGTTTTTTTTTTTCCCATGCCGTGTTTCTATTTTCTAAATTTGACTCAGTCACACAGCACTGGACTAAGCAGGTAACAAGAAAAAACAAAGTTCCTTGTATATACATGAAAGATAGATAGATAGATAGATAGATATACACAGATGCATATGCATACACATACATATATAAGTATATATATAGTGATTTTAAAACACCAGTGGCTGTGTCTGTGTTGAAAGGCAGCTGCTCAGCCCTGGGCCCTCGGTGCCCATCACAGCCACAGGTTGAGCTCTGGTACCAGGAGGGTTTGGGGTTAGGAAAGTCACTGGATCAGAAATAAAACCTGTGCCTACCTGCCAGACACCGCAAAGCAATGGTCAGGAGTCAGTGGCTGTACGGGCGTGAGAAAATAGGTTGGTTTGTACTTTATGATAGTATTCATTAGTTTAAGATACTTGAAGAGCAAAATAATGCTGTCCAGCTATAATTTTCCAAAGTAAGAAGGTAGAAGTAAGACCTCAAAAAAGAAAAGTGCCTCAGTGTCACTAAATTATTCTCCTGGTTGATGGCCCCATCACTGCATAAACACCTATGATGAACCACAGGCTATGAGTAAGAATTATTGAGATTGACTGTATCGCTACACCAAATTAAGAAAAACAGACAACAGTTGGCCCAAGCACATCAGATGTAACAAACAAGGAGCAGCAGGTTGGATGAGGCCTGAGAGCCCCCACATAACTGGGGGAAAAAAATACAAAAACACTAACAAGCTTTAATTTGCTGTGAAGAGGAAAGTAGAAAAGGCTTCGGCTGTGCAGCACAATGGAGTGTGGCAAACCCAGGCAGCCTGCACGCTAAATACATCACCAAAAAAAAAACCCAAAGTGAGGGGGAAAATAAAGGCGGGAAATAATTATTCAAATCCTTATCATCAGCCTTTGCAAAAACCTTCACGTGGAGGCTTACTTGGTTTCTCCCTGGGACCTCCTCACCCCTGAAGAGGCCTGGAGAAGCCATTTGTGACGCACCAGCCTCCGCTCAGCTCCTTGCACAAAAAAAAACCACCTTCCTGCATCAAAAATCACCAGTGGGGTTTGTCAGGCTGAAGCAAGTGATGTACTTAAGAGACCTAGTCGAGAAATAACCATTTCAGTCCAAGGCACAGAACCCCCCC
>JAOXNO010000024.1:824172-874392 GCA_028565335.1 Limnodromus scolopaceus
ACACGTATTAGAAAAATACACAACTTCCCTACGCACGGGAAAAAAGCTTTGAGGAGTCAGCAATGCGGGCACGTAACCCCCAGCCACCCCGCTGCGGTCAGTCATACAGTACAGAAAAGCCTGCCAAGTGACTAGCGCAGCCACACAGTTCTGCATATGAAGTACCACAGGAAGCCCACACCTGTTAAAACATTCCTGCCTTCCTTTCCCTGCCCCTAAATAATCCCCCTTTTTTTTTTTTTTGCCTTTTACACATCCTTAATTTTTGGCTCCTAATCATTTGGCTTTCCTGCCTACTGAAACCATTCCTCCCAGGCTCTCCAGTAGCATCCCCAGTCAGCTAATGAGCCTACAATACTATTTCTTTCCTCTCTTAAACAGCTTCAAGTCTTATAAACAAAGTTCTATATTACTTTTGGTTGCTGACACCAGCAAATGTTACCTTGGGCTACACAGTTGACTGAGCCGTGTTCATTACCCTCACTGCATATCTGTTTCTAGGATAACCTCTGGAGGAGCTTCCCAGGTCTTGTCTCCTGCAGCCTGGTGGCCCTCCTGGTCCCTTGTGATGTTCACTCTGCAGAAGCCATTTCCTCCGTCAGTAGGAGGTCTTGCCCTTGCTTGGCATCACAACAACAAAAAAAAAAAAAAAAAAAAAAAAACACCTTTTAGTTTTAATTTTTCAGATACCAGATGTTGGGAGCATCCGTTCACCCAGAAGATGTCTTCATCTGCTGCACCGGCTGAGGCTGCGCTCCGCGTATGGCCAGTTACTCCAGTGCATTTAGTCCTGCCTGTCACTAAGGAACGATGACTTTCCCTGAGGTCACCGGTTCTAAAAGCATTCACAAATACTTATCATTTTAGTAGCAGAAGCTGGGACATTTACTGGCTATGTAACTCCCCTCCTCAGCAATACATCAATAATTTATAATTAAAGTTCTAATCATAAGTACGTTGTAAGTCATTAACAGCTGCTTTAGTAAGTACTTAATTATTACTGGTCCTTACAGAGCTCAGTAGTGCAATAAGTTCCTTATATTTACCCAGCTTCTACCAGTGTGTTCATAAACAGCTGTAAAGCAAAGTGTCGGAGTTTGCAGCTGGCTCACGCTAAGCCATCAGTGAATGAAAGCTAAATACAAAATGAGATCACAATAAAAGTTCTGCGGTGGTTTGGTGGGCAGAAGGGACGTCGGACAGCTTTTTTAACCTCTCAAATACTTTTTCAGAACTATGCTTGGAAAGCTTAACTTGATGGAAAATTCAGATCAAATTCAGTAAATAATTGTTAGTAAAAGTATGGACAGCACTGCAAGATTCAAAGGGGTTTCTTTCAATATCTTAATCTAGAGTCAAGATACTTCAGTTTAGTGCACAGCACAAAGTGTGACTGAGCTGAAATTATTGTTTCTATTTCCCTTCTTCCCAAAGAAGCAAGCAGGAAAACATTTCAGGACAGCAAGAAATCATCTTCTATCTTATTTCAGAAAGTCAATAAATTAATTATCCAACTCTGTTCCTGATGGCTTACAGACTCTTCCAAACTGAAGGTGACGCTGAGTACGAGCTGCAGAAAACACCTGATAGGAAAAGCAGCAAAAAGCCTTAAGCTGCGTGGGCACGGGGCTGAGGGCTGCACAGGCAGAACAGAGCCACAAGAGCCGCATCAGCTCTGGGGGGTTGTCCTCTCATCAGATGGCAAATGCCACCACCTCAACGTGCTGGCCAATGCTCAAGCAGTGGGATCAGACAAGGACAGTTGTGAGCAGTGAAGACAATGTTCTCTTTGGGGGACTCTGCTATGACTGCCCTCATAGGTTCACTGCAGGTTGAATTAAAATTAGTTTGCAAAGTTAGAAAAAAAATAATGGTAATTTATGGTTATCTCAAATGTGTAGATGTTTGAGAGAGTCCCCCCACTACACCAGGTGGATCTTGCTTCCTTTCTGTAAATGGGGAAGCAACAACAGGACCTACAAAAACCCACCAGCAGGTTCACTTGAAGAAGACACAACAAACTCCAACTGCTCCAAAAACCAGCCTGGCAGTAACATCCAGCCAGCAGCTCCCTCCACCAGCCACTGCCTCTCCCAGGAGTAACGCTAGGGCACTTAATCCAAGCCAACGGTTTACATGGAGCCTTCCAACAGCTCCATGTAAACCCGGACCTGTAACATCCAAGGGAGGGTAAGAAAGGTTAAACGTAGCCCATCAAATGCTGCAGGGCTGCAGAGCGGTGGGTTTCCCACCTCCTGCTCCAGCTTTGAGAAGAAAATCAAAAACACTTAAAAAAATGCTGCAATGTGTGTTTCCTTTAAAGCTCCTGCTAAAGGCAGGTGGAAGGGAAGGAGCTCTCTTTTATGTCACCCATTTAAATTTTTTATATCCAAACTGATACGCACTAACTCAAGTTTTGCAAGGGGTGAAAAAAAAAAAAAAAAAAAAAAAAAAAAAAAAAAGAGGGATAGGTGCTGAGGAAGGGGGGTGAGGGGAGGCTGGGGAAGCAAGCCCTCAGGGGTTCTCCTGGAGAAATAAATGACACAGGAAAAATAGGATCCTCTTTCTTTTTTTTTTTGAGCCAAGAAGTCCTTCTCTTCCCCCATTTTTCATAGACCATGTCCCAACTCTTTTATTTTTCTTAATAATTCTCAACTGAACCAGCAGAAATTGCCACTACTGACAGCAAAGACCTGCATTGGGAGGAAACTGGCTGAGTGGGGACCAGCCTCTTATTGACTGGGATGTCTCCAGTTTGGTGCAATTTCCATCCCCATCCAGCCACCTTGTCCTGCCCCACTGCTGCCCACCCGCACAACGGTGCCATCCCAAGGGCTTGTTCCTGCAGCCCCCTTGCCAAAGCAGTCTAAATGCCGATGGAGGGGCTCCTTTGGCATCTGCAGTTCCGCTGTTTGCTTCCCTTTATTTTTTTTTTTTTGGATGTCAAATAGAGGAGCAGATGCTCCAGGCTGATGGGAGCTGGCTGGGAGAGCCTTTCTGGCTGGAGTGCAGACAAGAGCGAGGCAGGACAAAGCTGGTAACTATGGGCCCTCTATTAAGGATGAACCTTTAATCCTTCTATTCACCCTTCTGCTACCTATGGCTTTTTCTGGCTGCCTCTAAAATAACCTTTTCTTTTTCTTTTTTCTAAATAATAATCAGCTCATTGTAGGCAGTGGCTCTGGGTCAGCCTAAAGCCCACCCAGAACACTTTCACTGGATTTTTAAAAGAAAAGGGCAAAGCCACAAGCATCATTAGCGCCATAACTTTGCTTCTTACATCCAAATGAGAAGACAAAAAGGTGAGCATAACATAGAAATGAGACCAGGAATAAGACAGGACTAAAGGAAGGCACTTGCTGCATCCACCTTTGTTTTCACCTTCGACAAAAAAACCTCATATTTTGGAGAAAGCTGCAGTATTAAAAAGCAGTTAAGTTTCTCCTCTTCCACTTATCAACATTGAAATGACTATTTTCCTTGGCCTGTTACCCTGTTTTAAGCTGAAGGACAACAGTTTGTATGAGTCTCTGTTTGGATCAAATCAGTTCAAGAAGAGCAAAGTATTTTCTACACCCTAAACTAACATGAGGTCTGGATTAACTCTTGCTGCGCTAACAACGGAGCGAAAGGAAGTCAAAGGCTTCCGTGGGAACTGGATCAGACCAGAGTGAAACGCACCATTGCCCACAAAACTTGTAAGATAGAAACAGCTGAGAGATTAGAAGAATATTAAGAAATAACCAACAAATCACAAACTACTGAGCCACCACCATGTCTTCACCAAACCATGCACCAAAATACTGCTAGAAAAAATCCTACCTTTAACATCCACACAGACGATGTATTTTTACACTGAGTCCAATAGGTACCATCGAGTTAGTAAAAAGCATTACATCACTTCAAAATAAAAAGGCAAATCATATATTATTTATGTATATGTTTTAATTAATTTTAAAAATGGTCTACATTTAAGGATAGATTTCAAGGGTTTCCTTATATTTTTTTTCTGTTACATTAGATTATACCTGAATAATCTGCATAGTAACTTTAACATTTCTGTTTTCTTTTTTTTTTGTTGTTTTTCATTGTGAAAATACCAGTTGCAGGTAGCAATGTAACATCTCAACGACAATCACAACACGTGCAGGATGTCCAGCCAGAAGCATTTCTCAGTTGACTTGCAATAGCATGGCACTTTATAATTTGTGTATCAATACTCTTTTTTTTTTTTTTAACTTTTTTTTAAACTTTCAGATGTGGCTCAAGAAGCAAAAACAAGCTTTCTTCACTTAGACTCAAGCATGGGGAAAGCTCCTCAGCTGGCTGCAATCTGCTGCACTGAAGTTACTCCAGTTTATACCAACTTGAGGTTCTGGCATTTATTTTTTTCAAAACACACCTGTATTGCCTTCATGCTCTCCTTGACATGACTGCAAATTCAGGATTGTGGCTTGAATCCCTTTGTTAGAGGACCTTAATGAAGCCTGTCTAATGGCTCTGTCCCTCAGCCCTGCTCCCTGCACAGACATAAATGGAGAGGGCTGAATGCTGCACAGAGCAGCGTGTTGGGGACAGAAGAGGCTCTTGAGAGGGGAAGAAAAAAAGAGGAAAAAAAAGAAAAGAAAAAAACTAATTTTGCCCCCGGTGTTAAACTTTAACATGTGAAGCATTTCTGTTTCCAAATGATTGGCCCAGCTGCTTAAGAAGGTATTCATACCACCTACTGCCACAGACAGTCTTCTAAAATCAGATGCTCTCAAGTCTTCTTACAGAGACAGTTATGTCTCTGCACTAATTGTATTAAAGCCTAACCTTAACGTGTGTGCTTTCATGAAATATCCACCATTAGGTGTTGTGAATACCGTCTCTTGCCCCCCCCTAATCTTTCCTCACCCTTAGAAAAAAGTGCTTTTGCTTTTTCTACCTGATAAATATTTGGGCTGCTCGATGCTCTCCCCTAGCCCATGTGTTTGTACTGAGATCTGTCCCGAGGAATCTGCACTTGGTTGGCTGTCAGCTTGTGGTGGATATGGTAAACACAGAGGGTTATCACGATAACCAACCCCAGTATCAGGCCCAGAATCAGAGGCAGGGTTTCTTCTAACTGTTCCCTCTGGTCCACCGGGCACTTGTGTTCTGCAGGGAAAGAAAGAAAAGGAAAAAGAGGCAAAGAGAAGTGAATGAGACATTGCAAATCTGAACTCCTGCTGCAGTAGTGAACCAACCTCCCTGGAGTCACAGCTCCACGCTGGGGGTCCCTGCACCGCAAAACCAGCCACAGCAGCAAGGAGAGACAGCAACCGTCATCCGAGTCCTAGGGAGAGAATCAATTGCTTTGGAGGAAAGTGAAATCCCCATCACGACACAGAGTTTGGAGGGAGAGATAACATCTATCAAACCAGCCAATATGGTGGGAAAAAACACCTTCATGCCCATAAGATCCTCTTCAGGCCTCTGCTGTGCCAGTACAGCAATAGCCTTGTTGGGAATGGGACAGGAGAAGTACAAGTTTCCTGACTGTGGCTGAATATCTGCTTTGTTTATTTAGAGTACTCAACATCAGTAAGTCTTTCATCCTGCATCAGACTTACCCTGCTCATCATTAAAAAGATTTTTCCCCCTCTATCTGCAAGCTGACATAGTTCTAACAGCATCTCTCCCCCCTCTCTATGAGCTCCCCTTGGAAAGTTTTGTTTGTGGTCAAACAGCATCCTGGCACCCCGCTTTTTTTGTCAAATATGACAAAGGATGAGCAGAAGCAACGTGAGCCTCCCCAGTGGTTTTCTCTCCAGTCTACAAGTCCCTGTCATAGTCTAATAAACCACTAGAAAATAGTAATAACCACATAACAGGAAAACACTTTTCTATTTAGCTTGCAAAGACACAGCTACCAACGTTAGGAAACACTGGTAATCCCGGTTCAGCTCCCTTATGCTTCCAGAGCCTACTGCAGGCCTGAATGACAGGACCACGATTTACTTCTTTCCCCACAGGACTGTTGCTTATCCGATGGACGATGCTGCCGAGACAGGGCTGCCAGACCAAAAAGAAGAAAAATGCAAAAATGCCAACTCTGGAAAAAAAAAAAAAAAGATTGTGGGGTACAGGAGGGACAGTGCTCTGGCCCCTGGATCATCTTCTTCACAATACTAAAATTGTGCTGAAAACAATGAAAACAGCAATTACTTTAAAAAAAAAAGTAAAAAGAAAAGAAAAAAAGGCTGCATGTTTGATGAGCAGATACAAAGGGCACCACTAATTCCTCCCATCGCTGAAGACCATCCAGATGGATTCCCCAGGCAGCTGATTGCAGGACGCAAAGATCTGTAATAACCATGAATGGCAAATGCTCTGCAAATCTAACAACATGTGGCAAAGAGCAAGAAAACCCCAGAGACCCCCCCCAGACCCAGGAAGGAGGTGGCAGCAAGGACATATCTCCAGTGGTACCAGCACCTCCAGGACCACCATCACCTCACAGCGCACAGCCGTCCTCCCAGCACCAGGCTCGCAGAGAGGCCATTAGGAAATGTTTCAAGCTGTAAATGAAGTGAAACAAAACAGCAAAAGTGAAACGTAGTCTAACAAAAAAAAAAAAGTCCTTTTTGGTTCCAGTTGCTCACTGTTTCACCAGAGGAGTGATTAATCACCAGGACTGTGTTACAGGCGATTCAGCAATTGCTGCAATGCAGGGGTTTTGTTTGTTTGTATTAAGGAGAAAAGGAAAAAAAAAAAATCCTGATTATTATTTAGCTCCCAAAATTGGGTTTCTACAGCTTTATGAAATTCTTCTCCATTTAGAATGCTCAGGCCTGACCAGGCTCGCAGCACCAAGGCAGAGACACCACGGCAGGCTGGCATCCCCGGACCTCACTGCGAGAAAAGTCACGCAGGAGGCAGTGCCATGGGGCCAAGGGTATTCCGACCCCCCGATCTCCCTGCCCGTGTGCTGGCACAAAGCAGCACCCCACCTGCGGGAGGGATCTGTGCTAGAGGAGCTCCTGTGCACTCACCATGTGGCCATAGCAGCCCGACGGGCAGGGCAGGGGTACGCCCATGTGCCAATTAGCAGTCTTTTAGCCCAGCTGCTGCAATCTCCTCCTGCGGGCGCTAATTTTTGCTTTGAAAGTGGTCTAGCTTAAGCTCTACAGAAAATTGAAACAATCCTGCTGTCAACCCAACTGAGGGCATTCGTTCACCTGTGCTCAAACACAGTAGGCTTGCCCGTGCGCCTCTCCTTAAACAAGAACGATGCTGCTTCGCAGAATGGGGCAGGCTAAAAGCACCAGTGCCGCGATGCAGAGGACTAACCCAACTCTAAAGCACCTGCTTGCAATATTTGAATTCCCATCTTTTGCCAAAGCAAACTGGCAACAGAACACAAAATGTGCCAGGACATGGCCAAAACTCTGGTGTCCACAGAAAGCCATGGCTGGATTTAAGTGTCTGAGTCACAACTCAAAAAGGTGTCAATTTTTGCAAGCAGCCAAGGAAGATAGTTCTTTGTCCTGACACTTTCTAAAGAGGATTAAAAGGAAAAAAAAGCCCACAGGAAAAAAAAAAACCAACACAAAAAACCCCACCAACAAAACACACCAATGCAAAGCTCGGAGTCTCCAGCAGCACAACCACAAACCATGGAAGCACGCTCTCTCCCCGCTGCACCCTGCTGCACTCTGCCCCAGCACTGAAGGCAGCCTTGCAGAGCCGCCACCTCCTGCGTCACCAACACCACCTCCTCGCCAGACACATCCATTTTCTCCTTTTGGAGCAGTTCACCAAAGTTTGGGCTCTTTGGAGGGCGAGGGTGGAATGGGAATGCCAGCAAGAAGGCACAAGCAAGTGCTAAGCACAAACACATTTACAGTGAAACTAAGGCTCCCCAGATGCTCACTGCTAGGAGGATGAATTGTGTATTTTAACATTAGTTCAATGTTAAACCACATCATTTTACCACAAATAAAAATATTTTCACATTTGTAACAATGTACTTCAGCATTTATACAGCATTTTTCACCCCAGGAGCTCAAAGCATTGCATAGGCACTGAGGTCCACACCGCCACGGGGAAGTAGGTAACAGGTATCATCCCCGGTCTGTCAGCAAAGGAAAATGCAAAGGGAGAGGAGGGGGGGGGGCAAAAGGGTTTGCATAAAGCCCACAGCAGACACAAATTCAGACACTCAACCCCATCAAGCACAGTGCGGGCAGGTGGGCTGCTTGATGCACGGCAAATGAAAAGACCGTTGCACAGGGAACTGCTATGTATTTGAAATCAACACCTTCTGCAGGAAAATAGCCCTTTCCATCAGATTTTTCCAAGCTTCAGGTCACTGGGCTCTCAGCATTTGCCCAAACCGCTGGGTTCTACCCTCAGTTCAGGAAAGCAAAAAGGTCCCTGAAAATTTTAACTATTTGAAAAGTTCACGCGAGACCAGGAGTTTCGCTGCATCCCGAGCCCTGCGGGGTCACCCCTTGGCTGAGCCCGGCTTGTGCCACCCCAGTGCCCTGGTCCCATCGAACAAAGACTGCGGGTGGATACAAAGGAGGCATTTAGGTACCTTCCTCATTGTTCTTTTGTGCTGCGCTTCCTCCGACACCGCGCAGCACCCAGGCTCACGTACCGTTTCTATGGTGAGTGCTCGTCCAATTTCAGTACTAGGCTAGGAAACCACCCAACAGGCCCATCTTCTTGTTTCAGCATCCTTCTGCAGAACAAATAGCAGCACGGCAAAAAAAAAAATCAGCGGTTTCCCGCAGTCACGACTGCAAGCCTGAGGACCGGTGCAGGGGTTGTTCGAAGGGATGGAAAAACAGCCCAGTCGTGTCTGGCAGGATAGGATGGATTTTTGAGATGGGCGTTTATAAGCAATTAGCTTAAAAAAAAAAAAAAAAAGAAAAGAAAAAAGACCGGGTGCTTTTTTAAAATACGGCCACGTAGCTTGCAAAGAGGAGCTACTTGGTGACAAGGTCCCTTAAGAATATGTGGCCCTTGCTTGGGGTGGCTCAGAGGGAGATGAGACCTCCCAGGATCCTAGTCCCTAATTCTCAGCCTTTGCATCTCCTTGTATTAGTATTTTCCATTACTGTCATTAAAATCAAAAGAGCTGACAATTTCTGCGGGGTTCTTTCACCAGTTTAAGTGTTCTCCTCGCACCCTCTTGATCCAGCTCTCTTAAGCTGAAAAATGTACATACGTTTTTCCCCTATTAAAAAAAAATTTCCCAAGCTCCAAATGAAAAAAAATTCTGCTGCTTCTGTACTGAAAAAGGTAAATATATCTATTTATGTATCTTTTTATATATGTATGTATTTGTGAGGGTTGGAAGCAGTGTCTTAAAAAGAAAAAAAAAAAAAAAGATATTCTAGAATATGAATTTAAGCATTCAAAAAAATAAAAGCAATGCAATCACTCCCTACAAGCTTTTTAATCTATCCCAGACAGGACAGTGTCAGGACTAATGACAAAACCTTTCCCCTGTTTCTTTGTGGTAAAAGGGCCCTGACCCTCCTGCATCTCGGTGATTCTTCTGCTCTGCCAGGTCTCTTCCTCTATTCTAAAATATTTTAAAGTGTTCTGTACCTTGTTCATAATTAATAGGAATTTTACCTAATGAGAAATTAATGAACCAAAAAGGAGAAGGCTAATTACTGTAATTTAAGATTGGCAGTGATTCTCAGACCCCACAAAGGATCATGTTTTGCCATGGATGTGCCGAGGACACGCTGGTCTGCGGGGCTAGTGGGGATGTGCCGCTGGGAGAAGCAGCAGAGCCCTGTGTGAAGCTTCATTGATAAATGACCTCTCAGGCATTTCTGACCATCCTCTCCAGGTCCTCTTTGCTATTTAACTTCCAGTGGAATTCAACAAAAGTATCATTGAATAACAAGTGCAACAACAAAAAAAGAGAAAGCTTGACAAAGACAGAAATCACGCTTTCTTAAGAAGGAAGAATTCCCCACATGTTTAGAGATTGCTGAACCAACTGGAGCCTCCTTGTGTCCTGGAAAAAACAGAACAAAACAAAACAAACCCTACAACAACACAGGACAAAATCAACACAAACCAAATTTACTGCCCAGTATGAAAGAGCATATAATGAAAAAGACAGGTGGTCCCCTTTGGCAACGCACCCCGAGTTTGGCTGTTCGAACTGCGAGCTCTCGGACTTGACAAGTTTGGTATCACAGAGACAGGGCAGCCAAAACTGAGTCCAGACTTGCATATTTTAAATAAACTCTTCTCTGCCTCCAAGGTCTGCCCAGCCAAAACCTGAGTGCAGAAAGCCTGGGTCCACAGGGGGAGGGAGGGGATGAAGATGTGCCAACAAAAAATGATAGAAAACTATTACATTCTACCTTTTTTCCCTGTAACCTACACAAAATGTGGTACTACTTAGATAGAAAAGAAAAAAAAATAATTATTTGTGCCTACGGATAAAACCTACTCTGTACTACGCTGGCCTTGCCGTGAGTAATACAGCCACGCAGAGCTCTGCCAGAGCCAGTGTACATCATAGCATGTATTTACTACATCTGTTAGAGCAACGTGAGTCACGAGCGTAAGTGCTCGGCTCCATAGTCAGTGCTGTTTTTTTTATCGTATTCTAAAATATTTCCCACACGCAAAATAATAAAGCCCCACATTTTTAATGCTAGGCTTGAAAATAACACCGCCGTTTTCTAACTCATTATTAAAAGGTTTGGCTATTACAAAATTCATTTGCATCTTGCTACAATAATGGAGTTAACTAATTTGCTAAGATGGGTCTATAAAAAGGGGACTAGTCTTGAAGCCCTAATTCAGGTAAGCATGTTTACACTCCCTCATTCAACTTTTTGGAAAAGGCAGGGGGAAGTCAGGGAGGAGGAGCACCATGGATTCCTCAGGATAAAGGCAGGCAAGATCTGCAGGAATTCTGCCCCACGGCAGTACTGCTGCTGACTACAGTATAACTCTTTGATATGAACAGCATGTGTTAACGTACATTTTCTTTTATCCACAATTAACATTAAAGAAACCTAAGAGGAGGAACAGCATCCCATGTGTTTGGCACACAAGGCATCTCACTGAAGTCCCTGCTACACTTCCTTCACCTTTGCAATGAGCATTAATCAAACTGAAGCCAGCAACGTGCATCACAAGTATTTCCTCCCACCGCAGCCCCGAGCTTTCCTCAGTGTGCAGTGGCCCTGAAAAGCCCCTGGAGCTGTACTGAAACACCTTCTGTGCTGCAGAGGAGGCACCTAAGCCTTACAGGGCTCCTCAGGGACCAGGCAGTTCTGAGGCTTGCTGGCAACCTAGCTAGGTAAGTCCTTGCAGAAGCCACTGTACGTGCAACGATAGCCCATGTTTTCACCAAACAACAGCCAGGCTGAATTTGTAAAGGCTTATGGGGGACCACAGAGGTAGGGAATGGGTTTGGAATGACCACAGGGAGCACTGACAACTCACTGGAGGGAGGGGAAGGTGCTCTGATAAAGCGGGATCCAAATTCCTTCAGTACATTGCAAAACCCCTAAGGCCATGGCGGCAGCAGCATCTCGGGGATGCAGGATATGCCTTCACCCTGCACCTTACCTTCACTGAAGACAAAATCCGCGGTGATATCGAAGGGCTGGACACGCACTTCTGACAGCAAGAGCTGCACAGACTTCTGGTGGTCACTGGAGATGAGGGAGATGGTCTGCTGCGCCTGGCACTCGTAGGACTTCCCAGCTGGAGTGACCAGGGCAGACAGCCGGTGCGAGCTGGCCGTGTGCTTCCCGACTGGCCAAAGGGTAGAAACAGCAGAGGTCAGGTCCCATCTCTGGGGGACTAACGTGACTTTATTAACAAAGCTAATGAATTGAACACAAGTGTATGCAGGCGGTGTGCAATGCGGCGGCCGCACGCTCCACTGCTCTTAAAGCAGCATTTTCTCCTGGGGTGGGACCATGCTTTCAGCGTGACACCCCTGTATCTCTAGGGCAGTTTCTGCACTGGGATTGCCTGCCCGCAAGCAGGAATGGATGGCTGCAGCGTGTGGTCCTGCTGGCACAAAGGGGAGAGCTGGCTCTGCTGCCGCCAGCTATGCTCATGTCACAGGACTTGAAGTCCATAAAGTCAGAGGAATGGCTTCTATTGATGTGCATGCAGGTTTCAGCCTCAGACTGCACTCGTACTCCCTACAGCAATTCCTGCCGCAGCACTTGGGCTCTGAATTCAGGTGTGAAAAAGCAATGCAATTTGGGGACTTCACTACAAAGCCAAACAGGCCATTAACAGTTTTCCTGAAAATACAATATGACCAGTTCACGCAAGTATAGATTACGAGAAAGTATCTTTCCACTGCATCATGCCTGTTTTAAAAATGAAGGCCGAATGCGGCTCAGCAAGATGGAATGAAGATGCCTTCCACCTCTCGCTCTTCCGCAGCCCTTTGTTCCCCACTAGCAGCACAGAAAGGTAATCAGCACTTCGCATTTGTGGAGGGTGATGAGGCATGGCCACCACTGTGTTTTGGGGACACACACAGTAGAAACACCAGTGGGGAAAAATAGCTCCATGTCTAGTGTGTCTTATGCCACAAACTCTTAATGTGCCATTCACTGGAGTTTGAAAATCTTGCAGAAGAACAACTTGCAAACAACAGCATGTCAATTTTCAATACAAGACAACTAATTTGTGAGCAGAAACAAGATAAAAAGAAAACAAAAACCTAAAGAAAGGACACCCAATGAGAAAAGTGGAGGCTGTTGGGTGTGGAGGCTTGCAGGGGTATAGATACTGATGTCAATCTCATCGCTATCTTGGGAAACCACTGATTTCCCACCCATTCAACCATCACCAGAACCGAGGAGATAATTAACCTCAAAAAACATCTTCTGCTGGAAAGGAGACACATTTTTCCAGACTAGGGAGACCGTTGCCCCACTGCCCACCCCCTTGGGCCCCGGGGTCCCGCAGCAAACGGGCTCCCGCTCATGCCACAACCGCAGTGATTAAAAACAAGAACCAAGAATAAGAAGCCGGGGAGGAGAGGGAATTAATAAATACGCGGTTTAAAAATGCCACCTGGTCCCGGCTTTGTCGGGCGGGTTTGGGGTTTCTTTTTTCCCCATTAAACTGCATTTAGGCGAGGAGCCCGCGGGTGTCCGCCCCTTCCCGTCCCCCGTCCCCCCACCGGCTCCACGCTCTCCAGCCCCCAGGGATGTGCTTTAAATCCCGTCCCCCCGGGGCGCTTACGGCTGACGGCGCCCTTGAAGTAGGTGCGCTCGGTAGTGTCGTAGGTGAACTGGATCCGGCTGAGCCTCCAGAACGCCTCCAGCCCCCGGGACGTGTTGTGCCCCTCCTGCCGAGACAGGGCCGGTCAGCACCCCCGCAATACCGCCCTGCACCCACCCACGCCCAGCTCCCGGGCGTGCGGGGGGAGCCCCGTACCTTCAGGAAGAAGAGTTTGAGGGTGTACGCTTGCTCCAGCCAGGAGATCTCCAGCTCCGACTCGTTGGTGCCGCACTTGCCCTTCACCTCGGCACCCCGCGACAGCGGGATATCGGCTTGCTCCGTGATCAGCTGGAAATGGGGAGCGGGGCTCAGGGGGGCTGGCCCTGGAGCACCCCCGGGAGCACACAGTCCCCCCTACAGCCCCGGCGGAATACCCTCGGAGGCGACAGAGGACTTTCCCAAACTACCGGCGGACCTTCCTCCCCCCGCCACCACCGGTCCTGCCGTGACAACGTGCGATGGCTCCGCGGCTGCGGCCGCAGCGCTGCAAACCCGAGACCCGGCCCCCCCGGTCCCGGACCCCACTCACATCCACGTAGTTGCTGGCCCACACGTCGTAGGGGACGATGAACTTGGCGGCGAATTCCGCCATGAGACACGTCGTCCGGTTTTCCCGCACCACGAAAATGTCCTTTTCGGGGTTAGGGGAGAGCCCGGAGAGATTTTCAACTTCTTGCTCGGCAGCCAGGCGAGCCGCGGCGTCTGCGGGCAGAGAGGCGCTGAGCGGCGACCCTTCGCCCTCAGCCTTCCCCAGCTCACCTTAACACCCCACCTCCCCGAGCCCGACGGAGTAAGCTCCCCTGTCGCGACAGGGAGGTCCCTGTCGCGATAGAGTGGGCAGTGGAGATGGGGCAGCCGGTGGCGGTGAAGCAGGACCGATGCTCTAGCGGTGCCGGGTCCGTCTCAGCGCCAGCGGCTGCCTCATCGCGACAGGGTTCCGTGTCGCGACTCGCCGCCGCGGTACTCACGCAAGAGGAAGAGCAGCCCCGAGAGGCGCCCCCCGGCCATCCTCCCTGCTCGGCCCCGGCGCGTCCGCGGCTGCTGCTCCTCCAAAAGGGTCTGCTTCGGAGGAAAGAAAGAAAGAAAAAGAAGAAAAAAAAAAAAGAAGAAATATTGAAAAAAAAAAAAAGAAAAAAAAGAAGGGACAAAAAAAAGCCGAAACACCTCCTTTCTCAGGAGCTGCACAGGCTGCAAAAGCACTCTGCCGCGGAGTGGCGGGGAGGAGGGACGGGGAAGAGTGTGTGGGTGTGTGGGGAGGAGGAGGAGGAGGGGAGATGCCGGCGGAGCTGATGGAGGCGCCCACGCCGAACGACGGGGCGTACGCGGAGGCAGGGCAGGCAGGAGGGATTCCCCCCCCTCCTCCGGCGTGGGGGGCCCCGCCGACCCCCGCGGAGGGACTCTCGGGGATCCCCGCGGGGATGCCGACGGAGATCGGGGACCCCGGAGGAGGGAGCAGGGCGACCCCGACGTGCCGCCGGAGCGGGTCCGAACCGCACCGAGGGCAACCCGGGGTGAGCCCTACAGCGGCCCGGGGCACAGGGGCTTCCCCCCGGGGTCCTGCCGCCCAGCGCCGCCGGAGAGGCAGCCGGACCGCTAAGCCGGGCCAGCGGCGGGGATGGAGGAGGGGAGATCTAGTCCAGCGCCGGCTGCTCACGGAGCGTCAGTAATTTCGGTGAAGGCGAACAGCTGCTCCCTGTTTTAATTTAGAAAGAAACGCGCAGCTATTTTTGTGCAGCAAGGTCAGAAGCAAAGCCGGCACCCTTTTGTAAACGGCCGTCAACACACCCGAGCTCTTGAGATGTGACATATCATAAAGCACACGGTAACGTGAAACATACCGTCGCGTCTATCAAGGCGACCGGTCCCGACAGCACCGAGAAGGTGCATCAAAACAACCTGGGCCGTGCCTGTGCGGAGCGTTACTAGGAGGGGGGGTGTCGGGCACACCCGGGGTTGCATCTCGCAGGTGCGACCTGTGGGCAGAGGGGTCTCCAGGACCAGCTCCCGGCCGAGCCCGGCCCGCCCGCCGCCGGCTACCGAGGCGGCGCTGGCCCCACCGACACCGCGGCTTCGCCTTTCTGTTTTGCCGGGCGATGCGATGTTAAAATGTATATAATTTTTTTTTTCCCCACCTCTCGTCGTGGGGTTTTACGGTACTTTAATGCGCTGCCACCCTCAATCCACATGAAGAGCACGTCCGAATATTCACAATTTACAGAGACACAAGTCCCAGGAGCATCGGGTACAGGAGCCTACCACCAAGAATAAATTTTTCGTAAAAAGCCAAAGGGACAGCAGCTATTTGGTGTGTGTGGTGTTAGATGGATTCACCAGCAATTCGCATTTCTAGTTCAGGAAAAGGAGTCTGGAGGAAATGGCCCAGGGTTTTGCAAAGCAAGGTATTACAAGGTGAGTTTTGATTGTGGGAAGCGTCCCTTTCTCTGCCAGGGCACACCTGCGGAGAGGGGCTTTCTTGCTGGGAAACAGCTCTTTAAAAATAAAAGCTGAAGGAACATACTGATTTTTGTATCTATTCTCTTGAAATTCCTTTCCTGCTTGCTGTACATATTAAATATTATATTCTGGCCATTTCCTCTCTCTCCTGTTTCATGATAAAGAGTCATTCCTGTCCCCCAAAATAGAGCCAGACCTGCGTCAGTCATGATACTGGATTAACCTGCAGATAATAGTTTCAGGGGACTATATATAGGAAAAAAAAAATCTTCTATATGAAGCTGTATTTCTGTGGTGATTTTAAAGCCTGGCTTCCTCGGGTCTTCCACTGCTGACCTCAGGAGTTAACTAGTCTCTGTTTCCTCCTCTAGCCCCCTATTTCTTATTTTTTCAGAGGTTTCTAGGTAGCTTCTAAGCCTCTGAATAAATCTTGAGCAACTTCCCTGCATCCAGCCCGTGTAAAAGGATACCACAGGGAGCAGCTGGGGTGTTAGAGATGTGGGCAAGCCTGACACACAGCCCCCTGAGCACCAAACCCTGCTCTCCCAGCACCCACCAGCTGCAGAGCACAACAAAGCCTTCAGCTTCAGTGACAATCCCCACTCACAGCCTGCAGAGCCATGTTTACCCACTCACCATCGCACAAAAGGGAAAGGCTTAAGCTTTACTAATACCAAGAAAGCCCCAAAACATCAACAAAGCAGAAAGGTCTCACCTGAGAGCGCCAGTGCAGCAGTAGCTGACCTGAAATGCTGTCACCAGGGCCAATTTATGGCCACAGATTGGAGCACCCGGAACCAGCCCCGCAACCTGCCCTTACCCTCAGCTGTGGAGACCAGGGGCAGTGTGGAGACTTCAGAGCCTATCTCTGAAGGCTGAATCCCCCTTGCTACCCCCCAACTATCAGACAGCAGTAACTCTTACCAGCCTCCTCGCAGGGAGCCCACAGCGTGGTGACAGCAGTGCTGCAGCGCTGGGACTGCTGCAGGTGCATCCCTTGGAGAGAGGTTTTTCCAGCCAAGCAGCTCTGGGATGTGTCTGCCATTGGCAGCAGGTTTCACAGGCAGCCCGTAGGCAACAGCATGTGGAGTCTGCAAGGAAATCAGCCGCCGAGGGGTATTTTGGGTCTCTGGAAATGCAGTTTGACTGCACTTGTGTGGGGTGGGGGTTAAACAGACCCCCACTTGGAAACAATCAAGTTAATGACCAACCCCCAAAATACTAGAAGTGAAAGAATAGCAGGCTGCCTTGTGAGGCTAGGGTGTCATGACCCTGCCCATCACAGCTGCGCTGAGTTTATCTGACGAGATTTAGAGAGGGAGAATCTGCCACTTCCCTCAATGAAATTTCAGTGAAGTAGAATCCATCACCCCAGTGGAGAATGACATTTTAAACTGCTTTAACTCAGTATCAATGTTCAAATTGATTAGCCTGTTTCATCTCAATGGAAATTCTCACCTCATTACATTAGCGGCCAAACTTCAAATATTTTTTGAATCAAATACTACTTAAACAGTATTTCAAAATACTTAGCTGACAAAATTCATCACTTAGTTTCAAATTACCATCTGCGTTTTATGCTAAATTCTCACTGGATGAAATACGTAACAGTTCTGGGAGCTGAGGCTACCCGGCTCTGCGGTTTCACAGAAATACATTTTCTCTTTGACTTGATAAATGTCTCACTCCTGGCTGAGCAGTGAGCAGAGACTCAAAAGCAGGCTGTAGACAGCACTTTCTAGACTTCAAAAACCAGCTTATTCCCTGATGCACAGGATACTTATCAGGGAATTAAGACAGGCAGGTTTGATTTTCCTCAGAAAAGGAAGTGAACTGAACCCGGATCCTCCATTTCCAGTTAATTCTTTACCAGGCAGGGCTGGTTTCCAGCCAGGCTGTGAGTGAGCCTAAGAAAACTAGTAACGTTCAATGCTTCACCACCTGGTTCCCTGTGTATCTGGTCCATCATTTGCTTCTCCTTATTGGCTAGAAACCACTGCAGTAGGCAAGTGTAAAATTCCAGCTCACAGCACTGTCTCCACCAGCTGTGTTTTAAAAGACATTTTTAATTTAAAATAAAAATAAAAATCACTGCCTTGTTTTGAGATGCTGGATCTTTTCTGGCACTCGAGCCAAACTTAGAGAGCAGGGAGAGCTGCTCCCAGTACATAACTTGTCTTGTAAAACATTATGGATCGTAAGGAGCACGAAGTATCTCTGTAGGTTAAGTGGCATCAGAATGGGAATTCTGAATAGCCATCACATGTTTGTTAAAATCCTGCCTTAAACACCTAAAGACTTCACTGACCTCTATCTCAGTTGCATTCTCAAGGTAGTGCTGCTACACAGTACACTGCGGGGTTGCTGCATCTCAAGGTAGTGCTGCTACACTGTACTCGGGTAGTACTGCAAGGACCAACGCTGCACAATTCTTCTATCACTTAAAAGAAATAAGACTCCTTTGAATAAATAAGCTGTGATAGAAATATATTTACACTATGCACATTTTCACAGGAAATACAACTTACTAAAAATTTGACAGTAATAATACCACCACCCTACAATTCACTACAGTCAAAACTAAAGGTTTTGAATTTTTAAGGTTTTTATTAGAGAAGTTGAAAGTTTCATCTCAGGACTGACAATAACATAATCATCTCTTTTCATTTATCTTTTTTATAGGAATATGTAGAATTTGTTTGTACAAGCATATACAATAAAGTAATTGGTGCTTAGTACATTGAAATCAGGAATCTGATTTGTTCTAAACTACCAGTTTTCCATGCAGTCACCTTTGAATTGGCAGCATGGACAAATTCCAAGCGGAATGCTTACATGCATTGTTTTGCAATATAACTACAGCAAGCGCTGGAAACATGCAAATTAACACATTAGCAAATTTTTTTATATCTAATGGACATAAAAAGGTTATTCCTGATATGAAATTCTGAAAATCTGCATAAATACTTTTGTGTAAAATTAAATTAGTTAAGTACTTTTCTTTTACTACAAGTATCAAGAATGCCCACGTTATTAATATACACACATATATATAGAGACCTCGTTATGCTAAAAGTCTTTGTAATTAATCAAACAATATTCTGTGCCATACATTTATTCAGTATTTACCAGCTAGTAGAATGACTGTGGTCATATAGTAGGCATTACAGTCTTAATAGCATTTGTATCACATGCAAACATACTCTTAGCATTTCTGCTTACTAATTTTATCACGTGGCAACATGTATGTGATTTTCTACAATGTTGTGATTCTGAAGTGTATAAATACTTTTTACATTTTCACAGTTACAAACTTTTTGCCAAAAGCCATTTAAACAATCTTTAAGTTACAATGAACGGTAGTATCTGGGATCTGCAGCAACAGGATGAAAATGCAGTTTCTATACAAGCAATGTAGGATGTAAACTTTTCTTAAAGTGCCTAATAAGTAATTCCTTAGAGCACTGATCAATTTTGGCACAAATACACTGTATTTCCCTCACGCCAACCATTGCAGTAACTTTTACAGGATATCAGTTTCTTTCAGACATGATAAGAGTTGATATGGCACTTGTGAATGGCATCACTGGACTGCAGAAATAATCCTGTCAAGTTACTGTTACAGTTGATGAATTTGGCCAATGACTTTGTACATATTGTACGTTTGAATATACACAGTTAACTTTCAACTGCCTACTGTCTGCTGCCTGAAAAATACTTTGAAATATAATTTAAAATTTCCCAAACAACTCCTTACTATATTGATTATTACGCTGACTTTACAGAAGATCCAGTTCAGTGGGCTTGATGACATCAGGTGCTGAGCATCTGACGAGTTGTTGCTTGTTGGGATCTGGCAGCATGAGGGTTCTACACAACGTATCACACATAAGAACACAAATGGAAAATAGCACGACTTGATTACAGTTTTGTTGCCATTTGAGATGATGTTAAAAATATCTGTTGTGTTTCAAGGTTCTGATTGTGTAATTCTGAGGCAGGCAAGCTGCCTGTTGAGATACAGAAAGGAATACAGGACTGGGTTTAAAAACTGTCTTCATCATCCGATTAGTGGTTTTCTGAACAAAGGAAATTCAGTGCCCAGTGTTAAAAAAGAAATAATGCAAACCTTAAGACTCGGTGGTCCATAGCTACACTTTATACATTAACAGCAAAAAACACCCTCCCCCCCCCAAAAAAAAAACCCAACAAAAAAGGAGCCCACTTTTAAACCTCAGCAATGTTATTTTGAATTTTGCTCTCATTTTAAGGATCCTGTGTTCTCCAAGTTCAATTTGCTTGTTGAGGCTTTAGACCACTGTTGCTGGCCTGCGATCCATCTCTGCTTCCAGCTTCACCATCTGCTGCATCTCCTTTGCCTGCAATCCAAAACAACCGCATGAAGCATTGCATTAGACCTTTTGTTCAAAATTAAATACGTTTTATATGATAGTGTCTGAGTGAAATACAGGCAAAACACAGTGGAATACATGTAATAAAATTATGTTTACACACCCATCCCGCAACCCCCCTCCCAGTGCCATTCTGTTTTCAAAATCAGATGTAGTTCTAGTTCTAATGTCTACAAATTCCTGGGAAGTATTTTTGATCCTATTCAAGACTCATGGGTTGACTCGCTGAAGATGTGTATGGTAAAACGCAGAAGCTCCGATTTTGGGTTGGAAAACTAGGCAGACGCCGATTTTACTGTTTCGCCTGATACTACATGTCTTTGGGAATGTATGTTTCACTGCTGTTGTGCGAGTACTGCAACGTGTTACTTCCTGAAATGTTTAGAGATCTAGATCTATGATCTAGACTCATTTTTTTCATAAAGACAACAAATGTCAAAAATGCATCAGTGTAACGTCTTCCTTGCAATAGGCAAGATTTTTATAAGTAACGGTTTTTAAAATAATTATTGTTTAAAAATAATCTCCATCTGTCCTGGAGATCCTTATGATGACAGACGTGCTGTTGTTCACTCCTATATGCTCCATGGAATTACACCCACTGAGCCCACCTGAAACTGTATCCAAATGCACTGTGCAGAACACAGCAGTGAATGTATGCCAGATCTCACAAAAAACTCTGCATGCCTCAGGCTTTGCCAGCAGAGTTAAAGCACTGTATATAAACAGTAACTGGCCTGGGAATTCCATGCTTAAAGAGCTTTTTTTAATTCCCTTCCTCCTCTCCCTGTTTCTCTCAGATGCACACATGCACGCTTACTCCTCCCGTGGCTCAGTTACAGATTAAAAATTGCACAATAGTTTGAAACTCTGCAGTTTAATGGCACTGGGAGTCACCATCTCTTCATTTTCTCTGGGGGCTCTCAGTCTGGGAAGTTATTTAAATCCATAACCCAAAGGACTCTGAATAGTTGACCCAGAGGGCAAGCTAACTCATCTATCTTTACAACCAAGCTCTGGAGGATTAGGACAGGTTTAGGAAGAGGCAAACAAAGCTATTATTTTCTTTGGTATAACTGCTTTCTGTATGCCATGCAGGGAAGAACGGTTACTGGACCTGATTTACATCAACTATGTTCTTCAAAAAGTAGTATATGTGGCTTAGAAAGGGAAATTTGCTATATAAGCTCCTACTTAAGGAGTCACCTATTCCGGATGTGCAAACACATATTTGCATATGTGAAAACGGGCAGATGTAGCTCTAAACTAATGAGATGCACAGCTATTCATTTTGCAAGGTAAATGTGGGTTTGTGCAGATGTGATACATGTGCCGTCTTGAAAAATCTAGCCCTGTACTGTCATGATCATCATCATCTTGGGGGAAAAAAGTAATTATGATAATAGCAAAGCAACTGTCATAAATATGATTAAAAATTAATCAACGCTCTCCATTTAAATGAGTTAAAAGCTTGAAAGTAATGAAGAAATAATTTTAACATGAAAATATGGAAACATAATAAATAAATCAATATGTACAACCTCTTCTGAAATGTTGGCTGGATTTTGCCTGTGTGTGAAATGAAATTCCAGACAAAAAAACCTCCCCATGTTTGTTTCCTAGTGACTCACACATTTCACGTTTTAAGCTTGTGATATAACTACTGGCACATAGTGTCCTATAAATATTCTGCACGCCAATATATGATGTACTGAATTATTTTACTGATAACTTGGTTTCAAAGAACACATTAGCATAGACCAGGATGCCCAGTTTTGCTAGTCTGAGGCTGGTTCAGACACTGCATTCTGACGTGAACACACAGGCACAACACTTGAAGATGAGCCTTCTGGAAAGCAGTGTTGAAGATACAGTGAATTCATAAAGTGAGTGGCAGCTAATGGACTCTGCTTTCAAGACGCTTGCTACCTAGTGAGATCTAAGGCAGTCTAATAACCATACATAGTAAAAGAATATTTTTTCCCCTAGCCTAATGAATGCTCTTCCCCCTCATTATATGTCTATAAATAAATGTTATTGGAGTGGGTGCTGTCAGACTCAGTGGTGCAAAGTACAAGTATGCTATCAATTCAGGAAAATATTTTGGATCAGGGAATACTATACAACTGGATGTTCAAGCCTAATGTAATTATTTCCCCTGGTAAGACAAGGGTCAATAGAGATTCCTTGTGAGGTTAACAATTATTTAGGAGGCCACAGCAGCACAGCCACATGACAAATATAATTGCCATACCTTGTGATGTGTTGGATTTTAAAGCGCTGGAAGCCTCTCTTCTTTAGACACTAAAAAGCTATTTCTAGCAATCTGTTCTGTATTTTGCTATTCTTAGCGTGGAATTACTTTTTTTTTTTTTCTTACCATATGTGGATAATCTTTGCCTATCAGCATTAGCAGTTAATCATATGTGTGTTAACACTAAAATAGTTTCCTTAGATTGCATTGGGTTTGTGTGGCAAAGTTTTGCTAGTGGAGGGGCTACAGAGGTGCCTCCTGTGAGAAACCGCTAGAATCTTCCCCTACATTGATAGGGCCAATGCCAGGTGGCTCCAAGAGGGACCTGCCACTGGCCGAGGCTGAGCACATCTGCAACAATGGTAGCACCTCTGTGATAACGTATCTAAGAAAGGGGGAAAAACTGCTGTGAAAACAGCAGTCTAGAGAGGAATGTCTAGAGATGTGAGAGCAACAACTCTGCAGACACCAAGGCCAGTGAAGAAGGAGGAGGAGGTGCTGCAGGCACTGGAGCAGAGATGCCCCTGCAGCCCATGGAAGATCCCATGCCAGAGCAGGTAGATGCCTGAAGGAGGCTGAGAACCCATGGGAAGCCCCTGCTGGAGCAGGATCCTGGCAGGACCTGTGGCCTCATGGAGAGTGGAGCCCATGCTGGAGCAGGTTTGCTGGCAAGACTGGTGGACCCACACTGGAGCAGTCTGTTCCTGAAGGACTGCACCCCGTGGAAGGGACCCACACCGGAGTTCATGAAGAACTGGCACCTGCGGGAAGGACTCACACTGGAGAAGTTCATGGAGGACTGTTTCCCATGGGAGGGACTCCATGCTGGAGCAGGGGAAGAGTGTGAGGAGTCCTCAGGAGTGAAGTTGAGCTCGGCAAGAAGGGAGGGGGGTGGGGTGAAGGTGTTTTAAGACTTGGTTTTATTTCTCATTATCATCCTCTGATTTGCTTGGTAATAAATTAAATTATTTTTTCCCCAAGTCGAGTCTGTTTTGCCCGTGATGGTAACTGGTGAATGATGTCTCCCTGTCCTTATCTTGATCCACGAGCCTTTTGTTACATTTTCTCTCCCCGGTCCGGCTGAAGAGGGGAAGTGATAGAGCAGCTCTGGTGGGCACCTGGTGTCCAGCCAGGGTGAACCCACCACACAGATCAACAGACACTTCTCACAGACAGTTTAGAACTCTAAGTGTATCCTTCAGTAACGACAGGTAATGTACAAGTTAATCTCTAAATATTTTCTCTGCACATCACTACTCATATGCATCTGAATTTGGGATGCTAAAGTACAAAATACTGTTAATATCGTGTCAGGCTCTAATACCTGTGCGCAAACAAGATTAACATTGTGTTCACTATGTCAATGGTACTTCCAATGGTTGCATGTACAAGGAGGGCTCCAATGATAATGATTTAATTTAGAAGGAAAGCACACTGAAATAATAGTTTGCTTATTATACGTCCATCCTACCTTGTGTTTGAGACACTGCATGACAGGATTTCAAAAGCTGTTTGTACAAAAATAATAATGTCAAAATTGAGTAATACAACAAGAAGCAAATTAAATGAATGAAAACTGAAGTGAGATTGAAAAATTAATGCAAGAAAAACATACATAAAACAAAACAAATTTAAATTCATAACAGTTTGTATTGAAGGCTGTTTCCATACGTAATTCTACTTTTCTACATTGTATATTTGTATGAAAAATTTCTTCCCTTGTTTGATCAGGACAAAAGAAGTCATGCTTTGAAATTCTCATTAAACAAATACCACCTTTATCTTCATCCAACTAGCTTTTGTACATCAATGTGTATAACAACAAAACCAGACCCAGCTGGGGGTTTGCTGTGGTGCACTTTTGGGGCTAAAAGGAAGTGGTTGAAACAGCAAGTATGAAAATATATTCTCTGATGGATCAAATTAGGGTGAGTTTAAAAGCTGTTAAGGACTACCCCTGTGGTGGAGGCCACCACTTGCCCACACAACAGTGATAACCAGCATGTGAATAATTTTACTCCACTTAATCACTGATGATTTAAGCTGGCTTCATCTCTGCACTGAAATGGAGTATGAGCAAGCTCGTGTAGGCTGTTACCATATCTCAGCAGTGGAAGCTGTAGGTGAGGGACCCTTCCCCTAGGTGAGGGAAGTATCTAATTGCTGAAAGAGGTGACTCCTTTAACGACCCGCACTTATTTTCTAGCAACCTCCCTCCCTTATACATAACGTGTTTATCGCATTGTAGTTAAAAGCACAACTATAATAATTCCCTCTTGTCCTTATGTTTTCAAAAATTGCATCCAAAGCTCTGTGAAGCCAGTGGAAAGAAACCACTGAAAACACCTAACTCCAGATCAAGCCCACCATTTTTTGTCAACTATCACAGTTCTCTCATGCTCTCTACAGTGATACTACAGATCCACTGTAGTCCAATGGCCTTCCCCGGCTGCCTGCCTCCCCTGCCTTTTGATTATGTGCAGATATTGCTCAGGAGCAGACTGACAGACAGATCCATTCACGCTAGATGTTAGAGATGGCATCTACAGAAACCCTGTGCAGGAACAGATGAGAAATTTTGGTTGTTGTCCAGAAGGGAGGTGGAGCAATCAGAAGACAGAGCCATGGTGGCTGGGGCTCAATGGTAGCAGCTGCCTACGATCCTACATGCTGTCACCCCTCCTAGAAGTTAACTACACCGTAGCTTTTGGGGCTGTAGGACTCTCTCCTGACAATGGAAATACTTGCTTTGCATCTACTCTTCTCTTCCCTCCTGCTCTGCAAAATGGCTTTAATTCAGACTATAATGTCTGCCAGAGAGTTCCAGTTCTGCAAATTTAGTAACAAAGAAGTACATAACTCCTCAAAGTAATGGGTATTAAATGCACCCCTTCTCTCTCACCTCACTGAATTGCTGGGTATATTCCCCTTGCAGTTTACATTTGTGAAGTGCAGTACTACAAGTCCATGCAATTATTACAACTCTGCTGGCTCAACCAAGGGAACTGCTCAGAATATAGTGTTGCTTCTACCAGAAATAAGATTAGAATTTTCCTTTCCTTGCCAAGTAGTTTTTGAATTTAAAAAAAAAAAGAGCTTATAAACTAGCAGAAAATAATAAGGTATTTTAATTAGGAAAGGGTGTACTAGTACAGATAAAACTCCCCATGCTACTACACATCTCTAGAATTCAATCCAAACTAACTGTCTCTTAGAATTCAGAGATGCTCTGTGCACATTTCATCTCCATTTTCCAGTCAGCTAGAAATCTAAGTTTCCAAAATGAAGGAAACAAATTTGCTTGAGGTACTTTTGGGGAGTAATTAAAATGGATATGATGGGCCTTTTATGACTGTCATATCTAGCTAACAAGTATCAACATGGCTGAACAGCTGAAAAGACAGACTCTGCTAAGCAGTCTAGCTTTCACATGATAATCTGAAACAAATCTGGTTCTCTATCATTATTTAAGTCACTTCACCTCTTCGTTTTAACTCCACAAGTAGGTGAATGACCACAAATAAGGTAACCTTCCCAAGTTCAGTAATAACTTACATTTAGAAGCATTCTACTCAGCCTGATTCTGGTTACTGTTTTCACTAGCTTTTCTTTTAAACCTTTAAAATAAGATACCTGCTCATTCTGCTTCTCCAAGACTTCTAAATGCTCAAGTTGAACTTTTTTCAACTGATCCATTTCTTTTGACTGCTTCATTGCCAGCTGTAAGCAAGAGAAAATAATGGGGAGGAGGAAATGCAACACATTATTAACAAGCAAAATAAAAACTTCCTTGAAACATATACATATATACACTATGTTGCCCCACTTGGATGGCACAAAACATCACAGGAGGCCTATTGTATCACCCAATCTAAAGAAGAGCTATTAATATAGTATTTATATGATACGTATTACATATATAATATATATTGCATAAAAGTAGCAAATACGAAACAATGAATAGTAATTTTGTTAATTTAAAATAGCATCCTCTCATATAGATGCTGCATCTTTTACACTACAAGTATGTGGAACAAAGTGAGGAGAAACATCTGTTTGTTTACTAGAGCTGGATTCTCAACAAAGAGAAATGAAAATGAATATCCAGAAATAGTGTCCAGTGACTTTGTCAAGGTTATAGTTACCCTTTTTCTCTCTTCCAGGAACTTTTTTGTGTTGCTGCTGTTCAGTTCTCTGACTCGCCTGAAAAAATGCAAATGTTGTCTGTGAAGACTCATTGGAAAAAAAGAAACCCAAAAGCTACAATCGAGATAATCACAAACTTATAAGATATATTTTAGTTTCTGATTATCTTTACCATATGGGACTAATGGAAAATTGTACTCTTCTCTGCCTATGCACCTGTACACTTAAAGGTTTCCAATTACATTGACAGTATGATTGAACACTTGGAAAAAAAAGACCAAGAGTGTTGTGAATCAAGTTTGCTTTTTTGCTCAATCAAGAGTGGTGGACAGAACTTTAAAAAAAAAAAAAAGTTTAATTCATTTGTGCATTCCTCACGGCACTCTGCTCTCAATTTGTTTTGGTATATAAAATGTGCTACATCTATCAACAGTGGTAATAGAAAAATAATCTGATCATCACAAGTAAAGTTACAGCTTACCAATGCTGTAAGATTCTTAAAGCTGTTATTTAAGCAAATAGATAAGTATATAAATAACATTTACATAAAGTACCTAACTGCAAACTGTTTCTTCCTAAGATTTCCATCATGAAATATACCAAAAATAGTTCAAAGAGCTGAATCAGACTAATAGCAGAGTCTGAAAACCAGAACTGAATTCAGACTGCTTTCAAATCCGGGAACAGATTTATCTCAGAGTCATTAGTGGAGGTCTTGCATTAACTAAGCATACAGTTAACCAAGGGCTCCAACAACTCATCTTCCTGACGAACTTGGAGTCTGTAATACTCAAGGGACTTAGTTCAGTGGGAACAAGTTAAAGCCTTTTGACCAAAATAGCGTAGTGCCAAGGAGGGAATATAAAAGAGGAAAGAATGAGCCAGATGGCAAGCCAAAAGTGAAGGGGAAACCCTGAAGGCTTATGAGACATCATCATGTAGACTCTGCTTTTATCTATTCATTTGGAAACTTTTAGGACAAACAGAAGAAACTTAAAATAGCTGTAATGCAGATTAATCTTCCAAAAGGTCTCAGTAGCTGGTACAGGCAAGTGTCTGTCTAGTCTCTCCAGTCAACTAAGGCTGTCATCCCCAAGCGTGCTGTGAGTATCCCACTTTGCAAGTGCAGCAGTGCCCTTGGTTTGCTCAGCACGGATGCTGGCCAGGTCGCCAATGCCAGCACATAAGAGAGCTGCAGTTCAGGAGTGGAGAAGCAACATGTGTGCTGCTGTGGAGTACTCCTCCTGCTTCTTCACTCCTATCTTCCATCACCCTCTCTGCTGATTATCATCGCTTTTAGCACTCCTTCCTTCTGTTTCACCTCTCCTCCGTGTTATCAATAGATGAGGGACAAAGCTTTTCACTGGCACCAGCTTCTTGTGTTTTTAGTGATGCTCCCTTTTCAGTATAGCCCTAATTTAATTTAAAAAGCAACAGCAAAAAGGTTTAATGAACTTTAAGGGTTAGCCCCAGCTGGCAATAAAGAACCATGCAGATGTTCACTTACTCCCCGGCCAGTGGCAGGATGAGGGGACAATTGGAAGGAAAAACGCAAAACCAGTGGGTTCAGATAAAAGCAGTTTAACAGAACAGCAAAGGGGAAAACAAGAATACTGAAAAAGGAATATACAAAACATGATTAGAAACCTGGAAAAGCCCCAGCCTGCTCCTGAGCAGTGATTCCTGCCCCCGCACCAGCTTCCCAAGGTATATGGGGAGCATATATGATGTCACATGGTATTGAATACCCCTTTGGCTAGTTTGGGTAAGCATCCCATCCCAGCTCCTTGTGAAAATAAACCCTATCCCTGCTGGAACCAGGCAATCCCATTTATTAAAAGGATAAATATGAGAAAAGCAGTATTTTTCCTAAAATGGTCATCTAAAATATACTCAGCACAATTATTTGACATTCTTTCCATACATAAAACCATGGTCTTAATAAAATTAACCCATGAGTTCACCTGTCAGCCTTTGACAGCATTCTTTTCTTCTCAAGAAGGGAGATCTAATACTTACCTCTCTCTCTCTGCTTTATTTTTGATAGATTTGTCTTGACTTATAGCTTTGCTGTTCTCCATAGATATTTTAGCCTGGTTGGCACGCATTTCCTTGCTTTCCCTAGCAAAACCAAAGAAAGTCATTAATGCCTGAGACACAATTGTTGGTTTCCTGATACTACTCTACACTGTGGTTAATTTTGTCCTTGAAGCATTAAGAAAGAGAAAAGAACAAACCACACGAAAATTGCCTTCCTTTGGGTAGACTTTATACGACTTGAAAAAGCATTCAGAAATATAATCTGAAAGATCAGTTTAAAGTACTTTTACACTTTGAATGTTATAAAAGAATATAAAATACTCTTCCTAGTATATAAGAGTTATTCGAGTATGAGTTGCTATCAGCCATTTAGGAAATGTAATTTGTCTTTTAAAATTGCATAAAAAATTTACAAATCCTGCACTCAGCACATGACTGCAGTATGAACAGTAGTAATATTTGGTAGCTGTGGTATGAACTGACAGACTTTCTTTCAAGGCTTCTAATTTAGGCCTGAAGAGAGCCCTGTGGTTTAGACCATGATCAGACTTGCACTCGGTTTCTTCTTCTGGCCCCATGAACCTTGTACCATTTTGTGCAAAACAAGATAGCTTTAAGAGGAGTATTATTCCAGGGATAATGTCTGAGTGGTGTGGTTTGACTCGGGACCTCTTCAGTGTTTCAGCCAGTATAGTAGAAAAACAGAAAATAAGTAAATAAATATTTTGTTGTTAAGAAAACAGATTGTGATTCTTTGTTGGGAGTAACAGCACAGATGCTGACTTTCAGAAATAGCTTATGAACTGTGAGTAAGGACAAGGCTTTTCATCACTCCGGGCAAGCCAACTGAGCTCCAAAAAGGCCATCCCCAAAGGCTACCTCCTGCTTTCTGTCTGCTTAGCATTCCAGCACTTGCAGCTCCTGATATCAAGTGCTTATTTAAACTGGAATTATATATGGAAATTAGGCAGCGAGTAACGGATTGTAAAGTCCCCAGTAGTGCATAAACATCTAAAAGTTACCCGCTGCAAGCCAAGGCAGTGCCTTAGTCTCTTTTTCTGGACTTGATACGAAGTGGAGTGCTAAACAATTATTGTACTTATTAACCCAAAATTCTAAGTATTTTGTAAGCACAGAAGAGGAGGGATGCAGCACATAACAGAGTGCTTATTTTAATGAAACGTCACTGAATCTTTTTTAGCTGTCTTTCATCTCTAAAGGACATGACTCATTAAGTACCACAAGGCAACTTCATTCCATGACTTACATTTTCCTCAGTTTAAAATTTTTATTTGAGAAATGCAGTGCCTTTTTTTTCCTCCAAGAGTTCAGGGGGTGAAACATTTCCTGAATGCAGATTTAAAAGCAGTGGTATCCCAGCAAAAATTAGATCAGGTTCTAAAAAATGTGTTGAAATGTGTTGTGTCATATTTCATTCCAACAGTCCCTTCTCCAAATAAAAGCTTTTATTTTCTACACTGAATTTGAAATAATTTTCCAGCACACTATCTTAAGAGCAGTATTGAAATAATATATTTTTATTACTTGTGGCAGTAATAATTGTGAAATCCTATGATTTCATAACAAGGATATGACAAAAGTTAAGCACAGGTGTTCAAATTGATTTAGCCTATTTGTATCAGATATGATCTTAGAGCGAATGAAGTTAAGAGGATTAGAGGACTACCGTGCATCACCTATGATTTCAAAATGAGGCTTTGGCCATGGATATGGCTGGAAGAGCCAACACATCTATATGCAACTGCTTCTCTCTTGTGCAAACTATAATCTAGCTCTGAGTTGCACTGCTGTTGTGTCTTTCTGCGTGTGTTGGGTTTTCACTGCTTGCAAGAAATAAAAAGTATTATTAACAGGAGAAATTAAAAAACTTATCTTCCTTTTAAAAAAATCACAAAGAAGCACTTGTAGGGACCATTCCTTGTTTCTAAAATAGCACTTCTCAAAGACAAGGCCGAAGTTCTAGCACAACTACACTTCTCAACTGCCTGGCATGGAGTTTTACATTGAGTCTCAAGTTCAGTCCATGCTACGCCACTAGGGGAGAACTCCCTCCCGCTCACAGGTGATGCCTGTAGACAGAGTTAACTGGAAGAAATAAGTACAGCAGGATGGTAAAGAGAAAAAAAAAAAAAGGTATTCTGAAAATGTGGCCCATGAACTGCAAGATTTAACTGCTGATTTCCTACTGTATCATACTGACTGCACCTCTGAAATTTATACAAACGTATTTTAAAGGGACACTTAGCTTTAAGCATGTAAATCTACCCTTGAAATTTATACATATATTTAGATGGCATTAAAGTGCATTAACATGTTATTTCATGTCACCAATATTGTTTGAATGACTAGAAATCTCTTGTTCTATTAAAAAAAACCCCAAACATACACATATGATTTTTCTTTCTGACTCATGTTATTTTATCTGGAGCACACAGTGCTTGCGACTAACAGCTTCACATCCCCAGTTTCTGCAATGCTGCAAGCTCACTACATCCAAGTCAGTGAAGCTAACCCAGTCTAGGGTGGCAGGGGGCACAGCACCCCTGGAGTTCAGTAAGCTTCAGATTTTTAGTAGTATCTGCTGCCTTCTGATTTGTTTTTAAATGAGCTCAAAGTACAACTGCAATTGCTTTTTGTATAGCACATGGAGGGAAAGTATTTACCCTACAGCAGATAACTGCATCACTTTAGATTACTGATCTTTCCTACTACCCCTGTGCCCTCTGTTCTGATAGCGAACTCATTACCGTAGCTCATAGAGAGCAAAGCAGCAAGAACAGCATGCTGAGAGCCTGGTCCACCTCCCACGCTGCTCTCAGATAGACCCTTTTTTTTTCCCTGTGGTTACTCAAGTTCTCTCTTGGCTATTACATACACCTATACAGATAAATGCATATGTATTCCTATACACAATGTATTCTATAAAAATGTTTACAAATCATTAAGTATGAAGTCTCTTTGTGGCATTGTTATTCACATTTCAATATTTCACACTCCAAATTCTTCTGAAATATTAATAGATACACAGTCTTAAATCTGTTTTAAACAGGAAAATCCCCAGTCTGCACATTTGGGAGTTGTACACAAATTCCCAAATAAGCAGAAACACACTAATTGCAATTAATAAAGCAGAAAGAAATTTGAGGGTTGTTACTCCTAGCACAGCTGAGAAGTAGTTCTCAGTATTTTTCAGGATGTAGATTTTGAGGTCTGGTTCTTAGTAGCTCTGAAAATAAAACAATACATGGACTGAACACAAATGATTTCTAATAAGGAATAAGATCCATTAACAGTAGTGTAAGAACCATTTACAAGAAACGATAGAAACGATCTAGGGCTGTTTAAACAGTGTAGAGATACAGAAACTCCAAACCCAAAGACAAAAACTATGAGAAAAAAGCGTGTAAAAAAAATACCCAAACCAAACCTTGTCCTAGTGTAGATATAATAGTTTCCTATAACAACAGCCTTTAGCAAAGTTACGAGAATAACAAAACATGTACAGAACAGAAAACAAAAACTTACTTTCAAAAAGATGAGGGGAAAAAACTTTTATTCCACAAACAGGCTATACATTAGTAAATGATCTTCTAAGCACTGTGATGAATTTCAAATAGTACAGAAAACAGGACTCTTAAAAACAAAGTGATGGGATTTCTCTGGGCTGTTGGTGCAGTACGAAGGACTGCACCTTCCTAGGGCCAGGATCTTTGGAATGATGCATTTGTAGTATAATTTAACAATTTTTGGACTTCATTTTTGAATGGTTATTTTTTGCAGGACAGCTTGAATACATGGGTTAACACAGAGATTAACATAAAGATGAGCTCACAGCGTTTTGCTGGGACAATTCTCTGTTGGATGGAAAGCTTGCAGGACCCAGCATGCGTTCTCTCTGATGCAAAGATAAGCTGTATTTTCACTCAGGAATTTAAAAAAATAATTTCAATTTCTTCTTCAAATGTGATTTATTTATTACTTTTTCCCCATGCTATTTATGTAAAAGATGCTGAAGACAATGACATATGAATATATAGGTATGTATGGCTGTACACACACATTTTGTATTCATATGCTTTTAGGCTGCTTTGCATAATAGATCATGGCATAAAAAATATTCCTCTATTTACTGCCATTTTTAACACCATGGATATGATGTGTATTTAATGTTATGTCATTTCAAATGGGCAGAATGGTTAATTACAAAACCAACATGACAGAAGTGTCATGCAGTATCTTCTGCATTCCCAGTGATTACAACAGGATATTGTAGAAAGATAATACGTCAGTCTAATGTAGCTTATTCGGCTACCCGTTGTTTTTCTGATCTTACTTTTCATGGATCTCTCTTATAATTGCCAATGCTATGAACACATGCATCCAAAATCACTAGCAATTCCAAAGAGTATTTCCGTATTTGGTACTTCTCAGTACCAAATTTCAGCTAACTGAAATTTCTGGGTAAAGTCTAAGCATCCACAGTTGATGCAAACTACCACCGCTTCATCACATCTCCTGCTTTTAATGAAGTTCAGAAAATCTAAATCAGTTAAGAAGCTCGTTTCTGCATCTATCTTGACCTTGTATGATCACTTATTTTACTTCTACCATGCACACAGCCCAGTATCTTTGACAGCATCACAGGAGTTTTCAACACAAGAAACTAAAACATTATACGAAGCAGACATAAACCAACCCTTACTTTTAGGTACCACTGCCCTGCTCACCTGTCATGTGAAAACTTTAGCTGCTGCGTTTGTTGTTCATGAGCATTAATCAGCAGTTTCTTCAGTAGTTCACACTGCTGGTTCAAGTGTAAATCACGGATTTCTTGCTCTTCAGCACTGTGCGTATTGATCATCTCAGACCACTCTTTAGTGTGCTGTGCCACAATCTCTTTGACCTGTAAAGAAACAACAGCAGCTTTTCTAGAGGTTTTCAGCTGGGCTAGGAGATCAACTAATACTGCTGATGAAGACAATTATAAAAAAGATTATAAAGAATGCAGCTAAATTGTGAAAAATGAAGTTACACAAATGAAGTTGCTTCACAGAGTAAGAAAGCCACTGAGGACATTACAGTGTATTACAAAAACAGATATAAAACAACCCCTACTATTAAGACTCTATTATCTAAAGTGCCTTGAATAAATTGGCTGTGTTTATGCTCTTGACTGTATTACTGTTATTTTAAAACCTTCTTTAAGACTGAGTTCATAATAAAACAGTTTCACATTTTTGGTTGCCAAGAAAAAATAATATTTAAAGTATTGAAATTAACAATGGAAAAAACATAGCGAGTGGGATTTCTCTGAGGGCTTAAATACACTCTGATTTTGTGGAGACAGTTTTACAAACATAGTCAGTTTACAGAGAAATCCTGTATTTAATACAACCTGAATCTGAAGATGGGCTACATATCTTTGTTTTATATTCATTAAGTCAGCAGAGAATCTGACAAGTATTCTTCTTCTGCTTATCTCCCAAGTCTCACAAGAATAATGAGATTAAAGTTTTGGAAAGTTCCCAAAGACAGTATGAAGGAGTCTAAATCACCAGAGTTGTTATTGTAAGAATATGTTGCACTCAATGATTTAGAAAAGCAGCTAATAGAAAGATATATTTTATTATCCTTTAATAATTATCTTTGGGTGTTTTGCCAAGCTATCCTACTTTTCCATAAATGGTGTACAAAATATGCCTCACAATAAACCTATTTTCAGGTACTCATTTCAACTGCTACTATGGTAACTAATAGCATCTGGGTCATCTTCTGTGGAAACTAAATCTTACTGTTCAAATCAAAAATTGCTACCATGTTGCTCAGAAAGTGAGAGACCAATGCCAGTATTTTAGGTGCGGGCCCACATAATGCAGAACAGACTCTTCTGCACACAGCACTGATGGTGAAAGAAGAGGGAACCTTCACAGTCCTAGTCTCCATTCGGCCCTGGAGAGGCTCCTCTGAAAGCCCTACTACACAAAGCTCATGTTGTGTAATAAAGCTGGACTCCTAATTTAAAAACAAACAAACGAGTAATTTTTTAACAGACCAGGGTGACTTCCACTACCTGGAAAGCCAGACTTGTATTTAACTATAGTTAAATAATGGTCCCATATCAAAGTAGATGGGATGGGAGACAGAAGCAACTGATAGAGAGCTACCTGGGGTTTTCTGCAGCTGTCAAAAAAACCAAAAGCATTTTGAGGAAGGAGACTGGTATGACTGTTACAGCCCTAACTCATCAGGGTGTTTAAGAGTAAGCATACCTCCAGCAAAATGAGACACGTTTATTTTCGTGCATGGCTAAGTATACCACTAAGCCAGAGCCTGTTAACTATGAGGTGATAAATACACTGAAGGATGCGGAGCAATTAGTGGGAGTAGTATCTTTAATAAGATGTTCATAAGGCAGTTCCGCTTTCAGAGCCAGAAAAACACGAGGATTCAGTTTTAAAATGGGTCAAAGTAAATGCTTGGATGTTGGTAAGGAAAAGACACTTTTCAGACAGAGGTTTAGAAATGTTGAGGGGCGGTACACTCCGGCTCACCTCTGGCACCCACCTAAGGCACTTACATTAGGATTAAGTTTGGTCGAAGCTCCTTGTATTGCCAATGTGAAGAGGTGAGCAGTTTCCAAGCAGGATTTATCACACCTAAAAACTGCCTGGAGATGCATCTTCTACCTACAGGATCACAAGCAACTAGACACTTCAGTTAGGTTGCATGACTCTCCTCTCAATAGTGACCTCACTTGGCTTATCAACCCCCAGGGAGACCTCGAGTGGACTTCACAGGAGTTAAAAGCCAGTCATAGCTGAAATTCTTGGGAAAACTGATCCCATATTTATTTATTTATTTATTTGCAATGCAGTTTCCAGATGGAGTCAGCTCCATCCATAATTTGGAGAAAAAAAGGTACGGGTAGATCCAAAGTCCTGAGTAACTGAGTGTAATTGGAACCTCAGCAGAAGACAGATCACATACTCAGAACTTCTATGGTCACAAAGTCAGAAAGTATTAATATTTAAAAATAAGACAAGTGCTATTATGTGACCCTGGAAGTAGGCAGAGATAGCAGCAAATCACACCTGTGTACCACACATCTTGGCACAGGAGCCAACACATGGTTCCTTACACAGATATCCGATTCAAATTGCCTTCCTGCAGAGAACGCTGACTGGGCTCTTTTAAACATCAGTTGAACCGTAGTGGGAACCGTGACAGAGCTGGCCAAGTATTCTCTTCTACCACTTGCTGCTCTGTGACTCTTCCATATAGTTTGCCACTTAGGACTGGGTTTCAGACTAATTTAAAGTATTAGAAAGTGCAGGGGATATTACTGTATAAGATCCAATTTTTGCTTTTATTTAAAGCCTTCTTACACTGTAGAGAAAATGCAAAATAATCTTTGCATAAAAAAAAAAAGAAACGTGACAATAAAACAGTGGAACAAATAAGTGTATAAACATGGTGAAAGCAAATACTTTGTGACTTAACTGCAAAGAGCATTTACAAAGCCCAAACAAATGCAGAGAGACAAAGACTCAAAGGGACATTGCAAATGAATAGTATGATCACTGTTTTTAAGTTGTTAGTGTTGCACACTACAGAGGAACACGAAGGCAGGAATCCTGTATCTCAGGTCCACTGACACTAAAGAATCATAGAATATCTTGAGTTGAAAGGGACCCATAAGGATCACTGATGCCAATTCCCAAAGAAGAAACTCGCAAGGCGGTTTAAGCAGGACAGGATGTAATCTGAGAAGAAGCAAGAATCATAAAAAATCTGCCTGGACAGATGTGCTAATAATTTCAAAATCAGCATGCAGTCTGAGAAGGAGGTACAGCTCCTCATAAAACAAGTTTTTCCTCTAGGGGTGGGAGAGAAAGAGAAGATTTCCTTTTAAAAACATCCTACAAGCTAGAAGTCTCATTTCAGGTAGAGCAAGATATAACCTGGTGAGAAGGATGTAAGGGATTTGCCAGACACCAGTTACAGGACTTGAAATACACAATTTGACTCTGATTCAAATGACCTTAGAACTTAAGGCCATTAAATCATCTGAAATCCAATTTTGCTGCAGATCTGTAATACACTTCAAAGGTCAAATGCAGTAAATTCAATGTACATCCCTGCTTTACACCAATTTATTAGCATCTTCGCACTGGTTTGTGCTCATATCCTACTTTCCAGCATTAAGGTAGTGCTGTTTATCCAAAAGGATAAGAAAAAATACCATTAGTTAACTTCTCTCTTTCCAGTTCTACATACTGTGTTTGCAATCCTGTCCTTTCATCTGTTCCTACACTGGGCCTAAGAGACTAATTAAAATCTTGATAAGGAACTTTCTTTTGCACAGCATATATGCAAGATGCTTGTTTAGTCACTAAGTTCAAGCAGGCAGAATCTTTGAAGTAATCTTTCCTTTTTTTCTTTTCATCCTCTGCCTGCTTGATATTGGGACCTAATTTTCTAATGCAGGGCAGTCATTTGCATCTGCTAGGTTAATTTTGTGTGAAGTACACATGGGACATTCAGATCTAATTTAAATATTTTATGTCAAACTTGGGCTGGATGTTTCCTCACGACAGGAAGACTTTTGTAAATGAAAGGTCTCTTTGGTGCTAGAAGTACATGTACATTGTGACACACAGCAGAACTGGAGGACATAAGCTGTAATTAAAGCTGAATTATGGTACAACCTGATATAAAAAGTAGTGGGCCAAATGCTGTGAAATCCTGAACAACTGTTAATTAATCAAACTCCCACTATATCAGTGTAATATTCATTCAGCACCTCTGAATTTAATCTGATTTAATTGCACCTACCTTCATTTATGAGAAAAGTAAATTTCCCTACGGTCTTGAACACTGTTTTCCAACCTGTCACTTGCAAACCTTTGAATCCAGGAATAATTCAAGGGCCCATACACAACAATTGAAACAAAAGAAATTTGTGAGAATACTAAAATCTGGACATTTTGATGGAACCTCAGTGAGAAAGGTATCGAAAAATCACTGACCTAGAGAAAACCACAGAGGTAGATGACTTGCAGAGGAGTTCTTCAGGAGGAATTATCCAACACATAGAGCCTTGGCATTTCAAAGGAGCTTACATTTAAGTCTCCTTTGAAAATGTCATCCTAAAACCTGACATGGGAGTGGATGAAAAATCAATCTTTTTTCCAGGTATGGATTAAATTGACGGCAACCAGTTTGAAATCAGGATTTCAAAAGGAAGAGAGCTCAGAAATTGCATACATTTGTGGAAAGAGAAAACATGAGACACGTTTATTGGAAGATTAATGAGCACTTGGATGTCCCTTGTGTACAAATCACACTTCTTAACTCCAGACTGTGAACAACACAGGTGAGAAGCAGAGATCACAGCAAAGAATTTTCTACACAATATAACTTCAAATGAGTTTTGGAGCATATGTCTGGACGATAGGGAGCTAGTGCTCCTCAGAAATTATTTCAGTAAGAAATGAATGAATTTTTTTTTTTTTTTAAAGTTGTCAACAAATTTGCTTTCAAGAAAACCATTCTGGGTTTTTCATAGGAGAAGCAGATAGGTAGATAAGACAGCAGTACACTAGGTTTTATTCCTGGGGTTTTTCCTACATCTTTGGCAGAGAAGGTAGCAACAAGACAGAAACCTTGTTTAGAAAACCAGGATCTTATCCTCATGAAATAATATCACCAAAGAATAAAAACAGCAGAAGAAAAGATGGAAATTATTTTATTCTAGTCTCAAAGATGTGGCTGCTTTTTTTTTTTGTATTTTCTACACTTGTCTGATTTTTTTCCACAGGTTTCCACTTTTACTGTAATTCTCCGGTACTGTGGTCAGTCTCCTGTATGCTTCTCCCTCCAGACTATTTTGTACGTGGATGTGTCTTCTAGCATACCTGCCACCCTCTAGTTTGGGTATCTTTCAGAAACCTGAACGTACATCAACAGGTGGCAGATAAAACTTTCAGAGGAAACATGAAGTTGGTGAGCATAGTGATACAGAACTATAGAGGAAGCAACTCTAAGCAGCTCAATGTGAGCCATGAAACACAGCTGGATAACAGCTTTTTCAAATTATTTCAGGTTGAGTCTCAGAACACTTTTATTCTCCAGCACCTTGGAGAAAACAATGCAAGTAAGTAATGGAAGAAAAAAATATTAGAAAAACGATGGCACTTGGTTCAAGAGCAACTTGGACTCCTCCTTCCCTAGAGACGGACTAGCAAGTGTTGTCCATGGTGACAATGAGGGAAAATAAAAAATAAACTTCTTTATGTATATATTTTGAGAAAGTAATTAGCATCCAAATTTCATACACAATATATTCATCTCTTTGTTTAGCTAGAACTGACACAAATGACCACTTTAGTTTCATGAGGCATGAATAGGGCACTTTCTTCAATAATTTTTAAAAAGGCAGGAAATTGATGTTGCTTTTAAAAATTTTTTTAAGAAACACTTTTAGACACTCAATTACTCCCATTCTTTTCAACATGTTACTATTGCTGAAAATCATTCATATGCTTCCAAGAAAATTAACTACTACTTGGGTCTCCAAATCTCTTTCAGATGTTGCATATGTTAAAACTGGCTGTTTGCTTACCTTAGATTTGTGATCTGATGTTAGTGTTTGAATTTTAATTTCCGTTTCTTTCTTCAATTCAAGACAGTTACTTCCTCTAAAAAAAGGAAAATTACAAATGTGTGCCACAAGTTAAACATCTTCCCATTCAGTCAGCTTTTATATTAATTAATAAAATTATTATTATATAATATAATATGTAATTAAAAATTATAATATATATAAAATATATACATATTATATATAATTAAAATATATAATATATATAAAAATATAATATATAATTAAAATGTTAATCAAAGTTGAAGTGCTGCAGCGTATTGGAATGAAATTATTTCTTCTGGCAATTTATTCACAACTTACAAAATACTGTTGGATTAATGATCATTCAATTCAAACACCACACAATTAATTCTAGATTGGGCTAGCTACTATTCTGTGGCTGATGATATGTCAAATACCTCCATTTATGATACTTGGTTCATTTTCCAGGCTTAAAATACCTTGCCAAGAGAAACCAGTTTCTGCCTGAAAACTTACAGACGTATTCACTGCCTTGCCATGACTTTATCCTGTGTTTTAAAAGTAATTTTTCCTAGTATTTTTTTAGTTTGAGACAGGGAGAAAGAAGTAGTTTGAATGACTACCTCACAGGGCAATTACTTGGGCTGTGCACTGGGTAGGACGGATGTACAGAAAAGCTATTTCATTGCAGCTACAATAGAAATTTCAATTACTGTCTCACCACTAAATTTTTGAAGGTGGACAAGCTCTAACTTTACCAATCTTTTTTTTTTTTTTTTTTTTGCAGTGAAGAGTTTTTACAACAGAATACAAATTCACACATTGGAAGTCTCCATTTTTTTTGTCTGGAATACTGCAATATTGAGGAGTCTATTTTAACATAACTGTAATATTTCAGTGTTGGATCATCCACTGATATAAAATGCTGTAACTCCAGTGAGTGGATGGAGCCACATTCATTTTAGCATCTGAAGCTGGCCCTAATAAGAATGGTTATTGCTTGACTGCACTAACATTAATCCATGTTTGCTCTAGAAAAGGAGATTTATGAAACTCTTAACAAGTTTTAAATCCTATTTTAATATAAAAGTACTGCTAAACTTATGGAAATTAGCAGAAAATTTTATCATCAAACAGGCCCAGAAAAGTCCTTACTGAAAACAGTAGTGTAATGTGCCTTGTGTTCCCAAGGGCCACCAGAAGGACCAGTCATTTATTTTCTAGTCATAGCAAGGGAATTTTTGTAAAGATTTCTAGCACTCATTTGACACTTTGGAAGTAATATAGAGACGGGTTCTGACCACTGTTACCTCCACCTGAAAAAAAAAAGACAGCTGGAAAGAAAGTGTCTTTGATTATGCATGTGGGTAGCTGCGATCAGAGTCCGGCTGTAATTCATATGTGATTTGCCATACACTCTGAAAGAGACTACTTCTTAGGTGAATCAAACAAAGAATCCCAAATTAGTCTAACTGGTTCAATCACTGAACTTCTCAGAATTTCAGACATCAAAACCACCAGCTGATCCCTTCTCTGGAAATGCAGCTTTCACTGTAGCTCAAGGCAATTTCCAGTCAGGCTGGACATAATGAGAATTCTCCCCAGCTGCAGTGGCATAGTCCATGGTTAAACCATTGAGCCACAGTTGGGAACAAATACCCAGGGACAGCCCGACCCAATGTCACATGTCCATGCTTATGCATACGCATACACTTGAATTTGTGGACAGTTCTGATAAATCAGAAGGATCTTTATGTGCCCTTAACTCCATTTCAGAGCGGGAACACGAGCATACGTATCCCCATAAGCCTCTCTGAGATTTGTAAGCATTTGAAATGTACAACAGAAATAGCACTGGGAGCGAAGTCCTGTCCATCTGTCAGTGAATTAGCATATGATTTAAAAATTCTGCTTTGCAGAACAATACGCAGTTGACATTTGTCACACCATGTGGCAGAAATGGACCACGAAAAACTGCACAACAAAATCAGAAAATAGTTTTCTACAAACCTATGAAAAAGCCTTTTTTTTAGGAAGTATCTGACAATTTCAATATGAATGCCTTGAAAACACATTTTATATGTTCTTTTACAACTTTTATTACTTGTAAAAGTTCCAAAGTTATAGCCAAGGAAATGGAGCATGTCCTGTACTCACTGAACCCAGGACCTCTTATTCATCAGATCATTTCAGTTCAATAAAGTCTTTGAGTCTCAACCAATGTGTTCACTTTTAAGCATATCCTTAAATATACTGCACAGTGGGGGTGAAGACAAGTGTGTGCATAAATACCTTGCTGAACAGGCCTTCAGGGCTGCATACACAATGACCCTGAAGGAAGCCCTTAAAACACTTTGATACTGAATTAAAGAGTGTTTTCACAGAAATTCTGTGCTGATACTGGATTTGATTTGCCTGTTAATTAGATACCAATAATTATTCTTGTAACACTGAAGAGCCATCACATGACTGAGAGATCTGGAGTCCATGAAAACTATGGAGTCATGGCAAGGAATACTGTTTGGCTGTGTGTTAGATCTGTTTCTGGAGTAGTCGTTTGCAACTTTTTTAATTTTAACCTTTTATGATAATTTAAACCTATCACAAAGGCTTTGGCATCCATGGGATAAGTGTTATAAAATTAAGAAAAGACACTGCAAGTAGCCAATGAAGTGATCTCAAACTGGGAATCAAATTATCAACTACTTTTATACTCGTCCCATTTGGGGTTTCTCTGGAAAGCACTGTTACCCAGTGCTTTCCACTATGTACTGCACAGACACAGCCATTACCATCTTTAACTTTCTGACAGCTCTTCTTTTCCTGTTTTGCCTAGACAGACAGAAGCACAGGCTTCTTCTCAGGCCAACAGGAATATTGATTCACGACTCCTCTGATACGAGATTCTTCAATACCAGAGCACAGGGAAGCCTTTCTCCCCTCACAATAATTATGGTGCAATGTCCACGGCCTAGCTCCCTGCCACTGTAGTAAATACCTTCACTGTAATTATAAATCCAGCTATATTAATAACCTTCTGCTGTGTTATATTCAATGGAAAATGAATCAAAGCCACATTAAATTCATTAGTCCTGTAATTGTTCCCTCTCTGTTTGGAGGAGGAGTAATTTTTTGGAAGAAACTACATGGATTAGAAGTATTCGGGTGCTTGCAGTTCTCCCTTCTTGTACAAAAGAATCCAACATGAGCTTTTTAAAGAGTTTGTGAGCTTTAAGTAATGTAGTGAAAATTCTCCTTACCATGTTTACTTCTGACAGCTCTATTTCTGTTCCCTTGCAAGTTTATAATATGCACACTCAAAAACCACTGCCATTCCAAATAATTTATAAAACAAAAAGTAATGGTATAAGAATCCAATGCCAAAGAGGCATCTGTGCTCAGTATTCAGTGACTTGGTTGCCAGTTGTTGCCAGATAAAAACAATATAAAATTTAGGCTAACTATTAGCATAACTTGATATAGAAATAAAAAAAGTAATTGCTGCTTTAGGTCATAGTATTACAGTATAAACCATTGTCTCAATGAAATGCTGGCAACAGGGTGAAAGGTGGAGAGCAGAAACTGCTGCCAGATTAACACAACAGCAGCAAGGCAACAGCAGGTCTTGCTACATCATTCCAAACGGGACTGTAAGGGGGACATTTCATTAGTCACCAGTATCTTCCAGTAACTTTAAGGGGAGATTTTGAGAGATTCACACAAATAATGCCCCAGGTCATCAGCTAATGCAAACCAAAACAGCTTCACTCGTGTCAATGGAGTAATACTGATTTATCCCATTTGAGGATGTGAAGGGTTTTTCTGTTAAAAAGAAACTTCAACTTGACAGCACAGGAAAACTCTAAAACATTCAGGATTTAGAAGCCAGCTTTTTCCCCAAAATCAAATCATTGCTGCTTTCTGGTCACTGGAGCTATTGAGGACCTCAGTCTGCTCTCACTGAACACAACAGTGACATTCTCTGGGCAATGCAGTGAGACCAGATCAGACTGCAGAAATAAACATTTGAGGCAGCTCCTATGCTTTTACTTCACTTTTAGTTTTAAAACTCTGATAGTAGAAGACCAGAGAAAGACAAAGTGAGTACAACATTTATGGCCTGTTGCTAGAGCCTTCAAGCAGCTCACACTCAATTTGACGTAGGATGCTGGTTCAAGCTGCAATTCATTAATCTGAATAACCTTTTTATGAATGTTTTATTCCAGACCACAAAAGCAAGAAATCTATTTTAAGTCTAAAAAAAAAAAAATAAAATCATATCTTACCCCTTCTTCTTGATTGCCTTCTCTAACATTTTCTCATATGATACCTTTTCTTTATCATATTGTGCCACTATTTTGTCAATTTGTGTGCAGTGCAACTTCTGCATAGCGCTGTGCTCCTGGAAAACAGTAGGACCTTACAATTAGGTTGCTGGATTTTTAATGTTTAGTTTTCTTACAGTGTAAAAATATCAGTGTACGAACAGGTAACTTTGATAATGGAATTTAAACTGGTTTAGCTATCTGCTATTAAAGGTTCCAGATATTCCACCATAAATACTGAAACATTTCTTCTTTGTTTGAAAAATGAAAATCTGTAGCGGATTAAAAATCTTAAAAATATAGTATACCTTAAAACAAAAGAACAATGGGGAAAACTTCATCTTTTTGAATAAATGTCCATTTAAGTGCAATGTAAGCAATTTACAAGCTCAGATAGTATCAAAGTTTCTGAATGCAGAAAAGAACAAAACTCATCCCAGTTCCCCTTTCCTCTACATATCTCATACCGAACACAGAGCTAGCCCCCTTGGCCACTGCAAATCAAATAGCTCCAAGTGCAAACATTAGCTAAAAGTCTTATCATTAACAACTGACATTCTGAAGATCTGGTTGTGACCCTTAATGACAGCAACAATCTTATCAGTAAGAAACTCCACCTTGTTGCAGAGCATCTCCCCTTGCAAGCAACAGTAAGTTGTGTAGTACAACTTTCAACTACACATGCAGACTGCAAATAACCACTGCCCCGTTTCCTGCCCCGCAAATAATCCAGCACATGCTGATAAATTGGATATATAGGGCTACCTGTGGAGTACTACACATCAATGCTAACCCGCTGTCACCACTATAGTTATGTGGCTTACACTGGTGAAGTGGCAGAGGAAGTTATCTATGGAAGGGGAGGAAAAATCTATTCCTATGATGAAAAGATGAATCACTAATGCATGTTACACAGTTGGGTCTATCATACAGTTCCTTTCCATTACAAGACTGTACCAGAAACAACACACTTTACTTAGTGCTTACACGTAGACTTCATTATTGAACTCGACTTCGTATTCATGTTTGTCAGACATGATGCAAATATATAATGATGCAAATATAAAACTACCACGGAGAGCACTAACTGTTGAATTTACATTACAATAGGAAAAATAGTTGTTTGTTAATTTACATTACTGTATTAATATCCAATTGCTCCACATTTTATCTAACCATGAAAAAAGTCTTGCATTAATTAATATGGCCTCTTTCAGGACTTTCTCTCGCTTTTGTTTTATAGCTCACTTTGCATTTATTCTACCCTCACTACTCTACTGCTCTTTGTTATTATTTTCTATACACTTGTGTTTGCATTATCACTGTTTCTTACTCTAAAAATATTAATTCAAAACTTTTACATTCATTATTACTGAAACATTAACACAAATATTGTGATGCTTTTAAAAATCTAGCCCTGGGCTGTACCTGAGCACTCCAACATCTGTCAAGCACTTCCCTGGGGAACGTGTACAGCTTCCAAATTCTGTATTTAGAGTAGAGAACTGAATTTTCCATTCTACAGAGGATTTAAAGTGAAACAAATAGACTCCATCAACATCAAAACATGCCAGCTTCACCAGGGAGTATTTTCACTGACTAACCAGGTAGGAAAAAATATGGACAGTAAAGAGAATGACATAAGCTTGACAGCACCAGCCAGGCACAGGTCAAGTGACTGAGAGCATCTCTCAAACTACCCACTCTCCCCTAGACGAATAGAACAAAACAATTCTTGCTATAAAAGACTAAGTGCAAACATTGCAAAGCATGAGATACTGGCCCACTCATGTGACACTCCATAAGCTGGGAAGGCACATCACATAGAGCTAGAATCCCTGCTTTTCCCTCAGGACAACAAAGATTCAAGCCTTTTCTCTCTATCACAAACCCACAGTAATCTTTTGCACTCCCCTCTACTGCTATGTATTGCTCATGCACAACTCTATCTTGTATCTGAAACAGATATATTGTAGACCATATTCCCCTTATTTCCTTCTCTGGTCCTCCTCCCCATCCAGTTCAAGGAACATGCATTTGTTTATGCACAATATAAACAAAGCTGGAAGAGGAAGATGGGCTACTAATAACCTCCACACACAAGGCACAAGAAGTACTAGCAGTCAACTCCCTACCAGAGTTCCTTGAATTATATGGCCTTCAATCCCTAGAACACTATTTAACATGAACTATCTGATCTGAGTCTGATTTTCTGTCTATGCTCAAAAGAAAATTCAGCACAGCTAGGTGCTGCATCCTAAACTTCTGTCAAGATTCTGAGAAATATGACTCTGTAGCATCTGAAAACACTCTCTATATTTTGTTTTCAGATGCAACAAAATTTCAGCTGGTAATGTGTTCTAGATTTATTCAGAATATGTTTGCAGCTAAAAGTCTTCTCAGCTAAGTCTCTCATGATTTCCTCAAGTCTACTGAATTTGCAGTTTGAATTCACATGTTTTTTACATGAATATATTCACAAATTACATTAATGATTATATTACAAACTGAAGCCACAGTTAAGCCAGGGTTCTGAGAGGCCACCTAATTGATATAAAAACACCTCAAATCACAGCAAGACTACCCATGGGAAAAAAAGTAAAGAATCATATAGTTTCATTGCAGGGGAGGGGGATCACAATTCAGTCTATTGAAGAGAAGAGGAAATACTTGTTATTGTTATTCCTGCCTGGTATCTCCCTAAAAGTCTGGAGGATTCTCAGTATAGAATACAAAACGGAGGAAATAAAAGAAACTATCATCTCCAAAATGAACAATCCATTTCGCAGAATCTAGAATTCTGTAGACATACTGTTTGCTTTCTTATTGTGAAATGGAGATATTTTTTTTAATGTTCTTTTTTTACTAGGCTTTACTTCAAAGTAAAATAAATGTAGAGGAGATGAATTCTGGGATTTATATTTTTGGGTGGCATTATGCAATTCTGGTTACTGTCTATGGTTGTATTAAATTCCTTGTCACTTGTGACTATCACTGTCTTGTCTGAAACCGCTAGAACTGTATACCACAATCATCTGTTGTGCCGTTGACTGGTAGAGAATGTATCAAGATAATCCCTCACTATCCTTCCTCTTCTATCTAACCCAAGAAGCACAAAAACTACGTGACACCCCTGCAAAATATTAAAATTCAGTAGTGGCCCACTGAAGCAGGCTGCTAACAGAGGAAATCAGTGACTGAAACTCTCAGATATGCACATCTCCTTGCTTTTATACTTCATCTTCCTGTGATGCCGCCCCAGACCATCTGAAAAGCTACACTCTGTTCTCATGGTGACCCGTCTCATTCCAGATTCAAAAAGCCCTATTAAGTGAAACTAGTCCACAATGCAAGTAAATGGGCTGAGGTTTGGGTCATGTTCTTTCCTCAAAAGAGCAATCACCTGTTCTTTCGCAATTCCAACAGTAGCACAATGCTACCTCAGTCATACTCATGCAGACACACCTTTTCAGAGACTAAACCAGCCTGAAAAATATTCACTCTCCCCCCTTCAACTCTCTCTCTCTTCATAGGCAGGCCACAAACTAAGCAGAGAGTTGGGTCGGAAAGCTAGAGGCATCAGCTCTGTTGCAGAACTGAATGGGCTCTTCTGAAGTGGAGAAACTATACTTGCATGCTGACACTGAAACTAGACTTGCTGTGAAATATTAACCCTTTCCAGTATTCAGTACAGTTTGTCCTGCCTTTAATGTCTATGTTCTCTATTATTCCCTTACAATCCTTCAAGATTTCTTTAAAAGCGTTGTCCTGCCTTTCCACAGCTTTGTAATATGTACCTCTCACACAATTCTCAAACCTGAGTAAAAACTCTTAACTATTCATAGACTTTGTGAAATCCAGAATTCTACAATTTTTTGCAAGCCACTAATCTGACATTAGGCAATGGGCAAATTTAATTTTATCAGTCACAGATTGGCTGCCTAGTAATGGTAATACTAAGAACAGTGGATTTCCTGCCAATCTAATTGTCTCTATCCTACTTAGACTGGATGTCTTATTTTTCCTACAGAAAACTGAAAAAAGGAACAGTGAAGATTATACCTCCACTGGCCCAAATATCCTTCTCCTAAAAAAAACAGATTAATAACAACACTATCATAAAGCGAAGTCACAGTATGTGATGTGTCTGTGTGTGTTTGTGTATACTGGGTATTACAGTTGTAAGGAGCTATGCCACATAGGAAAAACAAATTAGTGATAATACGCAGAGAGATGGTAGGAGAATTTTATTGTGCTGCTGGAGTCAAAATGGCTGAAAACCTGAAAGTAAATAAAAAGAAAGACAGCATCAAAAAAATACCTTGAGAAAACAGAGACTGAAATGTTTTCATACAGAACAACCAACCTCCGCCAGCCAGCATTACAGTAGAGCTGCTAATACTTCTCTTCGCTAAGTGGATGCTGTCAGTAAAAGCGGTCCTTACTGCTGTCATCCTCCTTCGCTAGCTCTGCCCAGGGCTACCAGATTAGCTCCTACACCGCTCAGATCAGGGCTCCTTCCTCTCAACCTCTTCTCTCTTCCACACTTGCATGCATTCATTTTCCATAACCCCTTTTCCAAGGCCAAGTTTAGATGGAAAAGTACTGGACTTCTCTTTCCTTAAACAACATGAACAATTCCCTTCTGTTTACTTATTCCTCCAGGTCTCTGAGTGTCTATGGTTAAATGACAGCCAATCTATTTCTGGAAGTTTTAAGTTCAGTCTGTTTAACACACAGGCTCCCTCAAGCTGATCACAGATAACTAAGTGCATAGCTCTCCAGCTCCATCACAGCTGATAAAATGTAAGAAACACAGTGATGAGTATACCAAGCACTTCCCTAAAATCATCTGTGAGCTAATAAGGTCATACTTTTCTGCTCAGACTCTCCTTTTCCAATTCAAGAAGTTGCCCTTACTGGAGCCTTTAGCAAGGCATACTCTAGACAGGCACTTTCTTGTTAGGACAGACTTGCACTCTGTACTTAAGACCAGCAGGACACAGGCTGGCTCAGAGCTAAAATAGCTGTGCTTGAGCTAATAGTGAAAGCCCTTCTGAGTGCACAGCATTTTCAGACTGTGGCTGGCAATTCTTCCCTCAGATTACAGAAGCAAGTGCAAGCCTGAACAGATGGATCAATTTTTTAACATTAGCAAGCGCAGTCTTGGCTAAGATATCCTTATACTACTCGGGGTTACATATATCATGAACATAGATCATTGAGTATGGCTGTTTTCTACGTAACCATGGTACCATTTTCATTTGCAAAAAGTTGCTATAGGAAACTGCTGGATGTTGTCCAGTGAATGAGAAAGTAGTGTTTAAAAATAAGTATCCCCCTAAATGATCAACCCTATGAAGGTCTAGAAACTGTCCATGCCCAGAAGTGTAGATGACAGACACTTTTTCTTCAGCATAGGCTTCACAGACAACACTAAAATGGAGAAATTATTCATTTCCCTTCTACACAGAGCCAAGAAAGGAGTCTGAAATGTAACTACTTTATTTTCTTATACTACTTTTAATACTGAGACCCACAAAAGGGCCAATTACTGAAGTAATTTCTTCATACTTAATTGTGCAGAATCCCACGCCCAAACAACAGTCATGAAAATAAACACAAAGACTGATATTAAAAATGCCCAGGCAACTACATTATGTCAGGTCTGCAATGAAATCTGCAATCAAGGAGAGGAAGGGAATAACTGTCCCAAAAGCCCAAAAAAATAATGGATTTATACATATTGCCAAATCTTAGAACTTAAGACACTTTCTTCACTTGTTATGCCTCTGTGTAACAAGAGAGTAAAGTCTTTCTAATGATGAAGGGCAGGAGAAAACTGGCTGTGATTTTCTGATGTAAATTATATTTGTGATAGTGTTGTATGTATTTGGGACATCATTGCCAACAGTACCAAGCAAAAAGCTGAATATAAAGTGGTTAACATAGATATAAGTGACAAGGAACAGGGCATTTTTCAGTTCCATGTTCCAGTTCTCTCTCGTGATTCTGCAGTTTCTCCAGTGCCTGTCTTTGCTGCAGCACCCTCTCACATCATTGCTGCCTTTTGTTCCAAGCTACCTGTCAATATGTCATACAAGAGGGAGCTAGATAAAATCATTACCCGAGAAAGGTGAGGTTTGGATGCATATATGGGTCAAACCAATGTGCGCTGAAACTCATGGAGACATACAAAGGGTTGCTAGAGGGGATATTTGCTCACTGGAGCATATTTCAGTACTTTTAAAACACATACGCCTTTCTTGGTGGTCCAAATACTGTTCCTCAGTTTTTCCTTATAATTTAGTTAGGAGCAGTCTGTGCTAGTGAGTGCTGCTAGGGAGTGCTAGTGATTTTCACAGAATCACCTAGGTTGGAAGGGACCTTTTAAGATCATCTAGTCCAACCAAAAAAAAAAAAAAACCAAACCACAAACAAACCCACAAAAAACCACCAGCCCAACACTAATCCATATCCCCGAGCACCATGTCGACTCGTCTCTTGAATACCTCCAGGGATGCTGCCTCTAGCACCTCCCTGGGCAGCCCATTCCAATGCCTGATAACCCCTTCAGTAAAGAAATATTTCCTAGTATCTAACCTGAACCTCCCCTGGTGCAACTTGAAGCCATTACCCCTTGTCCTGTCATCTGTAACTTGGGAGAAGAGA
>JAOXNO010000024.1:874492-886237 GCA_028565335.1 Limnodromus scolopaceus
AGCCAGTTTTTAACCCAGTGGAGAGTATTCCCATCCAAGCCATGAGCATCCAGTTTCTCCAGGAGAATACTGTGGGACGCTGTATCAAAGGCCTTGCTAAAGTCTAGGTAAATAACATCCACAGCCTTCAATTAGAGTGTGTTGCTCAGAGTCCTTAATGATCATACCTTTGCATGTTTCTTCTTTAAGGCATTGAGTTCTTTCTGCTGCTTCTTTAAATGCTTTATATAAGCCTACAAAAAGAGAAGTTGGATCAATTTTTCTGTGGTCATATTGACTTTAACCAGATAAAACCCCAGCTACTTAACACATCTTGAAAAGCTTGTGTCCATACTCACCTTCATTTGCTTTAAATCTTCTATCTTCACTTGAGGAATAAGGTCTATACCTAGAAAAGTATTGATACAGTTTATCTAAGACTTCATACATACTAGTATATCTCCTACTTTTAAATTTGAGTTTTAACACAGAAATCTACAGTTAAGTTATCAATTAATTAATGTTTTTCACCACATAAAAAATAATTGCACATTAATGAGAAAATTATTCATCAAGATATAGCTAAGATACAGTGAATTTCCTTTTCAAATGCACTACTCAATCAATTGCCCTGTGAACAAAGAAATGAATCAATGAGTTATTTTAATCTCTTACAGTTTCTGGACTGAAGTGTCAAAACACAGCCATCTAAGAACTGAAAAAGCTCCTTTTCTGAAAACACAACAAACCATTTATGTACATTAAACTGAACCACGCAAACTTCAGAATTTTGGTCCATAGCTGGAGATTGCTCTGGCACTGCTTGTTTCAGGAGGGAAGCTTCTTTGGTAAGGTTCTACATGACTACATAAAGAGTTAACTGAGGTTAGGTATACTTCCCCTAGATTTAAAACACAAAAATCATAGGAGTGAAAATTCACTTGCAGCTTTTATGTTAATGGAGGTAAAATTTGCTTTTTGGTTAATAGCAGGCTATAAGAAAAGGAGCAGTAAAAATGGAGGAGAAACACAAAACCATAATAATTCGAAATTCTAGTGAAAATTCAATACAACAAAGCCAATCTATCATAAAAACCAGTACTACTTAGATGAATGAAAATACACTTTGATCACCTTAATTGCAGTGCAAACAAAACCCAATCTCATTTCATGTTTATGCTTTAATAAATGCTTTGTGACATATTATGATTTTTTTTTAAATGACTAAGCACGTCCTACATGTAATCATTAATAAAAACGTCAATACAATGCCATGAGAGTTGTAATGTGTAGGTTTTTTCTGAGTTTTTACACAAAAATTCAATTATACATAAATACACGGCAAACTTATTTAGTTAACTGCTCTTAATAGTGTCTGTGGACTATAAGATTCCCCCTGCCTTGAAAAGGACTTTCTGCCTTTTAAGGTGAATTTAACTGCAAGATATTCAGATGCTGTAAAAGAAAAAAAAAAGGGGGCGTGAGGGGTGGGGGTAGGCAGGTGATCTCCTTAGGGAACATAAATTTTTTATTTTCTTAAAAGCATAATATTCTGCTCGATTACATGGTATTAATATTAGACTAGTAAATGAGACCGAAAGAGATTAAGGCATGGATAGAACCTGAAGTTTCCAAAAACACAAATAACTTAACTACTGCTGAAAGTCAGAGAACAAAACCCCCAACATTTGTGTGCATTTGAAAGCCTTCTCCAGACACCCTATTTTGCTGGATACGTAATTTCTAATAGCAAGGGGAGTTGTATATTGTAATAACATTAGAATCATTCAGATCTTAAAAGATCACAGAGATAAGTAATGCAAAATACGGACCATTACACAGGATATAAAAATGAACAGCTCTACTTCAACATGAGACAATAAGGATAAAAATGGTTGCAGACAAGAATGCATAAGTACTGAAATCTCAGTTGAAGACCAGGGCTGCACCAGGCATGCTGTGTTCTAAACAAACTTCCTCAGGATTTTAAAACACAGACTTGTTTACTTTGTTCACCAGGTCTGCCTCCATGGCAACCAGAAATTACATTGCCAACCCCAGCAAATTTAATGCTTAATTAATGCACAATAAAACTAATATTTGTGCATCTTGGTGATGACACATGAAATATGAAAACACCTCACTGCATAAAATAATCTGGGTTTTACACCAGGGAAGAACTTTGAAAAAGTTCAGGTGCCAGAGACGACCTGTTTTATTGCCAAAAGTGATTCCAGAAAAATACCATCTTGTTTCTCAAGAGATCCCTTCACAGGTGTGTATTCAGCCATGTCTGCTTTAGTTTAAGAACAAAAGCAGTAAGTGCTCCTTTTCACTCCTATCAATCCCTCTGGGTCAAGGTGGATGAAAGAGAATGAACCAGATTCTAATTACTGTGGCCCATTAACAGAAGTATTGTGTTTCATTCAGCTGTACAAATTTGTTTTCTCACTTAATCTTCATTACCTGCGATGATATGTGAGAAACAAATAATCCCATTTGACTCTATAAGATGATTTTGTAAAGCGAATGGTAAATAGTGAGGAAAAAATACTTATTCACTTATAAATGAGCACATTTAATATGGATATTTTTTACAATAAACATGCCATTTCCATAATCACTGTTCAGAGTAAAACCACACACTGAAAATATTTCTAATTGTTGGGAAATCTCTACAGAATACAATGAACTCTAAATACCTTTAAATACTTAAATCTGCAACTCTGCCAAGGGATTTGTAGAGGGAGACAAAAAAAAAAAGAACAGTTTCTGTGGAGCATACCAGGAAATAGTAATTCCTATTGGCATTCCTCAGGTAGATCTTTAGTAAACTACTCCCACAGTCATGCAGGTTACTACAATAGGCAGTAGGTACACAGCTACACAGAGGTCACTTAGTAAAATAAAGCTGTCTTGGCTTTATACAGCTATTTTATTAATATACAGAATTTATTTGCAATTAGACAAAGACCACTCTCAACAGCAAAAGAAGTTACCTTACAAAAGGGTAAGAATGAATAGAACTGAGAAACTAAAATTGAGTAAAGAGTACTTTTCTGTGATTTTCTGAATCACTTTTGAACTGAGGGAGTAGCATGCGATTTCTGCCTACCTTTCTTAGCTTCGGTCCCAGATCCACAGCCCGCGGTGGTACTTGGTCGAAGCTCAGAGCTGCTCTGAGGTGTTACGTTGGCTTTGGCATTATTGGCTTTTCCTTTTCTATCATTCTTTGAAGTGTCATTTGGTACATCAGCTATATCACTCTGAAGGAAACATTCACATCATAATAAATTAAAAGTTGGGTATGGGAAGTTTCTGAACTTGTTTACTTTAAACATAATTAAGAAAATTGCAACATACTTTCAAACAACACTATACTCAGGAAAGTATTTGTAACCTATTTTAAATGGCTACGTACTAAAATATGGCTCCTTTCCCTTTTATTAAAATTTCTAAGGGATGTGTTAGTATGATCCAGGGAGGTCAGTTAGTGAATGGTATTTCAGTACATGTTAACTAACATAAGCCAATGTATTTCAGAGCAGGACAGAGGGGCTTATATTTGAAAATGAGAGATGACAAGGAAACATGCACTGATTGGAGAAGGACTAGTTAAAAAAAATAACACAGCATGAATGTAAGTGGGCTGTGTTTGTCATTAACTTGTACTTACAGTTTCGATACCCATAGCTCTCATTTGGTCTGCTCTTTTTTCTGTGATAGACAAAAATTTCTTTGGATCTGATAAAGCATCCACAATATCTGCAAGGAAAAAAAATAATCAACTTTTTATGATCTTCAGAGGCATTTGGAAATTAATCTTTTAAAAAAGCTTTACCAACCCTGTTGTTACAACCCCTGTTGTTATGAGCCATGACTTGCAGGATTGGTCCAACTTTCCATAGTGAACTCGGCAGGACTAAAAGCACTCATCACCACAGCGCTTGAACACACTTGGAACACGAATCAGTTTATAAATGCACCAAGGGAGTGGTGTTCATCCAGGTACCTTATTTTGGAAAAACACAGTGACTCTTATCAGACCAAAGTTACCCTAACTTACTCCCAGTTGATGGCACTAGAATTTGAGACCAGAATGGGCTGTCCTGAGCCACAAAGCACTAACAGCTTTGTCTCTTGGTTATTTGAGGGGGTGCTGACTGACTTGGGACTGTAGGGAATTGTAGAAAATGCTGTTCTATTTCCCAGCTAAATAGCAGTTTCAGATGGGTGGTTAAAGCGATCGGGGGAAATCTGTTCTCACTCCTCTTTGTGATGCTTCGTGTCTGAAACATGGGAGGCTGTGGAACAGCTTTTCTATGAACCATAATGACCAGTATTTGAATCTTGCATATGACACAGTACCACTAGTGGTATCACAGCACTACCCAGCACTGGATACCATATAGATCATTGAATCTGTTTTCCATACGCAGTGATAAATGGCCGAGCACAAGTTTACGGGAAGACAAAGACACATGAATCTTTATTTGCATATTGAATAATCCCTTTTTGTGTTAATTTCAACAGAGAATTCACAAATGGAAAAATTACAAATTAAACTGATTCAGCTCCTACAATAATAATGCTTTCAGAGACCACAGAAGTGATCTGTGGTCCCTCAGATGATCCCTCAGAAACTTTTACCTAAGTATCATGGAGAAAATGGGCCACTGGTCTCAGCTAATAAGTCTTCCTTGTCAGAGCAGTAACTTAAAAAAGGAAGTCTGAATGCTGCAGCCCGACTGACTCATCATTCACTACAAAATATTGTCATTTAATTAACTCAGATTTTTTGTCATGACTGTTAGCAGGACTATGAACTTCACTTACAAGGAAGCTGTTTCTTTGCAGAATGCTGCAAAGCCCTATTTTTAGCTTCTTATGAGTAAAAGATAAATACTCTTGCATCCTTATATTCTAGATGGTCTTGCTAGCATAGCAGGCCATTATTTCTGCAATGACAGTTCTGACACTCTTGGTTTTCATCATCATTTGAATTTTGCCCATGTTTCACGTCATCTCCTCAGCCACTTTCCAAGTTAGCTTCCAATGATGCAAGACAGAAAAGCTGGTCCACTGACCAGGTCTGTAATAATATCCAACCCATCAAAAGCTTTGGGAAGAAACTTGCTATCCTTCTTGTGCAAACTAGAGGCTGGACTATATCAACTCCCTTCCAACCTAAGTTGTTCTACAAAATGTTCCTCTGAAGTCACCAGATGCATTTCTCAAGCAAAAAAAACCAGACAGGGCTCTCACTCCAACAAAAGTTATATTAAATACACAGCATTACCCTCTGTTTATCTACACAAATATGTTGTCTCCAATAACTGTCATGACTCAACAATGTCTTCTGAAACTTACTTCATATACACAAAAACCACGTAGAATTTATTTTCAGCCTTGTGGCTCAGCACTGACTGTCCTCCTTCCCTAACTTAGCAAGCATGTCTGTTTGTCCTTGACATGCATTCTTCAATGAAAATCCAGGACTACCCTGTCAAGTTGATGCGTCATTTGAAAATGAAACCTGATTATCACAAGCTTCAAGGTAAAAGTGACTAACATGTTTGGGAAAGCTAGACTTTTGTAAATTGTATTACTAACCACACAAGCACATCACCAAAGGCTCAGCATTTCTACAAGGGGGATGTGACTCATCACTGCTTCTCACATTGTCATTTGTCCTCTGCTTACGTTTTTCTTTCTCCCCAGTGAGGTAAGGTGGGGGTGGGAAACAGCATTTTGTAGAATTGCAATTAAATATAAAACTAGGAAAATCACTGGAAGAGTACATTAGGGGACTCTAACCACTAACCTAACTAGCCATGCTACTTACGTTCGAACTTCTATTATAGAAGCTTCTCTTCAGAGAACACCACTTCATTTGCATTAATTTGCACCACTATTGTGTTTTATTGGGAACAGAGTAGCTGATGCAAATAAACTACAAGAAATTACTAAGTTACATGAAAAACAAAATTATGCATCTTTTAAAGCCTACAATACATTACACATTCTAGGTATTATTTGGTGCAAGTTTTTAAATCTTACTCATACAGGTTAAAAAAAAAAGAAATAAGAAAGTAGGCAGCTACTGAATTGTGCTATACCTTCCTACAGGTTTGCTCAAACAACCCCAGAGATCCTAATGATAGCTCATAAATCAATGAGAGGTTCACTGCAGTTGATAAGTAATTAAAAAACACATGCCAACAGAATACTAATGATTCCACCAAAGTGTCAGAAGTTATTTCCCAGTTGTTCATCACGCTATTGTTCTATATTGATAAGAAAAATACATGAGACACATCAGAACTGTCTGGGAAGGGAAAAGGGAACTAAGAGTTGAACTTGCTCACTTCATGTTAATAGGGGTCTGTTTTTCCCAACACTGACAGTAAGCTGTAACAACCAGCTCCCTCATTCTAGTAGCATTTTACTGTAACTATACTGTTACTTAGGGATAGTAAAGTTTTTCTATGTCCTTACCTCTACCAGATAAACAGCCTGTAGAAATGTTGATAACGTAGTATCAACCAGTACTGAACTGCACACAACTTGCAAGTTCTAAACTGGTGTTCAAATTCTCTTTGAAAAGCAAGTCCTTCACTTCTGAATTTGTATAATGCAGTTTAAAAAAGAATAATAAAAACATATTTTCTCTGTATGTGACCAGCATGCTCAGCAGCTTGAGCCACATCAAACTCTGCTAAATTTAAATTCTACTCTTAGAAAAAGCGTGGTATCAGTCAGAAAAACATCAATCCCAAATCAGAAGCATGTCTCTAGTTCCGAAAACATTTTAACAGTCATTTACTATCAAAAGCTTAGGTTGAGGACAGAATTAACGCACATGCTTAAACATGTCCCTTACATTCATGGTTCAATTACTGCCTCAAGAAGCTCAAGCTTAAGCAGAAGCTCACGTTTCTGTTGAGAAAAAGTCCCTGAAGTTAAATAGCGTAGATGAAACATGCTGCATAAAGGCATAGTAGTGCTCCAAGACCTGTGGCAAAACTGCAGCTGACTTACCAGCAACCAGGATTTCACATATGAACACAAACACTTCTGTAAACACTTAACAACTTCTGCGAAATTTGTTACTGAAGTCTAAGCCTGCTCATTTTTTTTTAAAGCCTGGATAAATACCAGCAAGCGTAGACTTGGAGAGATACTATCTAATATGTTAGGAAAGCTTTTCCTTTCTCCAGTTTGTACTACGGAAATGACACTCTGAGACGCGGCAGTAATTTTTTGCATAGACAGCAGGTTTGAAATCATTTTTGCAAAGAGCAAAACATTTTTACCAATAATGTTTTGTCATTGAACTCCAAGGTGAACTTCACTTTGCTGCAGAGTCAGAGCACTAACATTTAGTGCAATTCCTATTTTACAGTTTTAAATGGTTTACATATTGTCTAATGTACAAGCGAATTTCATCTGCAGCGAAGAAAACATTTCCCAGAGGTACACCCTCAGGGTGAACTTACCCATTACACTGATTTAAGTGGTGTAATGATTAGTCTCATCTGTTTGTTCCTATCCACACGCGGCAATTTGCCAACACACAGTATAAATGACCGTGGCCCTGCCAACCTGATCACGGAAATGGCTCACATTAAAAATGACTTTCCTGAAAACCCAAAAATAATTAAACCACACTAAAAACATGTAAAATTGGGAGAGAAAAATGCAGAAAGGTTTTGGATGCTAAATTATTCCACTGACCATTTTTAACAATATGCCAATATTCTCAAGAACACAAAAGTGGTTTTGCTTGAAAAAACAACTAGATTCTGCATCAATTGTTAATGCCTATAGGCCAAACAATATAGCTAAAGTATATGTTAACCTTACAAATATTTATGTCGAAAAAATGCAGTTTAAAAAAAAAAAAATCCAAAGAATAATCTTCCTAAAATGTCAACAGAGAAAATCAAATTGAGCTAACTACTATTAGTTTATTTTGCATATCATTTTGTCATTTAACAGAAATATGTCAGTATCATTAACATTGAGGCAGGCACACGGTTTGAAAACTGATTTCTTAGCTGAATATGCAGGGTTTCCAAGGAGTTAAAATATTAAATCTTTGCAGTCCTCCAGCACTGCCTGTCTGTTCCAGCTGCCATACCAACTCCACAGTACTTCAGTACTTCCACACCATCACTTAAGATCTACAGCACACTGAAATATAGGTTTATCTCACCTCCAAAACCGTCAGGCACATATGTTTTAAGCACAATGTTGCAGAAAACCGTTGGAAGAGAGAGTGGTTTGTTGCCCTCATTCCGAAGGGAAATATGTCTGTAACCTGCTTGCAGACCATCCAGAGGCAGGATCCTCTGACCAATCAACTTATTATTGTCATCATACACTGCTATCCTCAGGACAGCAAGATCAGGGAGAATAACCTGGAAAGTCATAAAATGAAGAAATTCAATTACTCTAATACAGTAGCACCCTTCCCACCTTCCACGTTTGAACCATTCACTTTGTATGCCAGAAACAGACTATCATCACTGTAAGAAAATGTCATTCCCTGCAAACTGCACACATTGAGATGAATGTTTCCTAGAAAAGCTTTTTTTCTACCCTAAATAATGGCCAAAATTTAGAACATGCAAATCCTGCAGCTTACAGTTACACTAGCTAAATAATTTGCATAATTATTTTTCATTACTGGTGACATCCATAAGAAGGCGGGTAAATACGACCTGGGAAATGACAGATACAGTGGCAATCAAAGGGTAGATAGCACTGAATCAGGAGGAACTATGACAGAAAGATGGGATTTGGGATGTATCCAAAAGGGCAGCGAAGAACATAAAGAGCGCAAGCACAAGCTGATGGGGATCTATGCTGAACTACGGGTTCTCCAAAGAGGAGAAGAAAACAGAGGCAGGACAGGGTGACAGACCTGCTGAAATGGCGTGCTACCAGCAGAAGTGGGTGTGTTGTTCTCACAACATGAAGGGTACATGGTATGCATGGTGCACGGGGATGCTGCCAGCTATCTGCATCTGTCAGTCCCCATCTGGACCAACCAAATCAGTAATAAAAAAAATCCCCTGCCTTCCCTGGAACAAAGGTGCTGCCTCTGTACACAAAGCAGTGAGGAGAAGACAGCCTAACTGAGGGGCGCAGCCTCTCTGCCAGCCTGCCTCGACTGTACGCTGGGAAAGGTCTTCCCAACTCCTTCCCTACCTGGCTCTATTCATCAATGCTTATGGGACAAAAGGGAAGACGGAAGTAAATTACATCTACTATGTCCCTTAAACTTTCCCCCTGCCACTTTCATGTTCTGTTCTTTAGAGGGCACAAAATGGTTTTGGTCTCTGAACCCACCTCAGCTATTCACAGATATGCTGCTCTACTTGATTATAACTTAGCACTCCCAGCACAGGTTACCACCAGCGCTCACCCCATCCTCCCCCCTACACAACAGAGTGACAACACAGAACTTGGGTTAGAATGACTGAAGCTTTATTTTAGTTAAAATAAAAACAAGAAAACATGACAGGAGAACAATCAAACACCATACCTGAAAGCAACTGTGTAGGATTAAACATCAGCTTGAGGAGAACACTGTAACCCAAATAGGGCAGGTAAGATCTTTCCTCTACAGGCTACAGATCAGGACATCTTTCATTACATGATGGGCTCGGATATAGATTTACTAGGGATGAGGAGCAGGGACTAAGAAGTTCATCGTTCCCTCTACATTAATTTGTTCTATTGTATCCTGGTAGGCACTTTCACCCTCATGCCACTTATCTGCTTGGTCATCAATGTATGTCTTGATTATAATGCTAAGCCTGATATGGTAAGAGCCTGAGATGAAGAAAAATAATCTCCTGGCTGACTCATAGTATGAGTTATTCAAGAGAATGTGTGACCATGTAATCGTTCATTGCAGAGTAAAGCAGGAAGTCTGAAGAATATTGGCATCAGCCACTGTACCCATGCCACGATACACAGGTACCCCCCTTTCAGACTGAGGCTGCGTGCACCCTGTAGTTTATAGGCCTTTTGATTTAAAAAATCAGAAAGCAGCAGATGCTGGCCATATGGCCAGGAAGCCATGGGCAGCACGATTGCCTGTCATAGTACCTAAGCATCTTTCCTGTGCCTCCTCATATACAGAGAAAAGCACTTGAAGTCACATTAATTTCAGAATATACTGGAGTCTAGAAAAACCTCTTGCGTTAAGTATATTTCTATTAAAAACTGGTTATACTGTTAAGAAAGCAGATTATGTGTGTAATATACCCAAGTGTGAAGTGTTATCATCACTTGGCAAAGTCTGTCACTTTGGAATAAAAGAGCAACAATTTTGCATGACAACGAAACAGGTGTAAGCAAAACAGACGTTATCAGAGACGGCACCACTAACACATGTAGTCTGGATGAAACTCTAGCTGACAGAAAAAAAAATAATAAAAAGATTTATATGCATATTAAAGACAGAGAGATAAAAACTGAACACAGATGACTGATCTCTCTCTTTAAATCCCCCATACCAAGAAAAAAAGGTTTGTTTTTCTTTTGTTATTGAAAAAAAAGAAAAAAAATGAAAAAGGTACATGATGCACATGGACTACTGAAGGAGGGAGCTGGCAACACATCTGAGGAACACAGCACCCTTCCAACTTTTCCATGTAATAACATTGACCTTAGCTTTGGATGCAGCATCTCACCTGCCCTCTGGGCTGAAGGAACAGTGCAAGATAGCAGCCACTGCCAGGGCAGGGAAGAAGAAATCTCCAAGGAATGATGGTGTCCACCAGCGGGGGCTCATTCTGAGCAGATGCATACCTTGAACACAGGCATGGCCACGGAGGAGGTGGCTACCTCCAAGTGGGAAGAGGAAGCAAAGGGGAGGGAAAAGCCAAACAGAAACAAACAAACAAACAAAAAAATCATGTGACAGCTACAGAGGTTATCTATTAGAAAAATAAAACAAAGCAAAATTAAAAAAAATAAATCTAAACAACCTCTTGAAAGCTTATTTCAGCTTTGGATTGTTTACTGTGGTAAACAGGAACCTTACAAATGCTTTTTCATGGGAGCAGTCAGACTGAAGCAGGGAGGGGATGGCTCAAGTGAGCAAGGATGCTCATGTGCAAAAGGGCAGACAACCACAAACTTTGGTTTCCAAATATCCTACCTTTCGAAATACAAATGATTCTTCATTGTAAACAGGATTCAGACCATTGTTCATCACCATGCGTGTTCGAAATTCTTTACGTATCGTGTCCGTGGGTAAACCATACATATCCACTTCTACATACGTACCGATTTTTTTGTCTGATAAGAACTGACCAGATATTACCTGCAAAATAATAACAGAGCAGTAAGGAAAAACAATACAAAGTACACAGCATTTTATGAATACTGGAAATACTGTTGTTTGGTTTTTTTTTTTTATTGACAGCAGCCTGAAAAATGCTTTATACAGAACAGATATATTTATTTTATCATAAGAAAATGGTATATTTAGTGCTAAAATTGTGTTTCTTTAGAAAAGCTTTTGTGATAAGACCTTAAATATAGCCTTAATTTGAAATTATTGTGCTCATTGTGCTACGGTATTAAGAGTTGTAAGTCAGTCAGCCCAATTTGCCTATGTCTCCCAGATACATTCACTATATTCAGCCTATGAATATCTGAAGGGAGTCTACAGAAGAGCCGGAGAGGGACTCTTTATGAGGAAGTGTAGCGACAGGACAAGGGGCAACGGTTTTAAATTGGAAG
>JAOXNO010000024.1:886337-898501 GCA_028565335.1 Limnodromus scolopaceus
CAACCTGGTCTAGTGGGAGGTGTCCCTGCCCATGGCAGGGGGGTTGGAATTCGATGATCTTTAAGGTCCCTTCCAACCCTAACGATTCTATGATTCTATGATATTACTGAAAGACACTAAATGAAACGAGATTGGGCACTGCTATTCTGCAACTTTAAATTTTCTGTTAGGAAGCACTGTGATCTATTACATGTCTTGACTACCAAGAGGTGAAAGGAAGCTATTACTCTGCTTTCACTTAGGTAAAGGTTTTAAACTAATCCAGTATTACGTGACTGGCAAGTGTAGGATTCTTAAAAGCAAACAAACAATAGACGCACATGACTCCTCTACATTGTTATGTATATGAAGATTTGTTAAAATTTTACTCCAAGTCAAGATTAATATAGCCACAGCAGGTGATTACTCCAGGGAAAATTTTTATTCCATCAAGATGATCCACTACTTAAAAATACAGCTAATGTTTTCATTACTATGATCAAGGAGGGAAGAAAAAAACTGAAACATGATTTCACACACCTAAGCTCATTTTGAGTCCTTTTCTTTTCATGATTTAACATTCTTCCAAGGAACACTCTGGATAACGAATCTGAAAAGTTATGTGGCTGCGGGGTACCATCACCAGCTTTGGTCAACTCAACTTCTTTATAACAGAATTTATATGGAATTTTACACTAGTTTTAGTCACACAGGAAAAGCAAGTGGCAAAACATGCGATCTAAGAATTATCTCTTGTGGTAGTTAGAACATATCGTCTCACCACCAGATCCCACTTTCTTCTCGGAGGGATTGTACTAACATCAACATTAAAGAAAAAAAAATAATAAAAAGTTTTTGTACTTCTGGGGATGCAAATGAAACTTAGTTAAAAGTCTAGAATGCACAATGGTCAGGGAGAGTTTGAAATTTCCATGCTGCACATAGAAAGTGATAACTGAAAACTCAAGTCTTCTGTTAAGATGCACACGGGGTATTTCAGCAAAGAGAGTAGAGTGTCAAGTCACAAAACAGATTTTACAATTGTCAGCCTCCTTCCAAAATTTGATACATAACCATGCTTTAGAACTACAACAGAAGTTTTATTGACTTTGTTACTCATAGGTAATTTCAAAGTAAGGACATCAACACATGAACCATTTTTCTCTACTTTGAAAATATCCTGTCCACGAGTACCCATATTCCTCCTATAGTGACAAGTGATGTTTGCGTAATTTCATACTGTCCACAGAAATGAACTTCACTCATTTATTCATTTGTGTGGGCTGAGGTAATTCAAAAAGAGCATGAGGGTGTTTAAAATTCAGTGATAATGTATAATAACAAACCATTTCTAATTTTATCATATTCCACTCAGATCAAGTAAGCATAGACATCTTAGCCAGCAATAAAAAGGAAAAAATCTTATGAAATCCACACAATCCACACACTTTTTCTGTAGATATCCTATTTTTGTTGACATTTAAATGTGACTTTGGATGTCATAAGATGACCGAAGTTTGTCTATTGCTGTTTTACCTGTACAGAACATGTTGCAGCAATTACACCATCTACAGGAGTTTCAGAGAAAGGGTCAAATGTTCGATCAGGTCGTCGCATGAAATCTGGTTTAAGTAGATACCTTATTTAAGAAAAAGAAGGCAAAAATTATTCTTGTGTGGAAATTAAAATTGTATTAAATACAAATAAAATGGGTGTTCTAGCTTTAAACAATTTAGTCTCCTGCAGCACTGTAAAATACAGACTATCATTCTAGTTGCAAGTGTAAGGAAGTAAATGGAAATGTTATGGTTGTCTAGAATACAGATAAATGTTAATCTTAATTTTGAATTACCAGCTACTGAGAGATGAAATCAACCCTGGATTTCAAGATGAGAATAAATGTAGTATAAACAAAGACATTTCAAAATAACTTAATAATACATTTTTAGAAATACAGTGAGTTCCACATAATAAAAGTAGATGCCCTCATTTGTTTTAATTCTTTAACACTTTGGAAAAATACAGAGGGATTATTCAATTTTATTTTTTTTTAATGAAGCAGTTCCATAGAGTCAAGACTCATACAATAAATTTCAGCTTGAAGGTAATTTTTTCATCTCAGTTATAAAACCTTGGGGGAAACAGCTCATAATGTCAGTGCTGACAGATTGTTAATTATACTAGCATGAAAGGTACTACCATAACACTTACAACACATCCCTGAGGACTATACACTGGATCAACATATGAATGAAGCTGATATGTGCTCTGATGAATCAAAATCAAAAGATGCCACCACCAAAATTAAATAGCAGTTGATCCCAGAAACACTGTGCTATACATGACAGGGCTTCTCTTCCATTGGTGGAAGAAAACGTGTAACTGGGGTCATCTTGCTAATTCTGCAGCCCTGACAGACAACAGCTGCTGGAAGATTATTTTTTTATCCAACCTTAGTCTCTTTAGTGAATCACTGCTAGACAATGTTCAGAAAAATTCCAACGGAGAGAATGTCAAAGTTTTCTTCCCTTTTTTCATAACATGGGTTCTGTTTAGGAAAGTAATATTCCTCATCTTTCTTACATTATAAATGCATGTGATTTCATAATATTTATTAAAGTAGTTTATGGGGAGAAGGGAACTACCAGAAACATCCTTAGCCTCTGCTTCAGGCCTACTGAAATAAAAATGCTGAAGCTAGAGTGACTATCTGGTTTCACCAGGATGAAAATTGTAAATCCAAGAAAAAAGGAGTAAAGATAGAAGGAAATGCAATTTTTTATTTTCATTGCCCTGCATGTTGTCTGTGACTGAAACAGCACCACATTTATAACACGCATAAAAATATACCACCATATTACTGTAATACCAGAAGACTGACATAAGAATCAAGTAATTTAGTTAATAATAAGCATTTGGCAAGGATGCATATGTGCTCTTTTACTAGGCTTGTGGGTCAAACAAGAAAGGAATCATAGTCTGCCATTAAAAAAAAGCTTTTGTTTTCTTCTATTTTTGATATTCTGAATGAAATGACCAGAGACTGCACCACTGTCAAACCCAACAGCCTATATCTACAGAGTTCACAACTGAAATAAAGGCACGAAGTGGCAGAGCACTGTGTTGCCCATTCTGCAGATGAGGAACTTTACCAAGCCTCATCTATTCAGATTATCTTTCTGAATAAGGCTTGCATTAGTAAAGGAGTTGTTTCTTCCCAGGATGAGTTTGCACATTGCAATGTGTTTCTGGACTGTCATTTCCTATAATTCATCAAACTTCTTTCTCTTGATGTTAATGATTAGGGTGTAAACTCAACATTTGAGAAAAATTTATCAACATCACTTGAGCATCACACCCTTTTCCATGCAAAAGTCATGAACAGGAACTTAGAGAGATGAGACACTTCAGTATTCTCTGTGAAATCTGCTCTCCGACTAAAGTACACAGATTAAAAAAATGTCCCCTATGTATTAAGACTCAACCTGTTCAAGTAAATTAGGCAATTCTGTGAACTGTGCAGTGAATTTCCATTCTGAGACATATCTTCAAAGCAAGATTGAGAACAGAAGCTGAGTATTTATTTAAATAGCAGTGTGTGGTATTCATGATCATCTTCATAATTTGCACACAAAACCTCTTCTATCTCATCTTTAAAAACTGGGCATAATTAAAAAGCATTATTCATCAGAGTACCTCCTTGCAGGGGGTAATTCTCCCTGAATCCTGCTAATTTCCACTCTTCACCTAGCATCCCATTTTTATTTTGTAACACTTAATTAATAGTGACAAAATTTTATTAAAACCATAGTAAAGAATTTTGATACCCAGTGACAACAGTTTAAATCATATCACTCACCCGCATGATCCATTATATTCGAATTTTCCTTGATTCAACTGCATTGCTAAATCTGTCAAGAGTGAAAAGAATTACTGTTTCCTTCTGAAAAACCTGATCATAAACAATCCTTTTTAGAAAATACGACTGTTTGTCCACAATTATCAGTTTAAATAAAAATTAAATTTAACGCGTATGCAACACACATTTAAGAAATCAAAAGAAGCAATAGGAAAACTCCAGATGCCAGTTATGGCACTCGTATATAAGGACAGGTAGTAAACACATAGTAAGTCCCCTCCCATCCAACACTCTCCCAAACTTTGTAAAAAATAAAATGTTTTCCTGCAGGTTTCCAATTACACTAGAATACAAGATCCTTGTTTAGTGATAACAGGGGTATCCTCTTGCCCAACAGACTCTACCTTTAAAAGGGAACAAAATATTTTCTGTATGTTCCTGTTACACAAAATACAAGTTTCTCATATGCTCATATCTGTTATTATTAGCCTTACTGGGCAGCCTTAACTTGTATTTCCTCAATTGTTCTTCAGCCTGACAGCACGGTTGGATCATAGAAGACTAATACAAGAAAGTTGCTCACTTCCAATTATACTATTACCACTCTTTTTTTGCAATATAAAGGAGTTGAGAATGACATGCAGTGGGCAGAGGCAATGTTGGGAGCAGAGTGAAATCTGCTCTAACATCTGTACTGTGTCCAGTGGAGTGCTTTATGAGCAGTGTATTGCAGTACAGCTTTCTCTTGCTTCATCAGCTAGTGAAATCAGTGCAAAGCTTTGTAGGACAGGCATGATCATTAGGAGTGTCTGCAGTACCAGAGACACCACTCAGGGGGAATCCACAAAAAGCCCCAAGCAAGCAAAAAAGCACTATTCACAGCTAGAAAAAGAAGATGGAAAAACTGGTCTGTTACATATTTGACTGAAGACATTCCTAGATTAATTAAAAAAAAAAAAACAAAAAAGAAAAACAAAAGAAAACAACAAAAAACCCTACCCTGTTAGTTATACTCACACCTTCATTGAACAGGAACAATACTTATCCTCTCAATTTACGCTGTGGAGAGGCATTTACATTCCCTGGCATCACTCTCTCAGCTGGGATCTCAGACCCCATTCTCAGGCGCTAAACACATCAGTGTCTAATACTTTGTACTAACTGGTCTAGAAATGCATTTGGCACGCAGTCATTACTTTTTACCATCTTAATTTGTACACTCCTTCATCTTTACTTTGCAGACATGTACCCAACTCTGCCAAGGCTGTGTTTTGTGAAAACAGTGATTTCCCTGTTAACTAATACCTTTTATTAACAAAATATTATCATTTATGTGAGAAGTTACAGTACTCTATTATTTTTCCATGAAAGGGGACTGAATTTTCTTTCTATGTATGGCTTTTTTATTGCTCTTTTTCTTACGCTTCCATAATTCCACCCCACTGTATTATTTAGCCATATGTCTGTTTCCTCAAAAAATGCCAGAAGCAAATCCATGGCATCTGTTTGAGAGTTCCTGCCCAAGCCATTCTTTAGGATTGAGGTTCACTGGTCGTTGCTGCCTACCTGGGGTCTGATAGTTCAGTGAGACCATCTGGCAGCCAGCGTTCCAGAAAATTTGAGGCATGTAATTACTGGAATCCACTCGGCCTCCCTTTGGGTATATCCGACTCATTTGTCGCTTATTATAACTGCATAATTCATCAAGGCAAATGCAATAAAAACATTATAGAAATGTATGGTCACATCCTGGTATCTTCAATATTTCTTATATTAATCTTACTATTTCTCACCCTATGAGCTACTTTTCTTTTCCCTTTATAGAGGTGGGACATTATAAATCTAGAAAGGTACGGTTGTTTATTTGTAGCATTAGTAGAGAAGTGGTATAAGGAGGTGAAAGGATACTTCACAAACTCAATGGCGTGGGTCTTCAAATACCCTAGTCCGACTGATTCATTGAAAGAGGACATATTATGATGAATATTACGTTCTAGAAAGAAAAGACAAGACATTTTAAAACACTTGTGTAATGACAAATCAAAATTCAAAATCATGCACTATACGTAATAGCAGGATATAGCAAATTCTGGTCTGTTTCTCCATTATCAGTTACTCATAGAATCAAATTATACTGAAGAGAAATTTCATAGTATTTCTGACTTGCCTTTTTCCTTCACTTCCTGGGCAATCAACAAAACTATCATTTTTTGTTTAGGACAAAACTGTTATTCAGAGCCTGCATCGTGTGGCTAGATAAGGCAAAACAACATGATAAATTGTCTAGTGTGCAATATGAAAGCATCAGCTAACTGCCGACCACTGCGACAATCACACTCACCTTACTTTACAGAAAGACAAACTAAAAAAAGCAGTTTAGTTGGAAAGGTCTATAGAATATAATCAACTTTAACAGCTTCACACTCTCCCAGTAATTTAGTGACTCCATGTGGATGACCAATGGAATAACATGCTAACTTTACATTCAAGGAAACAGATATAAAAATATATTGATGACGGTCATTTAACTATGAAAGTCTTACGCTGTTTCTACACTCAGGAAACGTAGAGATCAGAAAAACTACCTAGAATAAGCACACAAATACTTTTATTTCATTCAACCTTTTATGTTACCTTCTGCTACATCGAAACCTTGAAATTTTACAGGTTGAGCATAGTTGACCATTGTTGATAAATATGGATGTATATTGGTTGTGGCACCTACATATTTGTAAGATGCCATCCACGCTTGTTCATCTTCAACAGTTACTAAACCCTGAAAACACATTAAAAAGAGTAATCACTATCTGTGTGTGCACACACTATCATTGGACTTTTCAAATGTGATACAAAATTATACCCAAATCTGCAGAAAGTTAAAGAAAGTACAAATTAATACAAGAAAAGTGGAAATTTAATGTCACAAATTAAGATTTATTTTCTTACTGATATATGCACCAAGCACTCTCAATGTTACAGGATGCGTGCAAGAGGACTGATGATAGATAGCTCCTAAACAGTGGGTAAATATCACATGATGTTAGTAGGATAACTTTGGGATAAAAGATAAATATCATAACAGACTGAACAACGGTGGGAGGTAATGATCTATCTTTGTCAAATAAATTCCTAAGAACCGTGACTTAATATACATTAAATATAGCAACTGCAGCGGGGTAACACATAGTTGGTGCTAAGTAGAACTGTCTCAACATCAAAACACAAACAGGTTCAATTGCTAATCTTTACTAATAAAAGCAAACTGAAATATTGGGATTACAACCTTCATTGGACAAACAGATGTCACAAGACTTAACGAGGCACAGCACCGAGCTCATATTCCTGGCCACATAAAATGATAAAAATCTGAATCCGTCATTCACAAAAGATGCACTACATTTACAACAGAACTTCAGAAATTTTCTGCAAGTATCTCATCTGATAGAAACCCACAATAGGAAGCACTTCTCACATGGATCTACTTGTCCAACTTTTTCCTTTCCCTGAACCAGCTTTAAACACATTCTTTTCACTAAAAGAAAAAGAAAGGTCTCTGTCAATCTAAGCAAACTCTGCAAGGCTTACTGTTCATGACATTTTTCCCACAAACGTTTTTCTTGTTCTCCTACAAGTGAACCAGGTACCAAAAAATTTAACTTACTGTAGGCTGACAGTAAACTTCAGCAACGAATTACTAAGTATATTCAAAAATTCTTACAGTACTGCTTTTTATTTTCAGAATGCAATTGATGTTTGTCAGAAAGTTCTCTTCCATTATTGTATTAGGAAATAGTAACAGGAAGCACTGGAAAGTCCTTTTCTCTGACAGTAAGTCTCTGCACATCCAACAGCATTAAAGCATGGATGAAGAACGCAGTTCCCAGTACCTATACTGCTGCAACTCATTTACTAAGGAGATGGAAGAGTAATGGAAACAGGAAACTACTTGCCAGTACTATGAGTATGTAACTCTACCTGCCGTACAGTGCAGACACATTTCAAAAAATTAATTCCATGTGAAGTGAAACACTTTATGCCTTGATGTGATAAGACAATTATAATCAAAAGGAACGTAATTTTCTGACTGCATAGAATTATCACAATGAGTCTAGGTGCACGTACATGGGTTCATGTGCATTTTAGACTGAAGTAAACTTTCCAGCCCAGGAAACGTCAATGCTGATCACCAGGGCTCAACCCAACTGCTTTTCAGGAATCCACATATTGAGGATTCACAGATCTGTTCCCTAAATATGTCAAATGGTACAACCCTTTATTAGTAGAATACAGGCATTTTTTTGTTACTAGGTCCATATTTGTTAATAGAGTTTAGATCAAATGAAGGCCAAATTTCTTCAAAGGACCTAGTCCTTTTCAGGGTCCTCATTTTTGGAAGGCCAGTAATTTATGAAGAACTGACCACTCATCTTCTAAAAATCAGGTTCCTTTAATGTGCCTCCTGCTGACTGCTGAGAATTGCTAATCATAATTTACTGTCTTGATCCATAAATGATCCACTGTGATCCACTAATGAATCACAGTGAAATGGAAGTCAAAGAGGATTATCCATGCCTTAGGGCCAAGGCAATAGCATCCTGCAGACTATAGCTGTAGGACTGACACAGTAGCTCTAAGGAAATGTTCTAAGACAATCTACTTGCCATTGATTTTACCTTATTTACTTGCAGACCCATAAATTTTAGGGCAGGTGGGCTATACTCTTTGCAGTGTTCACAATTATAAAACTATGAATTAGAAAGGAGTAAGGATGGAATGTTTCATAAAGCCTAGGGAAACGAAGGAATGGTTACAACAGCACATGACGCTTTTAGGGGCCACAGAAAACAGTGGGAAAAAGTTGATGTTTCTAGGTTATTTACACCTCCCCACCCCTCAAGAAAAGAAGAACCCACTTAGAAAACAATGTAGACTATAGACTGAAACAAAGAGTGGTTAGGAACAGGAGTAGCTTTAATGAGAGAAAAGAAAGAAGGAAAAGAGTGGAAGGAGGCGGGAAGAGTCTTACAGAAGGGATTCCTGGGAGAAGATAAATGTAGAAGTCCCAAGGGAAAGCAAAAGGAGGAAAAAGAGAGATGAAAACAAAGTGTAGTCAGGGCAAGGGAGGAGGGAAAAAAAAGAAGCAGGGATGATACATCTCAATGCCATTCAAAGAACTGCTGCTTCCCAGTGCATCACATTCGAGACTGAGATCAGACACTTATAAGGAGGCAAAAGTCATGCACTCCTGTCTTTCAAAAATACTCTGTAGGTGCAGTGAAACTGCATAAAATTGTTAAGCCACTAAGAATGCATGGTAAGTAATAAGTTTGTTAGATATAAAGCAATAAAACAAACTATATAACATCCTATGTGTCACCTTTTTATTGTTTTCTTGCTCAGAATCTTCAACAGCCTAAAGGAAAAAAATATATATACATTACCAAAGAAAAAGCAATAGGAAACACTCACAGTAAGAAAAAAAATAATCTCAAAAAGTTAATACATTTAGAAATAAGTATACCCTTTTCCACCTTCCTGTGTGGCTAACCTGTCCCATACACTTGCAAAAATTTGCAGTTTCTTGCAAATATATGTATACAAGATATGAAATTCAACAGTTGGCTGGCAACGGGAATAGGAGGGAGAATGGCAGACAGTTAAGCCCAAACCAGTGCTATCCCTAGATGCCAGGAATAGGAAGTTTCAGAGAAGAATGAAATAATGACACACCTTGACAGCACAAAAGATCATCTGATCTGGATATGCAAATGGCCCACATTTTGAAAATTTAAGGGTTAAGACTGCTGTAAACTGTTCTTTAAATGTCCACATTTGGAAAAGGCCTATCTCAAGATGTTACTTGCAATGCAACAGTGTGCTGCCTGTCTTCAATTACAAGCTGCCACTACTGAGAATCTCAGACAGATAAATGTTGACTTGGCACTGAATGTACATTCCTAAGGAATAAGGACCGAGTCACTGATCAGCAAAGAAGCAAAGAAATTACCCAAGGGCACATGCTGCAGATGACTGACTAACCTGAAAAAAACCCAAACCGCAAAACACTCAGGTAGTTAAGGACCAGCTGACTTAGAAAGTAAAACCAGCCCTAGAGCAAAGAAGTTAAACAATACTTCAGTGGGAGGATTCATAAAAGTCCTGAAGAAGCAAAGATGTTGACTTGAAGAGATACCAAGAAGGTAGGACTGATGTCTCGGTGATACTGCTAGAGAAATACTGCCAAGGGCAAGCTGTGCTATGAGAGATTTCCCACACCTATACTTCTATCTTGAGTAAGATCCAAAGGTAGCCAGGCAGGAAAGAAGTGGCCAAAATACTTCTGATAAGGAACCTTAGCACTCACATGTGGGGTTTTTTGTTTTTGGTTTTTTTTTCTGTAGCAAGAAGCAATAACACCTTCAGTGCCACAGCAGGCTTAGTTTTGAATTCCAATATTCTGTACCTAATTACTGTCAAGTAATATTAAAGTTACTGAGTACAGACTGATAAACTGCACTAAATAAGGTATTAGTGGAGTAAAGGGGACTCTCACCCTGCCTGCCAGCTAGCTCTCTGGTATAGCCCCACTGCCATACCACCCCACTGGAGAACGATCATCCAATTTTGCCTTCATTGCTGCAGGGTAGAACCTACCCTACGAGTTTAAGATAGAAAATAGCCAGGGAGTCCCTGTAATGAAGACACAGGATGCAGCCTTGCAAAAAAACATTGTTGAGCAAGGAAGCTGATATTCCACCTCATATTAGGGCTCTGCAACCGAGAGGCAAAGTTATAAAAAAATAATATCAGAAGCAGGAAACTGCTTGCTGCCTTTAATAAGTATTTTTGATCAAATCCTCCACTTGTATACTGTTTTCCTACATATGGACTCTATTTCCTCAACGAGCATTTCACCTGAACAAGCAGAGGATATTTTCAGCTACCAAATTTTGTCTTCTCATCAACCTAAGGGTTAGGAATCTGGTAAAGATTTAGGGTTTAACTCTTCCAGCAACATGTGCTGCGATGCTTCCACAGAAAAGAGTGTCTTTTACACCCACCTCCACAGAAAGCTTCCAAAGAAATAGACATACAAGAAGCAATCCCACCTTTTTGACACTGATGGCAACAGCTTCTTTTTGACTGTAATCATCTACAGTAAGGTCACTTCCAAATTTGTACTCTGGATGAGCTTCTTCTTCCTGGTCAGCTGCACAGAAAAGAAAAAGGAACTGCTGATTTTGTGTGAGACATGAAACAAGTGATAGTTGAATACACAGGTTTGTTTTTGGCATTTTTTAAAAACAGAAATAAAATTCAGGTTATTAGATTTCCAAGCATTAGCTGTAATTACAGCTAAAGGCCTGAAATTCTTACAGCTTTGACTTGGTTATACGAGAAATTTTATTTACTGTATTTTTGAAGGAATCAGTAATTTGCTTAGCAAGAGTGTGAAAAAAAAAAAATCCAACAGGCTTGGGAAAATAACAAGATAATGAAGACAGTTCTTTGAATAAGGATGTAAAAAGTTGCTGGTGTCCGGGCTTCTCATGTGCATTGTTAGAGTCTCCTTATGTGCCCCTACTACAGGGAATGATTTTCATTTGCTTTTAAGGCAATTTTCCATTAGAATCTAGTCTACTCGAAGTTAAAAGGCCTCTTACAAACACAAAACCATTATTCATATGGATTTAAACAATAATTTTAGAGAATACTTATTTGAGCCTCTTAATAATCTAGTATGTAGTTAATAACACAGCACAGTAAGAACACTATTAGAAATAAGCATTTCAATGGAAATCAGCCTGCAAACCAACAGAATCTCCTTGGTGCTCCTTGACCATCTGAAGAAAGATACTGAGATGCCTCTCAAAAAAATTGTACTTCAGTCCTTTTTAGCACTGCAAGAACAGATATCAAGATTTGGATTACAAAGAATATCTTTTATGAGGACCTCTACTGACTGCAATAGCAGTGGCTTTGTGCTAGTTTAAAAAAAAAAAAAAAGAAAAAAAAGGGAGAGGTACAAGGCGTAAGCTAAAGCTGGGATGTTCACTATGACAGGGGTCACAGGCCAGTACCTTGGTATAGACACTTGCAGGCAATGCATGATTTACCCCTTCTGAAGGTGGACATTTAAAATAGACAAGGTGAATCACACTCTAGATATGTCCATTTTTCTCTATTGGCCATAAACACATTCCACATCACTGGTTCAGATCTAGATGTTTACACTGAAGATTGGCAAGAAAAATAGAATCATAGAATCATTAGGGTTGGAAGGGACCTTAAAGATCATTGAGTTCCAACCCCCCTGCCATGGGCA
>JAOXNO010000024.1:898601-910427 GCA_028565335.1 Limnodromus scolopaceus
CCATCCAGCCAGTTCCTTATCCACCAAGTGGTCCATCCATCGAATCCGTGTCTTTCCAATTTTGAGACCAGGATGTCGTGCGGGACAGTGTCAAATGCTTTGCATGAGTCCAGCATAAATCCTATACCTCATTTTATCCTTATAAAGTATAATGCAATAATCCAATCTCATGTTGACACAAGTATTAAAAATAGTGCCAAAATCTGTTTTCAAAGGAAAGATCACAGCTTCCCACTCTCTCTCACACACACATAGTGAAAATCTGCCTTGGCTGCTGCTCCAATATGACTTCTGAAGAGTAAGTAGAAGTCAAAGTTACCACTAGTACCACCCAAGCGAGCTCATGTTCCTACCACAGACTGCCACAGAGGCAGAAGCAGCTGTGGTATGTACTGGAGATTAGACGGTAAGGCAGGAGCTCTGTATAAATGGTCCAGCACTGGGCCCAGACTTGCTGCTGCTGCCACAGACCATGGAAATGGGTAACACGTAGCTGCTCATGCCGGCCTACTGATTTACCACAGGAAATGTTTGAAAGCCCTTCTCTATGATATCCTCACCACTTTCTATTTCTTCTTCATTATCATCCTCTAGGATATTTACAGGAGCAGCAGTTTCCCCAGCCTCCATCATCTTTTTCAGAGCATCAAGCTGTTCTGTTAATAAGAAAAATAAAAATAAATTAGCCATGACATAAACATTTGTAGAACAAAGAAATACACGAGAACAATCATAACTTATTCTCTGATCTTAAGAGCTACTCTTATTTAATGGGTTTTCTAAGTTTTCAGTTAGCAATAACATTTTACAGAGTAAAAGCACCATTAGATGTACTCTGTTGTTAGATCTGAAAAGGTCAGTAAGCGCTGTGTCCAAAGCTCCCTAAAGTTAAGAAAAATATTTCTGTAGAATTCAAAGCTCTTTGGAGCAAGCATATTACTTCTTCAAAGAATAAATAGACAGCTATCTCTTTCGTGCTTGATCTATGCAAATGAAGACAAAGTGCTTGGATTTTTAATTGTGTTTGACGTGTATTTCAGTTAGACAGTATGTACATAATCATGTATGACTAAGTCAGTAGAAGGTCTGCATGCTTATCTTTGAATGGAGAAGGACCAGGGTTTATCTCCACAGCGATACTGGAAACTATTACAGCAACATTACTATTACTGAAAGAAGATAAATATCAAAACTGGCAACAATAGCAAGAGCAATTTGAAATTCCATTTCATTTTATGCTTATCCTGGAAAAACAAAGCAATGCAAACACACCAGTGTAGGCAGAATTTACAAAAGATTCTATCTGCATTATATTTTAGCTCAACCAGCAATCTGATAAAAATCCCAGGATTACATTTCTAGGTCTATATATGCCTATGCTACATGCTGATACCAAGGCCTAGACTCTGGCACTCAGATGAAACGCAAGAGCAAACATAGTGTCATTTACATATAGTTCATATTCTTCCAACACTAACGTACAAGCAATTTGAAAAATTTAGTAACCTGGTCTATTCATATCTATCTGGACTTTTGTTTCATTTAATACTTGACAAGCTTTACTCACTTTTTTCTACTTCAGGCTTCAGCCTTTTATTCTTTATGAGAATCTTTCTTTTGAGATCATTAGGAGAAGGTAAGGCTTTACCTGGATCAAGCTGTAAAACAATTTGAAGAAAAGGCTTAATAACAGCTATTTGACCTCTTTGTATCCCTATTTGGGATTTTGACTTTAGGACAGCAATGGTAAAGGGCAGTGAACAAGCAGTGCCGCCTCAGGCACAACTCTGGGAGGTAGTGTGACTGCAATTATATTGTCTCCTCTGCTTCTTCCCTATCCCATGGGAAAGCTGTGCTCAGGTAAGTGTTGTGGGCTGAAGCCAGCACACTGGTCTTCAGCCTACACCATCCTCAGCTGCACTGGTCAAAATGTCTCCCCCTCTCTCCCACAGTGGGCAAGGATGTGACCTGCAACTCTTCATCAGAGGACTTCTTACTTTCCCCTCTCTCCTTTTGGTTCACACACAGCCAAGTCACAGTTTAGCCTGTTATCATTTGATCTCTAAATAAGTCACCTTTTATGGTCCCTTCAAGCTGTAACAACGCAAGTGAGGCAGCCCACACATACTTACAGACTAGAAATGGGCTGGCACTGGTGAATGGAAAACTACCCAGTCTTTAGCTAGGTAACGCGGACTATTTTTGCCAGTAGGGTCACATCTTTAGTATTTGTGAAAGGTAAATAGCAAGTTTCACATCCACAAGGAAGTACTACTAAAAGCTTTGTTCCAGTTTGGGGGAGAAAAAATATTATTGCGAAAAGAGAAGTACAAAATCCTCTGATTTAAGCCCTGTCACATCACTGAGGCTAAGAAACAGAGATTTGGGTATGGTAATTAGTACCCTTCTCCAGCTCAGGCTTGCTAAGAATATTATGCAGGCAGTTGCTGGTATAATGGACTGTGGTTTCCAGTGAACCATAAGTGACACAGAAGTAGAATATATTTCCAGGACTAGTAAAAATTCTTAGAAGAAATGTTCAGAAATCCTTAGCCTTAAATACAACTCTGAACTATGCAGAAGCAGCATTCTAGATGAAGAAACAAAAGAAATAAACACCACAACTTGAAACCAAATAAAAACAGCAGAAGTGACAAATGACAACCCAGCAAAAAACCCCATATCAACCCAACCTGACAAGAATGGGAGCACGCCTCCTTGCAGGAGGGTAATGATTATCCACAACCACCAGGCTCAGTCATGGTAGTTTCAGCATGTTGGATGAAGAGAAAACACAATTGTTTGTGAGAGCACTTAGGTTGTAATTCCACTAGATGTCAGTGCTGCAGAGCTCATTTATCCCCAGGCTTCCAGGATGCCAGTCTGCCTGCATCCCCAGGCACAGGGCATAGCTGGATGCCCATTTGGATAAATATCTGGTTTTAATTAAAACCAGATCTTCTTCAACCAGTGCTGCGTCTCTCTTAAGTCTTCCCTTCTCAGTCAGTCGAGGCATCAGAAATCAAGCACTCACGAAATACATGTTTCAAGCTCCTCCTGCCATCTCTGCAACATTTGCTTTGTAAGCAGCTGGGGACTGAATTTACCCTTCAGGAGGAATGGACACAAAATGTAGAAGGCTGAGTAGTGCTACAGAGCACAGCAGCTGAGGCTTAACACCGGGCCCTGAGGTAGCAGCATGGCAGCCTTTGGCCAACTCTGTTTTAGGCTTCCCTGAAAGCTGCTTTTGTAAGGAATGTGGCAAGGTGTTACATACATAAGAGGAACACTACATATTTAGTTCTCTGGGATGCACTTTTCAGGGCAACAATTAACCAAGCCTTATGCGTTGCTGTCCCTCACAGCTCTAGAAATGATAATGCCAGGAGGCTCCTTCACAGGGATTACACAGACAGGAGCTGAAAGGTAAGGCAGAGTCCTCTTTGCTCCAGTTGCTCACAGCACTAAAGAGCATCTGCATGTTTTGGGTGCCTGCTGGTAGACAGTGAGCACGTTGCTCAGGAGTGTGAGGAAGGCCTGGAGGAGTAGCTGCAAGCACTGGGTAACAAGCTAATTAAACTCTCAAATACTGTGTTTGTGAAGGAGTGGCTGTTATTATCTCCTGCCACACAGGAGAGTGAAGTGCATGCAGATTACAGTGCACTTGATAGTCCAAATGAGACTGCAGGGAACTCTTCGTGCTTAATTTAATTCTTAATGCAGTAGTGGGGGCCACCTAGACTGCAGGGCCTGATCTGGAGCATGAAGCATGCAAAGTGCAGCTGAAAGAAGAGGTTTCCTCAGCTGAGACCATGCAATTTATAATTAATTGTTCTTCAACAGTGACTGGCAATTTCAGAGTTATGAATGACCTGCAAATACAATGTATGTGGTGTATTTTATGTAGGTGCTGATATTACGTCACACATCAAGGGGATGGATTTCCCCAGGCTGCTTGCCAGAGTCCTGTACAGAAGAGATTAAACAAATCAGATAAAGACAAGTTTGTACCAAAAAGTGTAGACACCCAAAATCACTAGTCATTTTTGAAATCACAGGAGTGGCAGTGAACAGCGCTATAGGTGATATGATCCTAATTTATCATCTCTGTTAAATATAGCTAATATAAAAAAATTTAAAAGATTGGCAGAATATAACATACTGGATGTGTTTCTAAAGGCTGCTTCAAAAGGAGATCTCCAAAAAGATCTTCACAGTATTTTGACATCTTGTACTGTTGATATTTGCTGGAAAAGATGATGTTGGTTACTTTTGTAATATAAAAAAGAAATCACTATTACTCAGCAAAACAGAATAATATTAAGTAATGTAGATATCCCAAATTATATACCGCTTGCTTTCTCTCAACTGAGTAGTATTACTTTACTGCAATTAAACTGTCAATAAAAGTCTATTATCTGACACAGACGAATTTACTAAGACCAAAAAAGTAGATTAACTGAATCCCACACAACTAATGGAACATTCAAGTATATTTCACAGCTTTACCACAGATAAAAATATTGCTATAATTAAGCTAGATGAAGATTGACTAGTATATTAAAGTACAGTCTCTTCCAAGTCACATTCAGTATACCTGCATATCCTACAGAGTTTTCAAGTACACTCAAATTATAGTATGTTTGAGGTTTGAGCTGTGTCATCTTTCCCATACATCACACTACAAAAAAAAAAAAAAGGGCACTATATACCTGCAGTGATTTTCAAATGAAAGAATGACAGGATACTCTGATGTAACAAATGCTGTTTCCTTAATGGCTTGAATGACATCCTTTAAAATTCAGTAAAAGGATTCAAATTAGATCAGATCAAATTACAAGCATACTGAAAGAGATTTTTCTGTCCTCCACCCCACCCTGAGAAATACAAAGCTCAGTCTCAAATGTGCCAGGTGAAGCCACAACTACAACAAACTATGCTCATTCTTCTCTGTTCTCCCACAACAACCCGGACTCAGCGCCCAACAGGTGCCTCACTGCACCTGCAGCAGTGATGGCAGCTTCACCCAGAACCCATCAATGCTACCCCTGATCTGATGCCAGCTTCTACTGCCAGGGAGAATTTCTACTACCACAGTAACTCCTGCATCTTCAGGCTGCTTCCACAGCTAAGGAACTTCTCAGACAATGGAGAAGATACTTATTCTGTGGTGCAAAGAGCCACAGGATGTGAAAATGTGGGGCAAGCCTGCTTCCCACAGTTTCTGTGGAAAAGCAGACATAACACAGGGGTGTATGATGACAGTAAGAAATAAGATCTGGGGACACAAAACTGTGCCTATGCAATTTGTTAGTTTGTCACAAGGGAGTAGCATCTGGGTGCTGAGGAGGGGAAGGTGCCCTGCATGGATTCCTGTGCAAGGGTTCTACTGGGGCTTACTAGCAGGTGTAGAGGTCAGGCATTTACCTTGAAAAGAATATCTGTACACATTGCTTTTCCATGTGTTATTATTGGTTCTTGATCTTCACCTTTGCCATCCCAACAGTCCAGCTCCACACATCTAAATACCCAAGAAAAATTATGTCAGCTTCCTTAGTGTTTCTGTACAGGCAAGCTACTCAGGACAAGTTCTGAGCAGTGATGTTCAGAGCAGTAAGTTACAAAGCAGTTTCGGGCATTACTCAATTCCTTCTAAACTGCACATGTGTAATTTCAGACTGCTTTTATAACTTTGGGTATATTACCTTAAATATACTATATGTGGCCAAATATCATTTACACCTGAACAATGTTTTTAGCACTGTAACACTCTTCTAATTTATTCTCCTACTCAGTTAACTGTGACACATTCCAGTATGTTAAGAAATTAGGAAGGAAATCACAAACTGATTTTCATTTACATATAAACTTCTTAATTACAAAGTAGAAATTCCTCTGAAATTCTTCAGTTGTCATTTTGAGATCAAACTTATCTTTCTCACAATTTGTCTCCTGACATCAGTTTCTACATTCCACTACCTTTCAATGTTTTTTGTGAGAAAAGTAGTATCTTAAATATAAACATTTCAATTTAACACACAAATATATTTATACATTAAATTATGAAATATATCACCACCAAGGAATATTACATAGGTTTAAAGTATTAGATCCACAAATATCAAAGGCTGTTATCTTCTGCTTCCAACCTGCATCCAGCCAAAAGCACTTGTCTGTACATTTCCACCGAAGACTTGCCCCCAAACTGCCTGCCTGTTAAATACGTATTGTGAGAGGAACTGATGAAATAATGAGCCAAAGGATGGTCCATTTCTTGATATAATTCCAAACGGTCTAGGAAAACTGGGGCGTTTTCATCTGACATCAAGTATCTGCAAAACCCATCACTTGATATGACGCCTAGAAGGAAGAAGAAAGCATAGCAAATTACTACTAAAAATGTGTAGTAGGCAGGAATCAAACTGTCTCACAGAGCAGGAAACTTAGCACAAAAGCTATGTTATTGCTTATTGCTACTGCCTTCTTTCATAATTCAGCAAAAAAAAGTTGTTGAGCTGAATTATTTTGCTCAACAGCAAAGTTATACCTAAGAAGGGGAAAAAGACTGCAGAGAACAACCACTGCTGAGATATATTCTTGCCTTCTTTACATGCTAAGGTTCAACATGCTATTATATTAAACCATCTCTCTATCCCATTCATTACACTGGCATAAAACCCCTATCAGTAAATAAGATCAATGGAGGAATGCTAAGAGGACACTGCTGCTGTTCCGTTGTTGCTCTCCATAACCCTATCCCTGCAGGAGGTTTACCACATTTATTTAAAACCTGTTAGAAATATAAATCAAAGAAAGAAGCTAAATAAGTAGCCAAGACTTAATAATTGGCAAAAGAATAAAAGACAGTATTATTCTCTTGCTACAGCTTAGTGCTTGCAAAATCCTCTTTGTGAATTATGGAATATTGTTTTCCAGTCCTAGATTAATTTTCACCTTCATAAAACATGTTTTTACATCTTCTATTCTAAACATGCAGCAGCTACCTTCCTCATTTTGGAAAATACATAAAATACACTGGCATCAAGAGGAATCACAGCTGTGTGCCTTTAAAAAAAATAAAAAAGGATAGAGTTTACTAAAATCAAGTAATTAATACTTGGAAAATTCTACTTCACGTAGAGAGGAAGAGAAGTAAGTTACACTGCTTGTGAGTGGAAAATCCTCATAATGTTTATAAATGACTCCTGGACAAGAGAAGTATCTCCCTCTCTCCCAGATGATTCCTGGAAAGTCCGTGTTTTCACAGAATTAAAAGAGCAATCTATTAATCTAGCATACAACGCAGTGTCTGGAGTAGCCTATACAGTAAAAGCTCCTCCTCTAGCGGTCTGGTTGAAGGACTAAAGTACCTTAAGGAATGGTGAAAGCTATACATCCAGCTACAGAAGGATTCCTTAAGTTTAAAGACTGAGGAAGACAACTGTAAACTCTTCCCAACCAGTGGCCCAGAGAGAGCGAGAGGGGCAGGTGTTGCTGTGGAAGGCGTTGCTGGTGTCAACTCCTGTGATCATAAAGCAGCAGAAAGGCACACAGGGGACCCACCAAGGCTACAGCACTGAGCGACCGTGGATGTGTAAAAGCTATTCAGCTTCTCCAGCACTAGCTTGATACATTAGCCTAAATGTCTCGTGAAAGCGGCTTCCTGTTAGGATGCTTGAAGGTCTATGGGCTTTGCAAGACTGCAGTCTCCTTCTCTGCATGCTATGACGTTAGTAACTTCCAGCAAAAGGGCAGGGAGGACAGAGAGGGATAGCAACATTTTTAATTTCTGCAGTTGATCCCAACACTGTTATTTCAGCAGAATGGGTAAGAACTAGGAGCTAAGTTCAACCACTGACACCTCCAACACCCACAGCAGCTCAGGACATGAGCAATCCAAGAATGGCTTGGAGACACTTCCTGCAATCTTGCTCAGAGAGAACATTTTTCAATGCACCCACGTAAAATACCCTGTTCTAAGCTAGGCTGCTGCCCTCAAGCACTACAGAGTTTATAAGAAGGTGGACCCAGTGGTGCACATGGGAATATTTTTTTTTTTTTTTTTTACACAGTAGCTGTACAGCTTTGTAGTCTCTCTGAGATCTTGGCCATAGCCACATGCATGTTGCCTTGTTGCCAGGAGTCTCCATGTTGTTGCCCATTTACTCAATCTTAGCCTCTCTCATTTTGTATCAGGATGGCTGTCTCTAGCCACGCTGTAACCTGGATCAGAGAAACAATCCTTCTAAAAAAATAACTGGCTTTTCAGGGAGAGGTATTTTTCCGCAGCTCGATTTCCTGATCTAGTTCACTGGGTGGCCAAACAAGTGCTTGCCCCCTTACCGTAAGGACTGTAAGTTCCCTTTTAAAAGTTTGGATGCTTTGGAACAAATTCCCCAAATGCCTAAAACCAGTGAATACTGAATTCCCTCCCACATTTACCTTTACTCTTCAAGTCTTCATCTGGCTCATATGTCTCAATTATCTGCATTGCTCTTTTTGTGTCATAAAAGGGAAATAAAATTTCATTGAGCCGAGGATCTCGTTGATGCTAAGGTTAGAAAACAATGGAATTCAGCAAAACAATATAGTGCATGGCTATCATCCAAGAGCATTTCATTACTGCAGATGAGAAAGAAAGAAGTGGACATTTAAAAAAAAAAAAAAAGAGCCCTAGAACTTACAGACTACTCAACAGTAACTTTAGCTTTAGGCAGAAAATGAACTGTATCTTTCATAAGAAACCTAGGCAGTTTGATTATTAAAATATTTTTAAAAAAAAACATTCTAGTGCAATCGTATAACTGGTATTACTTTTGCTTGTTCATGAAAATAATGACTGCACGTGGTATACGTGCAAATGAAATGCTGAAAATAAATAGATAAATCTCTCATCTTGGTAAATTCTCTCTTCCTAATCTTTTCTGTTGGTCATGTAAACTGACAGACTTTACTGATGGAGCTGTAACCACCTCTGCAAAAATACATCTCCAGCAATATCTGCAGGTAAAGTAAAAATTAAAATAAAGCTATACTATAAATACAGAATTTGAAACCCAAGCTTAGAAATATGCAATTACTGATGACTATTTGCGAATTGTGGAAACATTGTGTTATTATCTGTTTGAAAAAACAGCATAGGTTCTTAGAAGAAATATGTACAACTTAGAAGAGCTTCACAGTATCATCTCTTCAATTCACAATAGTTTACAATATTAGGATTTCATAATATACGTACTATTTAGATACAATTTAGCAGTGATTCCTAATACACTACTAAAACTCAGTTTTTAAGTTTTCACTTAATAGTGTGCTACGTAACTTTTGCTTTTCTCCAAACTGGATTAGAGCTGCACACTGTGTGCCTGATTCTCCATCAAAAGAAAATTAAAACAGGATTGAACGGAGTAGTGGCATGTAAGCAGATGCAATAAAACAAAGAAATAAATATGACTGTGAAAACACTCTTTTACCCCAGTAGGTGCACAGTTTTCAAGCTTTAGTTCAAGCAGAATTCAGAAATGTAACAGGCCACCCCCATATTGGCAATCAATAATTAGGAGTGGACAGGATGGTATTGATATGGCTTGGCACAGCACTATCGGCATTTGCTGTAATTCCTTATGTGTAAACTTTTTGACATTTTGACATGAAAAAAAAGCAATATCCAATAAAAATCAAGCACTTGATCTCTTTTCTTACTATTAATACATTGGTGCATATGCTTAATTCATTCCAAGAAATTACAACCAATGCCAATTTAATCATGCAATTAAGGAGGGATCTTTCAAGTAATGCTACTGGCAGTCTGCAGGATCTAAAATACAGCAGTTCCATTCACTACACATCGGCTGTCTGGATATCTAAGTAAAACTCAGATGAAATATGATATGAGAGCAGGTGGAAGCAGGACAAAACTTGCTAAGCAGCACACAACAGCAACACAACACTGGCATGCAACAGTACAGTCTACTGTGACAAACGACAAGCTTCATACCATTAGTGACAATACACCACTTCAAAAAAATTGTAAGAAATAGGTTCTTAACTCAAGGAAAGTGCTCTTCCCCACTCTCTTTCTTCTACAGTTAGTCATAAGCAAACAGACCAAAATAAATGGGATAAAGCAAAAAAACTCTCCTCTGAAGAAAGAGTTCCAGAGCTACTGGAAAGAGCTAAGAGGAAAATACTGCTCTCATAGCAATGATCATTGCTCACTATCAATTTTCTATTTGAGCAAAAGCATGTCTCTATGTTTACTTAGTTTAAAAAATAAAGCAATATTGACAATTGACGAAGCTTTACTTAAAACAAGGAAGAAAGCTAGTGTCTCTTGGGGAAATGTTCTGCACCACTGAGATTGCTGACACAGGAAACTTGAAACACAAGAGCTGACCAAAACTAGAAGCATGAAGTTTCATCTAGAAAGACAACATGCCCCAGGACTAATTGTGTATTACAAATCCAACAAAGTTGCATTTGATTGTTGTAGTTACCATAGAAGACAGGACACCCTTACACTAGACAGTCTTACCCATATGAGGGTGAACCATCTAAAAGCATGGGGAGAAAGAACGTGTCTATGCTTCTGCAAAGAGAGAAAGATCATCTAGCCTCCCCAACCTGGCCTCCAGCCTCCTCTTTGAGTGGACACTAACTGGTGTACATCTCAGTTTACATCACGTGCTAGAACCAATTCTGCCTCTTGAATTTGGCCTGTGCAGTGGCAAGAAGGGTGTCCTTTTGTGGAGATGAAAACCAGAAGGAGATAGAAAGAGCAAGCAAGCGGGAAGGAGAGAGGAAGAGTGAGCGAGTGGAAGAAAGGGAGGGAGGGAGGAAAAGCAAGGAAGTGGGAAAGAGGAGGGGGCAGTGGGAAAGGGAAGTAGAAAAGGATCTCCTCATACCTCCTTCCCACAAGAAAGGATGAGTCCTGGTCAGACTACTGAATTTCCATTTTGACAGTTAATTGGCTTATTAATTTATTGCTGCAAATGAATGGCAGGAGCAAATCTCAATAGTAGTGATTTCAGTTCTTTTTCTACTACATTTTCTTTTTTCAAAATTTGACTTTAATACTTAGTGCCTGACAATAATGAAATTTCAAAAAAACTTCCCAGAAGCTTTAATACTGATAGACAATTAAATCAGCTGTCAGCCAGCAACATTTAAAAGTCAAAAAGAGACAACAGTTTGGAAAAACTCCAGGAAAGCAGCTCACTCTCCTCTCATACCCAGTAACGTACCCTCATGCTCCCTTAAAACCCCATAACACTTAGAGCTTCTGTAGCATGCCTTAGAGAATACTGAATTAAAGATAATTTAGGTTAAAGACTCTCATGAAGAATGGCTCTGCCAAGTATATCCCCTCTCCCATATAATGATAATAATCTTTTTATATTTTCCAGCATTAAACACCACTGCTAATTGCGGTGTTGGCCAACTGTCAAGAGGACAGAAAAGATAACTTCAGGAGGGAGATTCTGGGTCATTTAGTACCTTTCAAATCACGACCAAAATTTTAAACTCTATTTGAAGACCAGAAGACCTCCAGCACAGAGCCAAACGCATTAGTTTCAGCCATCAACATGAATGTCCTACTCTATAAAACCACTTGACTGATTTTTTCCAGCTCTGGTCACCCACTAACGGGCCAACTTTTCCAACTGCAGAATGTGCTGTGTTGATAAGAATGTAGCCAATAAAACACATCTTTCTTCAATACTGCCATAAAATCATAGAATTGTCTAGCTTGGAAGGGACCTTAAAGATCATCTAGTCCAACCATCAACCTAACTCTGACAAAAAAATAAATAAGAAATAAAAATC
>JAOXNO010000024.1:910527-953912 GCA_028565335.1 Limnodromus scolopaceus
TCAGCCTCTCCTCATAAGACTTACTCTCCAGACCCCTCACCAGCTTCGTTGCCCTTCTCTGGACCCGCTCCAGCACCGCAATGTCTTTTTTGTGGTAAGGGGCCCAAAACTGCACACAGTACTTGAGGTGAGGCCTCACTAGTGCCCAGTACAGGGGGAAGGCTTCAAATTCTGTAAAGAGATCTGCAAACACAATATAAAACTGAGAGTACAACAATTCAATTTTAATTTTTTAATCAGTTACTGTAGGTAGCCAGGAAATTCTTACAATTGCTGGCAGCTCTTCTCCAGAAGTTTGTGCTCCAAGGAAGCACACTTTAAACTAGAACAATTACAGAGATCAATTTTAAAATAATGATAAAACAGTAATTTACATGTGATTCAGTCTGGGGACAGGGCAGTGTGCTTTAAGCAGCAAAGTGTATCTGTCACTACAAGTGAACTAGAGGGTTCAGGTACTTTAAGGGGATAATTTATAATATAAACCACAATGTTATCCTTTCTCTCTTAAATGCAGAAGCAAAAATGCCTTAGCTATGTGCTCCAATTTTCTAATAGAGAGAACTAGGTGGATACAAACCAAGGCCCCAAGCAGATAACCATTAGTCCTGAAGCTGTTTATCTTCTCGCTATCTTTTATTTTTGAATATTCTTTCTATGTGTAATTCAGGTTTGGTAAAGATTAAGGCATGCGTTCCCTACTGAAAAAAGAAAATTATATTCTAAATTTGATATATGGGGAACTGACTGCTCAAATTTTCATATAGCAGTATCAGATATATATATATATATATAAAATACATCTATACAGAAATACATATATAAAAAATACATAAAATAGATTTATAACTAGTAAATTAATTTTAGATGGAGAGATTTTTGGTAATGCAACCAGTCTCTAAAAGACCAAGCAGCTATCCACACTCCAAATGACAAGAATCTACTAGTCCAAAACCAAGTAAAATGTGCCTATTTCCCAACGTGTATGTTCTTGTCAAATCTACACATTGCGTTTATTGTTGCAATTCCAAATAAGTCCATCTTCTATAACTTACTGTGCTTTAGGAATAGAAAAAAACAATCCCACACTGTTTATTGAACTACTTCGCACACTCATGATGTTTTTAAGAAATACTAAATACACTTGCCAACAACTGTATTCTGAAAATACAGCAATAAAAATATTCCCTTTTATTCTGCACACATAGTATTTTAAAAATCATATACAAATTCTTAAAATATCCTCTTAGCTCTTAGATTTGTAACAGATTGAAATAATATCGTTGAGAAAAATCAAACCACTGTTTATAAAAAAGTCTACTTAATCTTTTCTATTATTCAGAAGCATTAGCAGATATATTTAGCTGTGACCTATAGGTAAAGTAATTGCCCATATTAAAATACTGGATGTATTTTAGTTGAAACCGCATTGAGTGTACAGTATAAAATGTGTAAAACACATAACACAAAACATAACACAACAGCAAGTAATCAACAGATAGAATCTGCAAAGCCAACATGTAGAAAGCACAACAACATACAAGGTTGAAGCTGATTTTTGCACCTGGATGTTACCATAATGGAAAGATCAGCGGATCAAAAAAGCATAGCAAATAATGGCATAATTCATGCAATGGAAAGATTGGAAGAAGCAAGCCACTGCAGACAGACTTGTATGGTAGTTAATGTATGAAAAAGCTTACTTCATTTAGAAAGCTCACTAATTGGTCTACCGTTAAATAATCAGTTTTGTCTCCATTGCTGAAAAGAAATTTATTAGAGAGTGTAAGTTTTCATATATGATGCTATAGTAGGTATGATTTACATGTTGACATTGTTGATACTTTTAAAATCACCTACTTTTCTACCTCGAGTAGCTCTATAATCTCAAAATTAACAGTCACAGAAAACATACTAACTGTCTATGCTTGGCACAGTACATCTCCCATAACTTCCTATAACTTAACAAACATTACTTCATAAAACAACATGTAAGTCCTCCCGCTGAGAATAAATTGAGTGAAGAAACTTTTTAAACTTCAAATTTCTTATTTAATTTAATTAGTTCACATACTGTGTTAATCACCTAAAGGAGCAAGTTAAAATTACAGTTAGTTAGTAAAGCCAATGCAAAAAAAAAAAAAAAAAAGGTCCAGGCGCTTCCTCTAACTCATGTAAAAGTTGCTCCAAAATACAGAGTGAACTTTTACATTAACAATCTGAGAGGGAAGGAAGGGGAAAAACAAAGATTTGAGTTTGTTTTAAAATACTGCTGATGCTACTAGGATTCGAGGTTTGATAGTCTTTACAGTGTTCTGTCACTATTAGATATGGACTAAAAATACAGCAAAATGAGTTTACAGCAAGATTATATTAAATTTGAACTTACATCTTCTTAAAGAGGTCCTCTATATCAGTTCGGGGACATATCTTTTGGGTGAGCTCATAAAATTTCTCGTAAGTAAATGCTGCAGGCTCAATTTCATCATTCTGCAAGGAAAAGTAAAGGTACATTTATCCAGCAAAAAAGAGCTTATATGGTCTTTTCCCAAGAGCATATCTTACATCAGAAAAAGCAACCAAGAACAGTTTTTGCTCTTCACACAGTACATGCCTAGTTTCTTTTGTATTTTCAGACAGCGGTTCTTAAATCATCTTTATCATAAATTTGTTTGATGTGCTTATATTCTGACCTCACGGTAACAATTCTACATAAACAGAAAACTGGAAAACTGTCTTTAGTTTTCTTCTGAAGCTGAAAAAAAACCACTCAAAAGTCCAAAATAGTGCACAAACCTCAGGATACTTATACTGAAGTCAAGGAACATTGAGAAAAGTCCCAGGTTTAGTGCAATAGTTTTAAAAAGCAAGGTGGCTCTCATACAGGGACATGTAAAACTTTCATGAGAGGGTGAACACAAGGCTAACACATTCAGTATCGTGTCCTCCTCTGAACAAGATGATAACTGCAGCAGTGAGGAAAAATGTCACCTCAGGTGCCAGGCACGGCTACAGCTGGAGGATTCGTGCCTTTCTACACCCCGTTTCCCCAGCTGGAGACAGAAAGCTGCTGAGTCTGCAGGGCTGCCCCTCACCAGGCGCTTGCTGCAGTCAGGCCAAGAACCAAGGGCTGGCATCTCCAAAATGAAAGGGAGACTGGGCAGGGGGTAAAGCTGAAAAAAAACCAGCTGCGACTGTAAACAGCTGCCACCTCTCTGGGGCTGCTGGCAGGTGCTCCTGCCATGAGTGAGTGGTCACCCCACATACAGGAGGAGTCCAAGAAATGCAAATGAGAAGACAAAATGCAACAGGAAAAAAAAGTATTATGTGCATATTCTGTGCTCATATACTTTGCATATATGAATGAAAGGTAATCTGTTACAGAAAAAAAGGGAAGCCTCATCCAAGTGGTTTAACGGACCACTATGTCATACAGATTTAATTACATTTTGGTTTTAGTAAACAACCTACAGTGATTAGTAAGTTACTCATGAACAATAGGCATGTGTTTGTGTGATGCAATGACTTAGATCACAGCTACAAATGTTAAAGATTCATCAATTTATTAGTATACAAAACAGTTACTCAAAACCACTAAATACCTTTCCACTGGGAAGACCCAATTCCTTAAGTGCCTGAAAGATCACTTTTTCTGTTTTACCTGATGCAAAGGTTCTGGTAATGCTAAAACAAAAAAGAGGGAAAAAAAAAAAAAAAAGGAGAAATGTTAGTCACTTTTTAAACAATCCATTCTCTCTCTCCTGGTTTTACTGCCAACATTTTCCTCTGGCTTCAACTGATGAATGTAAGCATCTTCCAAGTAATAGTGCAGTTGAAAAAGTGCTCTAAGCTTCACAGAACAGCAGTGCTCTGCCTGCAAGCTATCCATTAGACAATATATCAAAATAATGGACTTCAAAAAGAACAAAAGAGGGTTTTTTCCAATATACTGAGACACAGAGCCGTGCAAAGCATTATTCTGTTGGCTTTTCTTCAACTCTATACATAAACGACTGTGTTTAAAAAGTAGCAGATTCTTCAAGTGATGAGACTCCTGCCTCCAGCCATTCCTGCTTGTGGTGGTCACTAGTAGCCAGAGACTCCCACATGCATGTCAAATCTCATTCCTGCCCCCTCACCAGCTGCAGTGCTCCCTCCTCCCTTTGAATGCTCCCTAACCTTATGAACAACCCTGTTATAGAGATACTATGCACAACTCATTTAAGTAGGTCTCTCAAATATTTCCACTCAAATATTTCCAACAAACTGATTAACTTCCTTCTACAAAACAGGGCTGATTTCACCATGCATGAGATTGACAAACTGGTTGCACTTTAAATTAAACAAATCCAATTAAGTTTAGCTATTTGGTATGATTCATGTGAAAGCATCTGGTCTATTTCTGTTTCTATTTGAGATGAGTATGAGTAACTTCCAACTCTGTAAAAGTAGATCCAAACTTGACTGCTCTGCTTCCTTCTGTTTAGGGTCTAAGCTAAAATGGTGTGTCCCACAACCCCTTGATTCTGGTGTCTCAGTCTGGAGAGAAAAGCTGAAGTCTGTATCCAATATCTATTTCTAATGCTAAGAAAAGCTGTACACTGGGAAAGTCTCTATAGCTGCCTGAGAAGAATTATCGGGCTTTTATCATCAAGTGATACAAACATTTGCTGAGACTACACTAATCTCATGCATACTAAATAATTTCACATGGTGAAAGATGTGAAACAAACTGTTGCTGTTATTTGTTGCCATAGCAATTCATAGTTGTTTTACTCTCCAAAGCACTTTACACTGCCTGTGTAAATATTTTCATACTAATAAAATTAAAATCAGGAAGCCAAAGATATAAATGATATAATATTTTTAAATAATATTTTAATAAATCTTGGCCCTTTTTTTTTTTTTACTGGGTTCTTACAGCAGTTAGGTTTCTATGTCCCTATTTAGGCATCTAAATAAGTTATTTCATTTTCCAAAGCTGATAAGTACAGGGATGTTTTCACTAAAATACAGACTGAGTTTAACTTTAGGCACTTGTTTCTTAAAAAAAAGTCTCAGGCATCTATTTTTCTACTAATTCTCAAACACAGAGTAATGTCAGCTCTACAATTTACAATCTACCTCCAGCTCTGTAAAAAATTCCATGCCTATTCTAATGAACCAGGCCCCAATAATAAATGTCATGTAAAACATGTAATATTGGCATAAGTAATTAATCAGAAACTGTGACCCAAGATTCCATGGCTGCAGGGAGCTTATTTTTGATGCCAAACTATTTTTTATTTCACCAAAGATGACAGCAAACATAGCAGTAATTTGTAATGAGAGCAACAACCTAGAGAAGATTGCATGAATCAAAAAAGATCGTAAAAACACAGCATGACACTTCCATTTTGCTAAGGATACTGTAAATAAAACTACTTTTCCCTCTACCAGAAGAGGCTTCATCCTAGCAGATTTACATTCACCTTGTATATGCCTTGGAAGAAAACTGGGCTACTTCAGAGGCAAGCAAGTTACTGGTTGACAGATACCTACAGCTGGTTTACTCCTCATGTTCTACAGTGGTTTGGGGCTTTTTATGGTAATGTGGCAAAGTACTTCCTCATCAATATTTAAAATGCTTCCCAAATATGGGACTGAAGGGCATGAATCTATTGGGCTTAAATGGATTAAATGACTTGGTTACTTCAGACCTTCACCACTTTCCAACTGTTACTTCAAAAATCAAGGCAACACAAACTGTTCAAATCAATCTCATGGCTTCCCTGAATTTACCAGTTTGGCTGGAACTGGAAGTACCACTGCCTACACTGTACAAGAAATTACCTAAAACTATGATTTCCAATCATCCTATAAGTATTAAAACAGATTTCTTCCAGGCACTCTAGAGTAATCGATATAAAACATATTTACTAAAAAAGTGTAATTTCACATTAACTTAATTAAACTACTGTAAAACAGATTTAAGCCTCATTTATCACAGCTTAGCTATTTTTTAATACATTTTCATAGTTAGGAGTCCATTAAAATCCAAAAGAAGTTGAGAAAAATCTTCATGACTCTGCAACCCTCAACTGTACTAAAGAGGAGTTAGGAATATTTATGCCATTTACCACTGGCAGCCTAAGGAGTTTCACCTTCTGAAGGCTCATCATTCCCTCTGGCCATGTGCTAGCTGCAAAAATCCATCTTAAACCTGAGAAGAAACGCAAAGAGCTCTGATTTCTCAGGTGAGATTTTTTTTTTTCCCCCTAAGTGTTTTACTGCACTTCTGTGTAAAAATAAAATACAGGAAATCTTGTGATACTCGTTCCTGTAGCTTAACAGATTTGCTGGGTATTCTGCTTGAGAGAGAATAACCTTCTTGTCTGTATCCCCAGAGCTACAGCAATTGCTGCAGGAGTCCCCAAGCAGCCAGAAGAGGTGGAGGCTTGACAAAGCAGGGCTCACTAGCTAACACTGTACTTAAAACAAGATATATGGGAGGGGCTGACCATAGCAATCTGGAGGTCAGTTGAAGGGGAAGCATCCTCTTTATCTTTCCTTCAGCCTCTCACTGACATCTCTCCTAGTCCTTTCAGCAGGTGATACAGTGCTTCCTAGATGAGCCCCCAAAAGTTGCCACATTTCACCCACACCAAAATAGCACATTCCTTGGGGCATTCAGATATAAAGAAGACTCAGGTTCCTTCTGCACAGAATGGAATTGCAGATCCCCTACAAATTTACACTGCAAACTACTTTTGCAATAAATTAAGCTGCTAGAGACCGATTTATGTCAAACTGGAAACAGTGCAAACTTGAAAAAACAAACTCTTGGAACTGGAAACATTTTTAAGAAAAATTATTCAACTTTAAGAGATCATTTAAGTCCTCTAAAATCAAACGGCAAATCTGGCAGGAAGATTTAATACAATGTGGACTGGACTCTTCAGCAATATACAGGGTTGTCTGCATACGCAAATCAGTATGCAGTAGCACAATGGAGAGAATTTATGCCTCACTAAATGTGAAGTAAAATATTTCAAGGCAGAAACCATTTCAGACAAGCTAATGTACTATAAATTTGTACTGAGGAATAAAGCTCTAAGTTTAAACACAGGCATAAAGCTCTACTGTCTTGAAAAGGATTTGCCCCTGTAGTATTGTTCCCTCATCTTTACCCTTCAGTTGATATTCCTCATGGGACTTCTGCACAGAAGGTGCCTCATGGCAGTTTAGTTCAAGTTTGAGAAACAAGTTGAAAGATTAATACACACTGAAGCAGCCTTAACACTGTCAACCTTGAGTCATGAAACTGAAGAAACCTGGAAGGCAGCATGGCAGGTCCTTTGTCTTTTTGCAGATTCTATGGATGCAAAATCCTCTCTCCCTTGAAAAAATTATTGTGAGACTTATCTTACAAAGTCCTCCTTCTTGCTCCCTTCTGTGAGTTTCTATTTCTGAAAAAGCCAGCATGTCCCAAAAGTGTTGTTTTCATATACTCATAAAGAGGAAAGAAGCAAAATGTGTCAGGAAGAATTAATTGCTAGAACAGGAGAGGGAGAATTACTGCCTAGCCAGAGCAGACTGACAATCATTAACTTGACATAGTTGATACCTGTACAGAAAGAAATATACTGTTCTAGCTTTCCTGTTACTGACAACTAACCCAACAATTCATTTACCATATGGAGAAAATCAGGTATTGTCCTGGGGGTTCCTATAAAAGCAAAAGTATTTGCAGCAGAGCTATTCGTCTCTTTTACAAGGAACTACATTTTAAAATGTACCTTTTTGTCCTCTACTTAACTGTCTTGCAAGTTTTTATGGTTCTTTTGATAAGTATTTCATGAAATTTTACAACAGAAAAACTCATTCCAGAGTTTGAGGAGTTTTAGGCTGAGAAAACTGATGCACTTGGCTCTAAGTGAGTTTGAAAACAACTACAAGCACTCATACCTTCATCACAATGGACTAAGAAACAAATCAGTAGACTGGTAAGAAGTCATGCCTAGTTTACCAAGAAGGTACGGAACTCAGCTAAGTATGTCAAGTTCCGTACTTATTTTTACATATGTATTAGTAATAAAACTTATATTTCCCTATTAAGCCACAGAATTTTATTAACATTATAAAACCAGTACTTGATAAAAACCTGAATTCCCAATTGTGCTTACCTCCGAACTGGAATTTTCCCATTTGTGTTTGTTAGAAAGGCCAGCTTCATCCAGCTGAAATTAGGAATGAAATATTTTTAAAATACTATTTATTAAAATTAGGATCTAGACACTTATATTTAGATTAAGATTATTGCCATCTCTGTGAAATAAGTACAAACAAATAATTGTTCTGTAATAAAAACATTTTTCTGTAACCTTTTAGTGCTTGAGGCAGAGCAGTTCTTTAACTGTAAATGCAAAGAGGAGCCCAAAAGAATCAGCACATCAATTAACATGAGTGTGAAGACAATCAAGACTCATGGGGACTTGCTTGCATATGCATCAATGAAAGAACAAATTAAACAATAATTAAAACATACAATATCAATAAATCAAACGAACAGTTATAAATTCTCTTATAATTTCTCCTGGACATGTGCCAGATGAAGACTTGAGACCTCTTCTGGTCAAAGATAAATCCTAAACTAATTTAACACCTTTTCCTTTATTACACTGTTTTGCAATTGCAAATGTTGAACTATGAAAAATATTATTCTTTTAAAAATTCCAAGTAGGAAAATACAAGGACAGAAAAATAAAGGAGAAAGGGGAAGAAAGAAAGTACTTACTGTTTCTTGAGACATGTCATTGGACTGACATTGTTAGCTCTAAAGTTATGTATGATGGATCCAAGCCCTTCTACCCATTGCTGAAAAACACGGAAATACAGAAACATCAGATTAGGAAAGCTGAAGAGGGAAAAAGTAGGAAAGTTTTTTCCTGGGGGAAGGCTCTTCTTTCTTGCAGGTATGGATAATGTTCATAGCCTGCATCGAGGGGAAAAAAGTGCCCACTTCACAGCCCATAACACCACGGCAAAGTCCAGCCACATTTTACCAATTACTATTTCATCCTTCACTGAACAAAGCGATTGTGCGTTCCATTCTTCCGAGTATTACATGTAGCATCAGCAGTGCTATTAAAACAGTTTATTGCCAGCAAAGGCAAGCAGCCCATTGATTGATTTATTAAGCCTTCTATTTATAGCCTGTATAAACATACGCCTCCCTTTCAGGGATGGCCTGCAATATTAGCTATTACTAAGCAACATTATACAATATGTGATGACATATTTAACTGGTCCACTTTTAGAAAAGGAATGAAACAAAATATTAATAAACTAGAGCAAACCACAGGGAGGCACAACAATTGTTCTGTCACAGTGATCTCATCTAACACCCTGTTACATATTCAAGTCCTGCTTGCTTTCTGGCTTTCATCCTTAAAAAGCAAAACATTCCAGTAATCACTGGTATGACTTCCAGCCAAGAGCAGCATTCCAGCACTTACTTATGTAATTCCTTTTTATGGATATATTTTTCTACTATAGCTTGTACCTAGACTTCACAGTACTGTACAGAAAAAGCTTAAGGATTAGGCTGATTTCAGCACTCATCAATTTCAGCAAGAACCTTGGCAGGATAAAGCTATAGGAAGAGAAAAAAAATGACAGCACTGCAAGCCAAGTTCGATCTCAATTATGCCATTGTAATACTAGGATTACTCAACAGATAATTTACACTGGTGGAACTGAGACAGGATTTGGTCCACCGCTTAATGTTAACCTTATGAATAAAGAAGCCTCTTGCTTCCGGCCAAATTCTGTGCATGCAGCTTGAACTGACTTGGGCAGGATCCAGAATTTGACACTTATAAATAGATGCAAATGAGTATATTTTTCTTTTCATGAATGAGTGTTGTATATCTGCAAAACAGATGAAAAAATCATCATTTATACAGGAGGAATACTAATGTCTTTGGAAAATGGCATATTGTAAACTGCAGGCAGTAAATCCCTATGGGCTAAACCAAGGTCTAAGGTGCCAATTCAACAGACAAACACACTTAAGCAGACCTTTGTACTCACGACACATTACAAGCACATCACAAACTTCTTTTTGAACAAGAAACTGTTAATCAGACTCCCTTAAAAATGGACCTTATAAATCTATTTTGCTTTGGGAAAAGTAGCCATTTATCATGACATTTATTAATATTTAAATATTCCTTTTCAAATTATGCTTTTTAAGAAGCGCTGCATAAAATATGCATACAAATAGAGTAAGTGATGTATCTGAGAATCAGTTGAAAATAGAACTCTGACTTACAAGCAAGGCTAGCATTTGGGGGTTTCTCTGATGCGTTTTTGTGTTTGAAAAAAAAAAAAACCACCAGTAACAGTCTGCCCTTCCATTTCTCTTTTCCCAACTGCATGCATAAGATGACTTAATAGTCATAATTATGGATGTACTGTCTAGGGATATAAAGAAAGCAAGATTCATGGGAAGAGAATATTATTTATTAGAACTATGTAACTGGAAGCCCTTGACTAACTTAGGGAACACTTATCTTTTCCTACAAATGTCCCCTTACCTAAGATGATATAGGAACAGTGTGTGTGGTAATTTCAGGATAAATGCCCAAACAAGTCTTACATATATTTCAATCTCCTAGAACTGTTGAAATTCAACTATCACCATTCAACTATCATTAACTATGTTTGTGGGCATATTTTTTGTGGTTTGTCTGGTTTGGGTTTTAAATAGTAAAAGGTAACACTACTGCTGCATTCACATTGTCACAGCTATAAAAAAGTTCATTCCTGTATGATCTGTATTAGTCTGCAGTCCCGTAACAGCTACTCAACCTTTCAACACTGACCCATAAAGTAAATTGGCATACGCACTGCAAACAAAAAATCCTTGCAAAATTTAATTATGCAAAATATATGTTGTGAATAAGCTTCAGTCTTTCAAAACTCCTTTTTTTTTTTTTCCAGCATTGGCAATGTTACCATTTCAATACGAAAAAACACACATAGATCCATTCCGATTTGAAGACAACAGACTGCAACCACACCAGATATAACAAAATCTAATATTTAAAATCAGGTTACCCAGCGCTCAGTTCTGAAGCTACTTCTGTACATCAAGAACAGCTACCAAAAACGGAACACTGCTAGAAAAGAAACCAGTATAGAGAGAAATCAATACACTAACCACTTACAAAATAATTTCTCTGCAGGAACTGTCCTGATGATTCCTATTTTAGAGGGCTCCCTAATCTTTTTTTCAATGATAATGCCCTTTCCTGACAGAGATGCCATATCAGGAACTGCATTCTCTTACATCAAAAAAGCATAGAACTACAGCCAAACACTGATGAACCACAACAGCATCACATCTCTGCTGGCATCAAGCAAGAGAGTAGCCTAAGAGTCTCTGTCCATCTATGAATCGTCGTTCCACTGGCACAACTTCCCCTGGGCAACACATGGCAGTTTGAGAGACATATTTGCCTCTCTGTTCCACGCCACGCAGCTGCACTACAATGTAGCATCTGGCTGCTTGTACTCCAGTTTGGGGCTAAAGTAGCTTCTGGAGCATTTCATCAGATATTCCCTGCAGTTACCAGCTGGACCCAAATTAACTAGGAATAAGAGATCTGAGGAAAAAAAGAAAAAGAAAGCTTCTGGATTGTGAACATACTATATAGAAACATAATGACATAAGATGAGAAAATTTCCTCATCCAGAGGTTAATATACAGGTTCAGTGCAACACATTCAAACTCTTTGCCCTTCTGAGCCAGAGAGTCTCCAAATAACAACCATCTTCATAATCACTTTAAGGCACTGTGATCCAGGCCACAGATACTCACAAAATATCCAAAGCCTGAATACTCTGACAAATATCAAGCTGGCAATATATTGTTTTCCTGACAACAAACCATTCCCAGGTTTAACGTACACTTGTCTGATGTCCATGTGGGTAGGATGAAGGAAGAGCTCAGATCTTTCTCAGCTAACATGCTATGAAGAATATAGCAGCAGCCTTGCTTGTATGCTATGACAGCACTCCTTATTGCAGGATGAAGCTGAAAGACCCATAAGCCTATGGAAGTAAACAGGGATAAAGATCCTCAGTTCTCTTCTTTTGTGCTCAGCATTTCCAAATCACTACCGCTCCAAAGAAGGAAAATTTTATAACAAGATGGAATTCTGAAACAAGGTAGATAAGAAACACTTCACTTGGGTTTTACCGAAAGCAGAGTTACAAAATGTTTTTGATAGAAATACAGTATACATTTGATTATTACTGATGCTAGTCCTAATTATTTTCTGATGATCAAAATATGGCTCAGTACCTTTGATCTGTTAATGTAACTCCTATATACCAAGAATTATTCCAGATTCATATGAAAGAGGAATCTCGACCCTGGTATCTAATCCTAGAGAAACAACAACCATGAAAAGAAACAAAACCGAAGACAAGTACCCAAATGAAGTGTTTCCTATCACCTTAAACACAGACCCTCTGGCTGACACAAGAGAACAAAATCTAAGTACACTGCAGGCTGGAATAAGCAGACTGTCGTTTTTCTCTGACAGGATCCAACGTTGTCAAATATCTTTATAAGGAGAAGGTGCAAGAAAAAATGAAGCACTCTCCCGCCTTTTGCTGGGGCACTCAAATGCTTCTGAGGCACTTAGTGACCTTGTGTTAGCCAGGGTTCAATGATGAAACACAGGCAGCAGTGGCAGGGCACCAACCTTTCATTTAGGAGCATTAAAAAGGGCAAAAATTGTGAAAGGCTAAAAATCACTGTAACCTACAGCTCCTGAAATTCTAGACAAGGTCACCCATGTCTTATTTATAGATGAGGTCAGTATTAGCCAAATCTCTTGAGATGATTTTACCTTCACTTTTTCAGTGAAGATACTTTTTCCAGTATCTCCACAGTTGCACTCTACTTAATTCAAGCATCGGGAATGCTGGGGAAGCAAGGAGGCACTGCCCTCTGATTTTGGTATTCAGTGCCTGTGACTGGCTGTCAGAGTCAGGGGCTTGATAGCTCGAAGGTTCAGGAAACCCACGGAGAACAGAACCGTGTTTCCCAATTCTTGCTAAGACAGACATGGACTGGCAGGATTCCCTGCTGCTTTGCCCTCCTTCAGTGATGCTATGACCAGTAGATGTCCCTCTTCTCTCAACACAGATGTTTCAGAAGTAATTTCTGTTCTATGAAAATTACCATAACTCTAACATAAGTTAGAGTTGCAAAAGCAAGGAGACTAGACTGATGATGGAGTAAAACCTATCCCCTACCTCACCAACTCCAGCACAGACTTGCGGGATACTGCTGTGAAAATTCTCGTACAAAGATAAACGGGACTCTTCCTGCTTTCAAGTATTTAATCAGAAAAGCTGAGGCTCACACAAACGCTCTGTATTGGGAATTGCCTGATGCGTCCAGACCTTTTCCACCCCACGATGACTCTTCCAGCATTGGAGAGGTCTACTCTGAAAGCGGCTGGAAAACTCACTTTGGCTGCTTTTGTATACAAAGTCAAGCATAGTGGAGCTTTACACAGTGAAATCGATCTCCTGCTACAGAGAACCAGGGCTGAAGTTTTCAATTTACTGATAACTTCAAGTGGCATAGCCAAGACAGAACACGGAGAAGCAGAAAAGCAAGCACCAGTGAAATCAGAGACGCTTAAGTACAGGCAGGACAGGATATGAAGACTTCTCTAGAGAGCACGGTATAACATACTTGGCATAGGGGTTACCTGAACATGTAAGCAGCTGTCATATATTTAAGACAGTCATAGTTCAGAAAAGTTTATTACGTAGGCTATGAGACATAAGCCATATACTAACATAATGGGACACAGAAAACAGCAGCAGACACTTAGAGTTCTGTTTAAGGATATTCTGCAGGTTTCTTGGAAAGTTTTGCTTTGAAACATCACAACAAACCAAAGCTATGGGAAAACAGAACTATTCTGTAATGTGACTGTGGGATATTCCTGTGGGAATATTCTGCTACCTTCTAGTTGCCCTCCCAGCAATATGGTTTGTGCAACTAATTAACAGCTTGTTTCATGGAAATAAGTCAGGGTCAACTAAACCAGAACTTTTTAGTAAGTCAAAAAGAGCCACAGGGTAGAATAGCAACAAAAATGATCAGCCTGAAGTGCTTCATCTTACCAAAAGCATGGTGGTCCATTTAACAATTTTAAACAAACTGAAATCAATTTAAAAAAAGAAAAGTACTATTCCAACTGAGAAGCTGACAAGTTTAAGAATGTCACAGTGAAATGCTTTCAACTGCAGTCATCTTCAACACCATAATATTATTAGTTGTATGATAAAGCTTGCATTGTTTCTTAGCATATGAGTAACAAAGCATTTCAGAATGTGCCACTCATTCTGGTGTCTCACAGGTTAGCCATCAACGTGTGATTCACTGTCTCAGTGAGTAATACATTTGTAGAAAATACCTATTTTCTATCAAATCCAGCTATGCCAGTATAAAAGGTTACTCCATTCTCCTTCCTACCCTGTCTCCCCTGTGGCTGATCCCATCCCTACCTACTGCCAGAGGAATCATGTGCATCAGCACTTCCCAGAGTCAGGTTATCTTAAACACTGGTGTGAACTTTGCCCCTGAACAGGTGACATGAGTTTAATGCTATGGCTCATCTGTGAAGTAAATCAGGAGCGTTCACATAAAGTCCTTGCCATCCGCACAGTGGGAACAGTACTTTCTGGCAGAAGGGTAGAAACTATCAGCTGGAGAGATGGTCCTTCCCAACAACACAGCTGGACCTGGGAAAGAACAACTGTCAGGACAAATTTACTCCTGGTAAATTTGCAGTAATATTAAAGAATGTAAAAAGAGCTGACTTGACTTTGGTTAATCTTTTAAGTTAAACTCCTTAATGCATTCCCCAAAGTGGATAAGAAGAGAATACAACCAGATTTTGGGTTGCTGAACTACAACAGCTTTATTGGATTTATGCCAACTTTGGACAGGCAGCCTACATGCCATGCGCTAAGGCATCCCATCAGCATTACATCACTTCTGCACCAAGGAAATTCACCCCCAAATACATGCCGGCCTTTTCAAATGTCCTAGGATTGAGGAAAGCAGATTATCGGATTACTAGGTCACATGAAGTCCATCTGGGAAGTAAAAAAGAAAAATACACACATAAGCTCACACCTATAATATGTGTGTGTGTGTGTTCTAATTTTAGGTCACAGTAATTTATATAAACTGATTTAATCTGGATTCCAAACATTAGATTTTAAATTCCCCCTTTCACAGTCACTCTCTACTACCGGAGTGGAGTTGCTTTAGGAGTGGACCATGACAGCTGCTTGCAATCAGAGACAGAGTACGCCCTATTTTGTGGTTGTTTTGTTTTAAGAGTGGAAATGAAAACCAATTTTTCAGATGAAGGCACCAATAAAATTTAAGTAGATAGAATGTAAATACCAGAGCTGGAGCTTGGAGACAGGCAGAGAGATAATAAACACACTCTTGTTGTTGGAGTAGCTACACTTGGAGCTCAGTGATGACTTGGCCAGACCTGCCGAGCTCATCACCACAAGAGGCAGAGGAAGGTGGGGCTGTCCCAGTGCAGAGATGATGACAGATGACAAAAGCTTGTGAGAAGCTCTGCCTGGAGGGGAGGGTTCACCACTGCCCACAGCGGGCAGCAGCTCCTCACATGCTCACCTGTCACGGCTGGGGCACCCCTAAGGGACTGCCCTCACATTCTACCACCCTGTCCTATCCAGCTGGCAGAATCTGCTTCCCACTGATACCACTCCTAATGTGGGTAGCTTGAGGAAGCCAGGCACTTACATTAATTCTCTTCTTTGTTGTGGTTACTCAGTCCCATCTACAATCCAGCCTTCAGTGAGTAACAAGTACTTCTTGTCCAATTGCAAAGTACTATCTACAGAAGAAAAATACCCTTTTGACCTCTTTCTGTCACCATATAAAAAGGGTATGGGTTTTTGTATTTGAATCTCTCACCAAATTCCCTTGTTTTGATCTATCCCAATCAGGTGTCAACCAATCCTGGCCTTGGTTTATCTGAGAAAGGGCCAAAAGATCTACAGCAAGTAATACTTGCCTTCCTCATGGCAATGGTGGGGGGAAACAGCAGAAACCACTACAGATGTATCACTTACACATATCTGGGCTGCTTAAGTTACAATCGCTGCCCCTTCTCTAAAGTCTTGCCTCTGTCACTTCACATGGGGGGGATTGCTATTGAATATGGATTAAATCAAGACCTTTTTTAAACTGCAGTAGTAGCTGCATAGCTACTTAATGCCATGAAAGCCTCACTTCTTCTAGAGGTGATTTACCATGTCCCTGAAGAAAGATGTCTTCTCATGAACAAACCAGGAAGAATTAAGCAAGAAAAGCTCTATATGCAGATAACTCCTAGAAAATTCTATTTTAGCACAGAAGTACAGTAACAAGTTGATGTACTCACTAAATACAAAAGCTCAATACAGAACACGCCAAATGACTTCCCATATGCCCATATTCCTAGTGAAAGTACAGCTTCAGATGCAACTTAGGAAGTTCTACATTGTTTTTGGCTTGATCTACTTTACCTCGAAGTAGAGCTCTCCCTCTCCCTTGTGCCCCAAACTTACCAGACGAGGTGGATCACCACTGTTGACAAGTTCTGGATATATATTTTGGTGGAAAGACTCCCAAATGCAGGACATTCACATTTATGGGCCTTTCAAAGCCTATGCAACAAGCTGATTGCAGTATTACGCACCATTTTTAGTAAGCATCTTGGCAGTTAATGAAGCAGCATATCTTTTAGACAGTATAAGTGGCTCACCTGTTTTGACAGTCTATGTAACCAGCCAACATACTCCTCACAAGCCAATTAGTCTAATACAGTTTACTGAGATCTAAGGTGGCTAAAAAACTTAACTCTGACTTTTTTGTCCCCCAGAATAAATCAGAGACATTGTTGGGTTAAGTATAAAAATGAACGCTGCCAGCATCTCCTTTTCTTTGCTTCTTAAATGTTTTAAAAACATAACTGTGGTATGTTATTTCCCTGAAAGCCTGCTGAAAACACAGTAAAATCAATTTAGTGTACCCATGTAAGTTATACAAGTATTTCTCCTATCATGGAGTTTAGTCAGTACTGCCAGTGTTTAAAGAGGTATGGATCCAAAGTGATGAAAAATCAACCAGGTCTGCCAAGGGACTACATGACGCTGCATTCAGCAAACAGATACTCAGTTTTAAAAGAGGGGATTTAGCAGGTGTGTGCTACTGATCACTATTCAATGTTTATCTCCCAGGCAAAACAGATTACAATACACCCTAAGTACATAAAATCAGAAAAGTAAAAAAAAATAAAAAAATATGTATTTTTAAACTCCCTTGGATCCCTGGATCTAAGCTAGTAGCATATTATCAGTACTCTAGATCAAGTTTCTCAGAGCAGTTTACAGCAGACAGATTGGGTACCAGGCCTTGGTGGAGCCACTGAACTTGTATTGTGAACTGCAATCTTAAACTCTCAGGAAAGTCGGCGTGTAAAAAAGCACCATTGTTTTCTTAAGACTTGCGTGTCAATGGGAAACAGAAAAGAACCTGAATACACTGGAATCCCCTTTAACTGTAGAGAATTTTCTTTCCTGCTTTTGTCTTTTCAAATAGTGTGAACCACACAATACAATTAGGTTATTGTTGAACAAAATTTTGGAGGGTTGAGCTCCACTGACCTAGAAAATGAAAGTAATTGTACTTCCCCTTAAGCATCCCTGTATGTTACAGATGCACTGCGTAACCATCACAGTCTGCTGTGCAAGCCTCATGCAGAGGTATTAAACAGTTGCGGGAATGCTGTGTCCTATATTTAATGGTCTCAGTGCCTACTTCTGATAAACCACCATGCATGCAGAGGCTGATAAAGTAACTATTTCCTTTCACCATGGCACACAGACATGCTACAGAATGCTCCAATTGGATGTTTGCTGTCCTTTTGTAAACTGTGGCAGCAGACATTAAAACAGGTATTTCAGTCAGCCAAGTGGGCGGGCTGACTTGGAAAAAACAAATGAGCACGGCTAAGGAGCTCGCTTTTTTTTTTTTTAACTCCCACACACTGTTTAATTGTGAAATACCTTGGCTATTTCTGTGTTTTCCGCCACCATGAAAGTGAAGCTGATGTTCACCAGATCCGTGCCACTGCAAACACACACTATTCGTCCTTCCAACTCATTTTCAGATTTTCCAACGGCCTCAAGTGCAGTTAGTATTTTGGGATCCTGTTAAACAGAATAAATAACTTGTCACGTTTGCAATACTTTTGTTATGCAATACGCTACAGTAAAGATGCATTTCCATCTTCATATATATTAACCTTTGCCAATCATCTTTAATGAGTGCTTTCACTTTGAATTAATGTGTAAACCTGAAAGCCAATATATTCTGATGATTAGGAGCATGATTGTTAGAACTCAGAAGTAAATTTTAAATATATTTTAGAACGTTCAATTAGAAACTACATATATTTTCATCACAAAAAAAGAAAAACTAATCACTCCAAGGACTAGAAGTAGAGGAACAGTAGTAATCGTCTAAGTAAATTATTCCAATCTAGTTAAATCCATAGGTACTGAGAGTTATGATCTGCGTGACTTTCTGGCTGTTTCTAATGACACATTGTACAAGCGGAGGTATTTCTGCTGAGGGTCAAGGGCTATCGATTTAATGGGCATAAAGAGCAAATTACCTATGTAAAGACAGAGGTGAAGTCTGAAGCATATTGGTATGGTGGTTGGCAGATGAAGCATGGGGTTGTCTACAAAACCACTTCTCATGCCCCTTCTCTATGGGGGAAAGATTTTAGTCTACAGATTCCCAAGAGAACTACTAACAGATAGTTACCTACAGTTAACACAGAAACACTTAACACATGAAAGTGGAAATGCAGAGGCATTAACAGATATCTTGCTTCCCAACAAATCCTCTAAACTAAAGTCCCGGAGGAGTGAGGCCCACTATCAACTTCAGAAAATCTACATATTCCTTCTGAAGAACATCGCTGAAGATATTTCCAAAGTTTTGGGTTTCTCCAGAACTCCCAGCTAGTACTTCTGTTGATATCCGTCAAAATGGCAGACAGTGACCAGTTGGCCTCTCTGACCATCTAACTGTACGAAGAAGTACGCAAACAAAGCTTCCTGCATTTTGTATCAATGAAGCAAGAAGATACAACATATTTTAAACAGATAGGAACAAAATTTGGAATATGAATCATTTTATTCCAGATCGCTAAAACAAGTATCACAATACGTTGCTACAAAATAATTTAAAACTCTTGATACATACTCTTTAGTATCTGTTCAACTTTCACCGCATCTGAAAGCTGAGCACTCTATTGCATCAGAAAGACCAGATGACAGAACCTTACCACTGCCATCACACCAAATTACTTGACTTTAAACTTCAAAATTTTAGACCGAGATTGCAAAATAAAAGCTGTGTTGCTCGTATTTTTTAAAGAAATTAACTTCATCCTGCTTTCAACTTCAGTTTAAATATTCTTTGTTTAAATTAAAAATATAAACTAAATACAGAGTACCTTTGGTACAGCTCCAAAACGAACACTGTTGATCAGGGAGCATTCTAATACCTGTCCTTCCTGAAATGGCAAAAAAAAGGTACAAGTCCAAAGGTCTGTTGACAAATGGGAATTGCAGCAAAAATAAACAATGAATCGTATTGGCAAGCACTGTTAATTAACACTAAGCAATATATTTCCTTTTTATATCAGTTAATCCCCTCTTAAATACTTTAACTCTGTTAATTCTGAAAGACTAGAACTAAGGCTAGTTTTGTAAATAAACTAACACAGTATTTTAGATTTTTAGAAACTAGCCAGAGTATAAGCCAAGTGCAATAGTTATCTAATACATTCCTGATGTAATATACCTTTCCTTCACTTTTCCAGCTCAGAAAAAAGCCAAATTCATCCACTTGGAAGAGACAGTTGCTTTCAAAGACAAAAGATTCCTATAGAAAAGAAAATATGACCATTATTTTAGTCAGTTTGACAACAGCAGAAATGTTCAAAAAAAGAAAGATTGTTACATTTCTCCCCAAATACCTTCCTGGAGAATTTGCTATTCCCAGTGCAATCAGAAATGAGGGAGGCGGGCTTTTAAAAAAACAATCATTTTTAATGATTTGTCTTTTTGCTGCCATTTGAGACATTAGGATGCACTTAATTAATATTTTCCTATTTCTTGGCAACTATGTAGATTTGTGGGTTTCTTTCATAAAAGCAGAGATTGCTACCTAATCAAAAACCTTAATGCAATGGAACTTCAAAAAATTACTGAAAATTAAATGCTTCAAACTACGTAAAGGTTAAAAAAACATAAGTAGCCAATACTACCTTCAGGATCAAATCACTACATTTCATTTTAACACCTAGAATTTGGGAAGCACCACTTTTCTGTTAGACTATGGCAGTGTGCATGTTGTGAGCATTTTGTAGCCAGAGTATCTTCCAAGCAAAGTTTGAAGAGTATTGATTTGTAAAGAAATCAGGAATGGCAAACCAAAGAGATTAGACAAGCAAAAAATCAGATTAGCTGAATTAAAAAAGAAATTTCCTTCACACACCTCTAGCATCAATTAATGCATCACAAATTAAGCTAAAATGCAGGATAACACTGTGCAGAATCAATCACTTTTTAGAGAAAAAAAGGATCCAGGACTTCCTAACTTCCTTAATTGAAAACCCAACAAGTGTGTGTACAGACTACAGCACTGCTTACTGTTTCAGAGATCACTGCTTTGTTCTTGGTTTCTGAAGTGCCACATCTGCAAGGGCAGCAAGCACATGAATTTGTACAGCTGTTTTCAGAGCAAAAGGTCTTGCATACAGGACTAATTTGGATTTAGGTAACACCACCAGGTAAAAACTCCAATGCCCTCAATGCATGGAGCACACTTTAAAGTTAGTAAATTTACCCAGGACAGTTTTCTCTCACTGGATTACTCTGAGGCAGGCCCACAGCCTGACCCAGGATGAAGAACATCGTGGGGCAGCCACATGGACTTTTTTTGACTCTGCCATGGAAAAAAGGGCATTGTGTGGCCTAAGGAATGGTCACATTCCAGTCAGGTCTTATTCTGACCTGGACTGGGCATGAAGGCAAGCAAGTTCCTGGATCCACGGCTGGGTAATGTCCTTGAGCCCTCCTAGATGGGCACAGCCAAAGGGGATACGTTATGCTTGGGATAACTGCTCCTTTTCCCTGGGCACATTAATTATTGAATGGTAGCTACCACTTCTGGATAGCATTTTAGGTCCTCAAACAAGATTCACAGATTTTAAGGACTAACTTAAAACTGCAGTTTTCCATCCAAGTAGCAAAACTATGTTAATTTTCCAGGCAGGAGAGCTGAGACACAAAGTATAAAGTTGCTGCAGCTCAGTCTGAGCCAACACCTCTAGGCATGAATTTCCAGCATGCACCGCTCTGCCCATCTTTCTCCACCACGACTTCTATTTTCCTGCCTTCACCCTAGTACTGATGCCTCATGAAACCTATTTGTTGCCAGACACCTCCGATTTACCAGCCCTTGGAGTTCTGTTTCATATAAAAATGCAGCTAGCTACCAATCAAAATTAGTATCTCTTGCATTTCCCAGAAAGATTACTCACACAATAAAAGGCAGGCAGTTTTTGTCATTTATTGTGTCCCCATCTATCAAAAAAGCTCTTGATACACTGAAAATGTTGTTTTCACAAAGGTGTCTATGTAAACTGCACTCATGTTGATGTTTCACCCTAGCCTTGACTCTATTAATCAAATTACTTTTTCTGCAATCTGTCTTCTTGCATGGTAAAAAAAAAAAAAAGCACCTGCCATCAGTCCATGTCGATGCAGCATGACCAGTAAGACTCCTAATCATGTCTGCTTTTTATTTCCTGTGTTTTGCTGAGAAAACCCTGTTCTAGGCTCAGACTTTTCAGCAAACTTGATAATGCTTGGCTCAAAATATATTTCTATAATTTTGTAATCCTTCTGGTTAAGGGACCCATCTGCCAGCAAAAGACGGATGAAGATGATCAAGACACTGTTCCACGTGACAATGACCCAGATTTTTCTAGTCCCTCAATGAAACCCGGGCATATAAAAGACTTCTCGTGCCGTACTAGAGCTGTGCCATCATCCAGACCTGTACCAGGATTCCCTGAGCCCCTGTTCTATGACTGTAGCTCACTTATGATTTCTCTTTTCCCCAACACGACCCTTCTGTTAGGGTGGGGAATTAAGCACAGAATTTCCATGAAAATTAGAAGCCTAGATCTGAAACATTTTTCTTGAAAATTGTAGGCCCTGCAGTATAAGGACTGGATCTTGCTATGTTTGCATAGCATTCCTAAAACAATGGTCTCTCTCTTGGATAGGCTATCTAGTTACTACCACAACACAATTAAATAATAGCCTATGCATATCATAAATCTGATAATATCAAACAGGCACACCATCAGGTGCTCACTGTTTACAGGTTACAGATTTTAACTTCTGAGTCACTGTTCTGTTTTTTTTTTTTTACAGCCCTTGATGATTCCTGTAAAATTTCAGATAAAAGTTAGTTACCTAAGTGAAAGCCTTTTAATGTTTCTGGAACAGTATTCGCTGATGAAAAATAAAGCTTTTATGAACTCCCTTTATAAGGAATTCAGTGTCCACTAGTATCATCTTAGTTTATCCATCCCCAAAACTGAAAATACAAGGTAAAACAACTATCCCTACCCTTGGCAGTCTTCATGATAAAAAAATACTTTTTACTTACATTTCAAAAGAGGAAAATACTAATATTCCTGAAGGCGTGTATTGGGATACCTTCAATTTTTAGAGATTTCTTGTCCAAATAAGATTAAAAATAGATCCTGATAAAATTGTTCTCACAGGCATATCAATGCTGAGTATGAGGTAAATGTCTCAGAGCCTTATTTCAACTGTCTGTGTAAAATGTCCTGTTTTGCATTCCTTTAATAGATTTTGATTAAAGCACAGCTGAAAGAGGAATCATAGTAATCATATTTCGGATAGAGTGCAGGTTGATTTTCTCAAGGACATAAAACCACTCCAGATCTCAAATGATGCACTTGAATCAGAATATAAATGTTTTGTGTTCTCTCATTTTACTTTGTGAGAGGCAGGTCCTCATTTTATGTATTAAAAGACAACATATTTTCCCTTTCCACATTTTATAAATACACAAAAACCAGAAGGATGCACTTTGTTCCATAACATGCTTTATGAATCTGCAAAGACGGGAGCTTTATGCACATTACATCTATTTTGATCCAAATCTCCCTTTCTCTTGCTCAGGGTTTATTTCAAATCAGAGGGATTAAATGAATTTTAAAGTTATTTCTTTTGAAAGCAAAAATCTGTATAGCAATAAAGCGTATTGGTATTTCCTCCCCACACACATTTCTGGAGTTATTTTAAAGTTTATTTGTATACAAGGAAAGCAAAACACCTGTTTACTTAAAAGAGAATAGCAAATGAAATGCAACTGGCCTCTTACCTCTTCATATCTATCAAACACAGCTCCATCTTGCATAAAAGCGGGAACTGGCTTCTGCCAGTTAAATTCATAAGGTTTTGCCATGATTATAGAATAAAAACCTGAAATGGAATGAAAAAGCAGAGTGTCATTACTGTCTTTTAAAGGAGTATTTCAAAATCTAAGCAGGGAAAAAGGTGGCTTTTAGCTTTTTCTTTTGCACAAAAGTATTAAAAAGTCACAATGCATTTCCAAATCAAGAGTTTTCCTCATGAAATATTTTTGATTCATAACTTTAAAATTAAAAACACTTGTAAAATGTGTGTCTGAACTTAATTATTTGAAAAAAAGCTTGCACTATAACATTGGTTTAGTTTAAGTATCTGCTACATCACTTCTACAGCATGAGGCTGGGATTAATGCAGCCCAAAATGCCACACAATACCACAATATGTAATATACAAGAGTGCTGCTTTTTTGTAGGAAAACATCAGATCCTATGCAGACAGATTTATTTTTTTAAAATGTTCTAAATTGCATACTACCTAGGCAAACCATATTTACTCGGTGCTTTGTATTTCAAAATCCATTTATATTAAACAAAGTCCTGGGTATTTTCAGTGGTATTTTATACATAACTCAAGATACAGATAATGTATAAGTCAAAATTCACAATGAAAAAAACCTGTTTAGGGATATAGGGCATTAAATAAAATTAGCTAGTAGTGTTGTGCATTTCTGCAAGTTTAGGAATGTGAACAAAACAACTTAGAATGTGACACAGAACCATAACATATGGACCTTACAATAAAGACTATTAAATTATTCAGTATCCTTTCCAACTCCTTGGTGCCTTATAGGTTATGCTGCTTTACACCAGAAAATGTCCCAAATATGTACTCTGAAATACTCAAGTTTACTTTATCTGAAGGAAAGTGCATCTGCATTGCTCCTGCTTACTAACACCATCTAGGACATGCAGTATCTTGGTTATTCCTTCATACACTGGACCAGAAAGTCTTGGTTAAAAGGAAATACACTTGACAGCAGTAAAGTAAGACTGACTCACAGATGTTAGCAAATAATTCCGGGGAAGGGTATAGTGAGGATGAATACAGCACACGGTCACAATAATCTGACCCCACATGCTATGCTACTGCCTGTCTCACAGGTGAACATCGCCTTACCTTGCCCTTGCCTGCTTGCTCAGGCCCTCCTCTGACAACTGACAACGTTCATCTACTATGGACCATCTCTAGCAGAACAAGGCACAGCTAAGCAGAACCGGTACAATTCTTACTCCCTTACAAAGCAGGCACACAGCCCAAGCAAAGTTTGTCTAAGTGAGAAGGGTAAAAAGCATACATAAAATTCAAGGGAGAGCATGACAGTCTCTGCAACCTATGCTATGCAAACCATCTTCATAGTGTTTGTGTACACCAAAACTCTGAATAGCAGACTAAAACATTACCAGTTAGGTAACAATGCTTCCACACAATGTTCTTAGACAGAAATGTCTACTTTGACTGAACTTAAACCCAAAATAGATGGCAAGTGTTTTAAAAAAAATTAAGAATGTTGTACTATCCTCCTTCTCTGTCTTGTTTTCATTTGTGTAAAAAAGTTCTAACAAGAAAAGAACAAAAGAACTCAGAGGATACTGCTAAAAGACCATCCAACACCAACCTTAAGAAAAGTTACTTTTGACAGTTTTCTACTGAAAAATATCCTTACTACTAAAAAAACATAGAACACATTTTGATGCTACCCATGTCTATCTCCTGCTCTTTTTTTGCCATCGATACAGGAATATCAGAAATACATATCACGTTTCCAGAGTCTTAGGAATAAGATAAATTAATTGATTCTCCGTAACTATCAAAAATACAATTTGAGAGTTATATATATCATTACTAAGTGTTCACTTTGTTGAAAGCGGGAAGAAAACCCAAAATAATGTATCTGTACTCTCCAAATAAAAAAAAAAAAAAAAGGCTAAAAATAGAGGACAAGGAACTAGGGCCAAGAAGCGATCAGCTACATGTAGTATCTTAACAGAATCTGCCTTTTCCTTTTGCCAGTCCTGGGCATTTGGCTCTTACCACTCTGTAAAAGAGTAATATCATCTTTCTGATCCTTTCAGGTAATGTGCCAAATTACTTAATTTTTATTGTTTTTTAAAAATACACTTGGAATTTTAGGGTCTCTTTCAGTTTAGATCAGCATAGAGCTGCTTTTTCCTCATTCCATGGAGGAAGCTGCATGGTAAGACAGCCATCCCATTGCAGTAGCATGATGGCGTCTAGTTCTATACATCTCACAGACTTCACACTGTAGCTCAATATAATCACAACACCTTGAAAACTTAGTGTTTGTTCTTAGATCAAACTACATTTAGAGAAATGCAGCTTCAGAAATCTGTTTTCTGACTTTGCAGGCTTTGCTAACAGCAAAGTTGAAACCAGAACCAACGAAACCCCATACTACACAACAAATCCTCAAAGGTCTTGGAAAAATATCCCTTAGGTTTAAAGGAAACTGAAAACATTCACACCTGAAGTGCAAAATACTCCATTTTTATGGCATATTGACCATTCCCTTATCTGTTTAAATGACTTTAACTATCAGAATGTTCCCAAGAAGAAAAGTTACTTCAAATATGACAGGCATTTCATGCAGCAATACGTGCTGCCAGCATGTGAAGTCCTTCTGGGAAAAGCAGACGCATTCTGTCCTAAAACAAAGAGATGTGATGACACTTTTAAGACTGTGAAGAATACTCTTCCACAGTCCCTAGCCTATATGCACGGCCTTTACTCTTTTTTACTGACATAGAACCCTATACAGACACAGATTTAAAAATGTACAAGCTCTGCAACTGCTCTGAACTCCTGTATAAGACACATAATAACATTCTGTCCAGCATTTGGCACTCTGAATCCTGGATGTAAAGAGTGCATGAATAAACACTTATCTTTCATAAAAACTAATTACCTTAGCACTGGAAACATACACTTTTTTACCAATTTGAACTTTGCCAAGTTCATCATCCAGTCACAGAAATATAGCTCTGCAAAAATACCTCCTTTACAGATCTTCTCTTTGTCTGCATGTTCACACAGTCTAATGAAGTTGTCTGATTACTTCATCGCTGATAAATTAAGTAGATTGAGCTCTTCAGTTTCTGCTGCAACGCATATTTTTCAAATCTTGGAGTCACCCTGAGCCCTCTCCACTTTTCCAGCTGCCTTTTTGAAATCAGATGACTGGACCAGGAGACAGCAGCCCAGCACAGCCCTCTGTCATACAAACCAGAGTTACAGTCTTTCTTCTTATTTGCATAACCTTGGATTTAGCTGCAAGAAAACACGCTTGATTGCTCATAATTTATCAAGCAATCAAGTTCTATCTCAGAGACTCAAGCTCATTGTTATTTACCATCTTCCCAATCTCTTCTCTAGCTCTGTTCTCTCGCAGGTCAACACAGTTTACACATGAACTGAGACAGATGAAGTGTGAGGGAAAGATGGCTTGAGTACATCTTGCAATGAGTCAGATGAATTGTAAAAAACCAAGATTTTTAAGCCATATGCTTTGGCAGCTGTGCAGAAGGTGAAAAAATTTCTCTCTCCCTTCAGAAAAGCTCTTTTCAGTCTCTCACATTTCTTACACTCCTCTCAAAAATCCATTCTTCCGTAACCCTGTTAGCTTTTAGGATCACCAAAATAAAACACAAAATATTCCCCTGTCACTCTTTGGAGCTTTGTTAATTTTCAGAAATTTTCAAAGAAAGTAAAAACCCAAACCAACCCCACCCCCCAGACCCAAACAAACATGACATTGTAACACTCATATGGTTGCAAATATATACACACATATACCTTCACTACGATGAGAATCAAGAATTACTGTCTCTAAAGAAATTTAATAACGAACTGTGTGAAGATTCAACAGGGAGAGAGAGAACTTATAGGAACTAAATTTGAAGACAGTAAAATTTTAATTTTAAAACTTTTAAACAGCCTTCAAAAGTTAAAATAAAAATCTTCTCACTGATTTAAGGTTCTTAAAGTATAAAAATGCCTCTGAATACATACTGTTCACAAAAACAGAAAGAACACTCATATAAAATACACCTCAGAACTTAATCAGTGACCACAAGGGAAAAATAGGTGAAGTCTCACAAGTACAGTAGTTAAATGCCTTTTGAGCTATCTCCCTTTCTTTCAACACTGATTTATGCCTGAAGACATGATTCAGATCACATGAAAAAAAGCATCTTTTGATTCACCTGGAGTACCCAAACTCCAGTGAGGACACAAAACTAACCTTATCCAGAATAGCATTATTTAACACAGAAGCCTTCCTCTTTTGTACGCTTGGCTGTACTAAGCTAAATCTGGGGTGGGGGCAGGGTGGAGGGAATATAAATCATGGGGTTTTTTCTATCTTTGACCAAAAGAAGGACAAGGTGTGGCTGAACAGGAGGAGGAAAGGATTCTGTTAATACAAAGCAGACAAATATTTGGGGAAAGAGGTGATATTCTAAACTAACACACAGGGCTGGCTAGCATGATGGATAGGATACTCCTTGGATCCCATAAACATCCTGTCAATGTTGAGACACTGTTGGAAAGGATGGCAGTATTCCTTAGAGCTGATCCCCCCCAGTCTAAAACACAGTAACTCGCAATTTCCGCAGTTTGCTTAGCCCTAGATATTATAAAAACACTTGTACTTTTTTTTTTTAGTAATTATTATTTTTGCCCCTGGAGGGAAACACTACTTGCTGAGTGAAAAGTGAGGAGGCCCCATGCTCTGTGTTTGCCATTTCACCACTTACATCTTCGAATCACACCACCTAAACCTGCACCAGTTACTGTCTGTGTGAGTTTCAAGGGCAAAGTATAAGTACCCACACAATGCTATACTGAGTTTAGTAATCTTGCCCAGGCATATATATTTTCCTTACAGATACACGGAAGCAATTTAAAAAAAAAAAAAAACACACACACAACTAATATATTTCCCACTCTTTCCCCCCTCCCTTGAAGTACATATATCCTTCACCACCACTCCTCTTTGGTAAACAAGGTTCTTCATAACAAAGACAACCAGATCTCCATCAGTAGACCTCCAGAACTTTTTGGTATTTTTATGGAGTTCATCCTAGTCCAGAAAGTCTACCTGCAGTGTTGTGGACTAGAGTGAAAAAACAGCTGCCCAAGGCTAAACAGGCCATGCAACACTGAAATTCATTCAATTGTAGTATTTGACTATGAAAGTGCTTTAGAGCCTTGTTAAAAGATGAAGGAGGCTCTAAAGCACTTTCATAGTCAAATACTACAATTGTTTCTAGAGATTTACAGGAAGAAAACTCAGATCATCATGTATTTACTTCTCAGCGTCAAACTTAATTGGTCATAAATGTACCAGCATTATACCATATGCGAAATACCGAGACAGGGTGTTTTTTAAACACAAAATTTTGGTTTCTACACTAGAACTTGAAATTCAGAGTAAGTTTTAAGAAAATTTAGAAAATAAAAGCCACTACAGTTTGAGTCCTATATAAAAAGTAACAGTCGGAGTCACACTGCTGAATTTTTGCAGTATCCACATCACACTGTAAAGCAATTCCAAGACTTCGCAGCTCTCCAGGCTCTTCCACAGTACAATTTTGTTGTTGTTGTTTTTTCTTTTTTAAAAAGAGTGCTTTTTCAGCAGGTTATTTTTAAATGCATTATTTCCACAGCTAATGCAAGCAAATTCAAACAGTTCTCCCAAAAACAAGGTCCAGAAGCAACAAAAGTTACACAACAGAGCTCAGGCACCTGAACATGTATTGTCTAGTAACAGTTTCAATTTCTACTTTGTCTCATTTTCCATTTCATCTTAATTGCTGGAATGCACTGGCACGCAGGGGCAGCTGAGAGGTTAGACCAAAACAAGAAGTGCCCTGTTCTTAACCAACCTCTTCAGCTTTTCATACAAGTTCAGTAAGGCTGCCCACTGCAGACCTCTGCTTCAGGCTAAGAAATAAGTGTATCTGCTGCTGACAGAACAAAACAGCAATTGCTTATCCCATAGTACTGAAAATGAGACGGTCCTGCCCTAACTTGAGGCCCAAACTCTGGTTCAGTCATCACCTCTGATGACAGCCATTACCTCTAACAAGCAGAATTCCTACAATAGACCATAAGACCCAAACGTGACCTCCCACCTTCCTTCCACACTTTTCTTTCTGTCCTAAGGCCTTCCTAGTTTGTTAATATCTACATTTTTCCCCAGCCTTCCCATTCATTCTAAAACTCGCATTATCTGCCATAAATGCTTACCACCCATCCTCTGGGGGGCCGGTGGGCATTCCCCTTTCTGAGAAGCGGATAGTATGGAAAGAGGCATGTTGGTTATATAAATAAACTTATTCTGGTACATTTGCGACAGTATAACACTGCTATAAGACTATGTTCTGACAATTAGAAATATATATAAATCAAGCCATTATGGAAATCTTTCCAGTCAGATGATTCACTCAGGTCTAATTCCTCACAAACTTTTAAATTAATTGATTTAGTGGGAGCCTGGCTAACAGGAACAGAGGCAAAAACTAGGAGTGCATATTAGCTTGGCTCACACAGTGCAGACCAACAATTTAATCCCGCACATATACACAAACCTCATAAAAAATAATCTTAAACAAGTGTTTAAAATAGCATCAGGAATATTTCAGAAAAAAGAAAATTTCAAAATTCTCTGTAGAATTTTTCCATAGAGGTCACTATAAACTCAAAGTTCATTAATTCTCAAAGACAAGTGTGATACAACAGACATTACATATTCAATAAATTCAATGCAAGAACTAGATTATTTATTTCTTAAAAATTATATTTTTATGCTGCATTAAAAAAAGGCGCATTGATTACATCATGATGTTAAAAGACAGCTTAATCAGACTAAATGTAACACAGAATCAGCAGAAAAATCTAACATGAGAAATGCTTATATGTAGTGGAGTAAATTCCAAATTCTCCTGAAAAACAGAAAACAAATCAATACCAGTGACAACAAAAACATCTAATTTTGTCACCTGCTCAAATGCTAATCCTACTGGTCATGGTTCCCTCTTTCATCAATAGAGCTGAATCAACTGAACCTAAATTAAGGCCTTTCTTTCCACTCTATTACGAAGCCTAAATTTGATGGCATGAATGTCACTCCACTGAAAAACAGGAATATAATCAGCCCACCTCATCCTCAGAACAAATACTTGTAGTCCCGAGAAGGCAGATTATTTCTACACTCAGCAGCAACACAGTGTTGCTGGAGCAGATTTTCCCTTTTGAATCGATCCAAACTGATCCTCACATAGCTTCCGATAGGATTGGGATCAGTCTTGTGTGCCACCACCGTAAATTAGTTTCACTTGCTGACCAAAATGAGCCTTTAGATAGGTGCCACTTGAAATGCCTGGAAAAATAAATCAACTTGGCAATTTCAACAGCAAATTGGTAAAATAAAAAGGCAGTTTTTACTCATAGTCCACAAGGAAACTTCTACAGCAATAACAGAAGTTTATCTATACACATTTCTAGGAAAAGTATGATTTGAATAGTAAAACAAAATGCAGAGTTATCGTAAATGGAAGTTAGTAAAAACTTAAAATGTTAAAAAATAATGAACCATATGCACAAAACTATAAAAACTATAAACTTTACTGAATAAGTAAAGTTATGTTCTTTCCCTCCAGTGACAGAAAATTTGGCGTTCACATTTTCATTTCTGTAACAGTGAAGGCAAAAGGCAAGGGAAAGGCATCGCAAAAGATGACTTCAGGAGTGGACATGCTCATTATGCCATCAATTGTACACAGAATTTAGCAATCTGACTAATCTGAAGATAAAATAAATGACAATTTATTTTCATTTACATGTATTATTCACTATCCATCCAACAGTAACTTTTTGCTTTTGACTTGTCAAGTGAACTTCTCTGCATAATCTGAGCATATGATGAAGAATCCTAGAACTTTCCCTGTTTTGTCTCATTCCAATAATAAACACTAACCATATATAAAATCAAGTTGTCTAAAAATGCAGAAGATGCTACAGTTTTATCTTCAGTTAAGCAGAACTGTTAGAGGCGTTCAAGATTTATTTTTGGTATAATGTCAAGCATAGGATGGTTAGTTGGAAGGGACCTTAAAGGTCATTGAGTTCCAACCTTCCTGCCATGGGCAGGGACACCTCCCACTAGACCAGGTTGCACAAAGCCCCATCCAGCCTGGCCTTGAACACTTCCAGATGTGGGGCATCCACACCTTCTCTGGTCAACTGGTTCCAGTGTCTCACCACCCTCAGATTAAATAATTTCTTCCTAATATCTGATCTAAATCTACAAGCATCCCATTTCCTGGAAGCCACCTCCTCCCCAGGTAGTAGCAGAGAATAAATTGGACTTCAATGAAAGCAAGTTTGAATAATAGTTGTCACCACCTCTATCTGAATTGCTATAGCATGTGATGTATGTATACAATATATCTTGATTTAACCAGCAGTGACTTTTACTAAGTTTAATTACTTCACTTTGTGGCTTTCAATTAAAGACAGTGTTAAAATAAAAGGCTACTTCATGCAATAATAATAATTAGGAAAAAAAAATCACAAACATTTAGCACTTTTAGCACTTCCAAAATATCTTAGGTATCTTCTGAATTAATTAAGCCCAAATTCTCTCATTACAGTCTTGAAAAATCTGACACATTGTATAATTACAGCAATGAGCCCTAAAGGAAAGGGACTTGCCAGATTTATCAAAAAAACCCAGTCTTCAATATGGTCTTTGGACAATTAATACCTTACTTAATTTCTACTGTTGTTGTTTAATCTCTAGCTGACAGACATCTTTTAAGTCAGTCAGCAGTGTCTCTCCCTCTTAGGTACACCTGTATGAAGTATTTGTGTCAATTACTTTAATTAAAATCATAAGGGATTTTGACATTTAGAACTTCAGTTTCTTCTTTTTAGACTTCTTCTGGAGCTTAGTGCTCTAAAAGATGTCAAGCAGAAATGATGCCTGTACTTTAATCAGATAGCAAGACAAATAAATGTTTGTAATTAAAATCCTAAAAAGAATTCAGGTGAGAGTAAAGATCATTCACCAAATAATCTGAAGTGAACATCATTCCTGTTACAAACATGAGAGTTCAGGGATCCTAGGACATAAAACAACTGCAAAATTCTAAGACCGAATTATTAACTACAAACATCACAGAAAAGGCAACGCAAACTTCCAAACAAGATTAGTATTGGTTGTCTTTCATTTTTAGGTGCAAGGAAAAGTTTTAGAAATAACACAAGCTAGTACCTCAAGCAAAAATAAAACAAACTCCAAGTATCAGCTGCTGCATGACCACGTCCCTGAGGACACAGTTGTCCGTTTCCAAACAATGACACAGACTTAGACCTTGTATTAATAAAATGTAATGAAAGGTCAAGATCACATTTTTGTAATAACTTCTAAACCTCTGTCTCTTTGAAATAATCCCTTCTATGGTCAGGTACTTTAGTTCAAATCAAACTTTATTAAAGTTTTGACATGACTTAATATGAGCTTGTTCAAAATATACAGATATTTTAAAAACTAATAAACTGTGAGGAACACAGACATTACTTTAAAATCTAAAATTAGCAAAGTGACATTATAATTTGCAGGATTCAATTCTGACCGTTTTTCTAGATGATTTCTGGGAAAACATGAGTGAGCCACATTGCTGGCTTAAAATTTCAGAGACTTGGCAATCGTTCCAGTGGTTCAAAATGTATTAATATCAAAAAGCTGCATTCATTATTTGACAGTTAGGAGTATGTTAAAAGTAGATACTTGTTGAAAGTTTAAATTAATTACCAATTTCTTGGTACCCTGGATAAATCCTACAAACTTTTCACCACGAAAATAGAGGGGGTTTTATACTTTTTAGGTGAGACTGTTATCGTACAATTTAACCCACGGCAGTGGTCAGAAAATGTTTGTAACTATCTTAGAAGTTATAATGCTGTTCAGATTTCATCTCAGCACCCACCTTACACCTTAGAGACAGAAAGTTTTGCGTCCCCGTCTTTAAACATGAGAAGGTAATATGCAGTGGAAAGCAAGAAACATAGACCTAGGATCTGCATTTGATCAGTATGCTCCTTCCTTCCTTGCACCTGATATCCTTTTTCGTATTTTCATCACCCTTTAATTCCCCTGTTATCCTGCTCACTTATATGTTGGCTCATGCCCTGAACCAAGTCTCAGCTAGGAGGTAGCAGAATGCAGGCATGGCATTATCAGCTGGTTGGAAAGAAAATCATCCATCACCCTTCTGATCACCTGGCTCCAGTGGCTGCAGTAAATCCAAACCCTGGGTAGCAGGTATTTGCAGGTGCAGCCTTTCTTTCTTCCTCAGTTCTGTGACACAACTTGAACTCTAGTGAGAGCGGCAGCAGAGCAGCTGTAACCTGCCCCAGCTAATGCGTAACTGGAGCCTGTAGTTCCCTCAGAGCTTTAGGTTGGCTGGTTTAATTTTATTTTTCTGCCAGTGTTTCAGGCTTAAATCACAGGAAAAAAACCCAGGAAGAAACAGAACATACTAATTGTCTTTAATGAAGGCTCTTTCTCTGATTCCTTCCAGTCAGCATGAGGAAAAGAAACACACACAAGTGCTTGCTCATGGCGTGCACTTCAACATTACTATGCAAAAAGCAGAACTATGAATCAGGACGATATTTCATGGATGGGGAAAAAATAATCATAAACTGTCTAGCCTAAACACCGTTGTATAGGCTCTACTTGTCTATTTTCCTCACTCCCACACACTCTACCTCTTCTATGTAGTAACAACATTCATCACTGATTGTTCAGGAAAAACATAGCTCCTTTAGACTAGCTGGAAGTCAAGGGCTCTGGGTTGATGTTTAGCCAGAGTGCTCTGGAGACCTGACTGGACACTTTGCCATTTCCCTTTTATCACCTCTGAAGAATGAAGCTAGCAAGCCTTGTCTTAATTACACACTTAGTGATGGTAATTAGTTACCTATATACAGAGTTTGAAAACACTGACAGCAAGATATCCCAGAGCTAAAAGTTATTCTTACACACTTCTAATCACCAATAACATCCAGTATTAACTAATCAATAAACAACTGTGCATTTTGCTGAAGACGAGATTGCCACAGTTCCAAATACAATGTATCACAACTACGCAAGACTAAAAATAAAATGCTGCCTATAATTTCGAAATCTAGAAGCCCTCTTTTCAGCAGGACAGCTGTCCAAATACGGACAGCCATGTTTGAGATATACCAGGTTATCAGCTATTTATAGCTTTACTCTCCTAGAGATTCAAGAGGAAAAGAGACTGGTTCTGAACTTTAAATTATTATTACTTCATTATTGCAGGTAGGTGGCAGAGTAAGCATTTCTTGTAAATTTGTTTCAGCCAGATTTCTTTTTAAATGGCTGTTGTGCCACTGCCCAGAAGTACTAAAAGCAATGGAGACAGAATAAGAAAGATTGTGCAGGTAATGAGATCAGGGATAAAACAAATACAAGTTATCAATTCTTTAGTTGATAAATGCATAGTTAACCCCAAACAGAAGGTGGGGATGTATAAAACACGCATCACAGTCTCTTTCACTAATCCCCACCTCAGAGAAACTGCAATCTGCATACACGTTTCTACTAATCAAATATTAAAACAACTCTCAACATTGTGCTATGTTTCCTGTCACATCAGTCATTATTGAAATGAGAGCTGTTGTCTTTTTGGGTAAAATGAGACTGTGAGAGACATCTGAGATAAACTTACCTGATAAAACAGTTCAGAGTGCTAATATACTCATTACCGAGCTATTCAGTTGCTTACATTATTTGAGACAACGTCCCTAAAACATGTTTCTGAATTTTAACGTATCACTTGTTCAACAACTGGGGGCAAAACCAGATATGTGAATTATTGAAGACAGTGGTGGGAGAGTGGTCCAAGCCAGCAGCCTCTCCAAATCCTCCTGGCTGGATGCATTTAGGCTTGTTCAACTAGTCATAATATATATGAAAATTTCTGAAGGAAAGGCATCTCAATTTTTGTATTGCTCCAAATGGATGATTTGACACAGTATTCCAAAAGGGATAAAAATAAAAGTGTTGGTATGTAACCTATTTGTCCAGTGTGGAGACAAAAAGGAGAGCCAGTCTGCCAGTCAGGAGTGCTGGTATGGCACACTGGCATACACAGCCCATTTTGAACACTTACTTGACTTTTCATAATAAACAGCAGGCTTTACTGCATGCCGAGAGGTTCAATTTATTCTTATTTTTCTGGACCAATTGGAGACACCAAACTCAAGGGACTTATTTTCTCTAAATTCCTGACATTAAGATGCAAAGCAGCATTGAACAGCAATGAAACAAAAGGGGGAGCTGTTACCTCTCCAAGCCTCCTCATCGCTGTTCTTTACTGTCACCTGGGGCTGGGACCTTCACTTATGCTGAGGTGGAAAGGGACACGTGTAGTACGAGCAGAGGATACCTTTGCCCTTCTGCTCAGACAGGTATGTAAAGGCACACGCTCACCTAGACAGGAAGATAAGCAGTGCTTTCTCTTCTCTCCCTGGAAAGGTGAGTCTATGCTTATCATGCTGGACTATGAAGACATTCTTGATTCTGGACAACCATTACGGGAGGACGAAATGAAACAGATGTGTGGGGAAAAGCACAAGAATTGAAAAGAGAAGGAGGAAACTAACAGCAGTAAAAAAACCGCAGAAAGCAAGGATGGGATGTCTGACACTGATGTGGGCTTCAACAGAATGATGAAGTGCCCGCGCCAATACAGCTAAGATGAAAAGGGAAGGTAGCAGCGTTTTCAGTGCTAGAAAAGAACAGCGGGTAGTTTGGAATAGCTGAAATGGAAACGGTTTGGGATAGCACAAGTAAGGCTATTTTTAGAGATTATTCCAAGTATGAAGCTGGGTTTCTGCAATAAGGCTGGAAAGGAAGGAACAGGGTAGAATATACACTAAGAAAGACCAACAAAACAAAACTCTGATGTCTAAGTGTGTGGGGTAAAGAAGAAAGAAGCGGCAAGAACAGTGCCAACATTCCAGGTAATAGCAGAATGGCGTTATTCATTGTAACACATCGGGAGTGGGGATGGCAGGGCTCCCGGAGACAAGGAGTTCAGCATTCCCCTGTGCTGCAGACAAACCAAACCAAGGGATGCACGGCAAAATGCCTGGGAAAGTGAAAGAACTGATTCTGTATGAGAGAGTGGAGGTCAAAGGCAGAAAGGCAGAGGAGCCTATTTGGAAACCATCAGATGCAACGGAAATCAAGAGATGCAACTTGTTACACCATAAAAAAAAAAAAAAAAAAGACAAAGGAACCCTAGCAGAGACAAAGAAAGTGTTTTGCGAATTGCACTGGCTGCACGCACTGAAGTGTTCTGTGGTGCTTAACTAATGCTGCCCCTGTCCACCTGTCTGGCCTCCTACAACCCCGTAACAAGTGGCGCACACACATATCAAGTATACTGCTCGCTAAAATCAAGAACAGTGTCACATGCCAAGCACAGCAGACACCGTAGAAAGTAAGGGTAACATCTTTACATGTCCAAAACCAGCTTTGCTTCATGTATCGCCACTAAGCATTTCCAGCGTAATAATTACCATTGCAAAGAATTAAAACTTGGGCGCAACAGGCTTTTCCCATAAGAAAACTGGTCAGCTAGTTCAGGCTGCTTTTCTTCCTGTCACATACCTATTAAATGCTCCAGACTGTTTAATGTGATAAAAATGTCTAGACTGTTTTTTTGACTGAAAGCTTAAAAAAGAGAGTTCTTTGCCCTTGGCTAGCAAAACCCTTGTCTCTTTTCTTAGTAAACACAATAATGTGCATGCTGTATTTCTGCAGACCACACTTTCTGCATACATACAATAAATGCATTTCTGGTATCGTTACAAGTCTTCTGAGATTTGAGAGATGAGCCCAGGGAAATGTGAAGAATATACACACAAGACTGTATAGTGCTACTTTGCAAGGAAAAATTTGGAACTTATAATCAAAGTGCAGATACTGTTGAGGAAAAGAAGATGATGGAGCACCTCTCAGTCCACTGAACAAGAAAAGCAGGAAAATAACTGAAGAAGCTCCGTTAAGATTGATAAAGAGCAAGATGCTTTGCTGAAGCGGGCAGTAGAGTTTGGGCAAGAAATCCCAATGGACACATTAGAAAAATGTGTTATCACATGTGGATTGGTGCATTCAATGCTTAGTTGCCTTCAGTCTTTAGCAGCTGCTTATTTTTGTGTAACAAAACTTCTGACATAATTACAATCACTCTAAACTTAGATGCAAGTTAAAAATATCTCTGGCAATTAAATTACCCAGCTCAACTGGTACACACCCTTCAGTCCTTTCCTTTTAGGCTCTATAAATCTGCATCTGTGGTGTGGGTCATGGTGAAGGAACAGGTGCATCTGATTCTTGTCAGCATGTGCAACTTGCATGCTGGAAACTAAGCTGCATACCATGGAAAAAGCTTGAGAAGAAACACTATCCCTGGACACCACTCATTGTAGCTGACTCCCATAGGAAATACAACTTGCCAAAAGAATTAATGGACAATGCAAATGTGACAGAAACATCACTTTGGCACAGTCACAACTGGATTGTCAAATCATGTATCAAAGTCCCACTTCCCATCTTCCTGTATCCCATTTGTTCCCAGAGCAGTCTTAACATCCTGAGGATAATTTTTTGTTTAAAATACTCTTCATCCTCATCCAAGACCCTAACTAACTCTTGTTGGCTGTGGTCAGACCATAAAGTGTACTGCCAGTCAGAGAAGTTGAAGAAGAGACAACTGAATATTCCAGGGGAAAACAACTAAGGGCTTGGGAATAGCCATGGGAAGGTTGTTTCAAGAAAAGAAAATTGCAGTTTTTCCAGATTTGAAGACTGTGGATAGAAAGATCTGTACAGTAAAGGTACTGGCCTACCACCGAGCACTTCTGGTTTTCATTCTCCTGAAGATACTATTTTTCCTGAGAAAGTCACAATGCTCCCCCCTGTCAAAAGCAAGAATGGGGGTTTTCAGCATCACCATGAGGTGATTTGATTGTTTCTGAAGTACCTGTATACTATACAGCTACCCTCTACAATGGAGATCTGACTGAGCTAGGTGCCAATGACTAAAATGAGTCTTACATGAAATAACTACGCATACAAGTTGAGGGCTTGGATCAGGAAGGTTGCAGGTTGGGGTCTTGTTTGTTTGCCTGCTTGTTTTCTTAAAATAAATATTAATACAGGTTTTAGATGAATAAATCTTTCCTTTTGTCAGCACACTCTCCTGCAATCTTTGTTTCTGTATATGTCAGAGGGTGCTCTGCATAATCACGGCACTGCTGAATTAAATCCCTTCTTTGCTCCATACATGCACAGTTCTTTGGGCATCTGAGTGAAATGGCACACGTAGAGAGAAGGGAATAGGCCCAGCTGGTGTTTCTCTGGAAAGCCCCATGCCATCCCAAGTAACACAGAGTGGTCTGCAAGGTTTTCACACTGAGCAGCTGGCAGATGCCTCCTGAAGGCAGGCACCCAGGCTGTGCTTACTGAGATACCAGGTTGTTGGCAAGGTTTTTTTGGATGGGAGACAAAAGCAGCACAGGGAATAGAGAGGCTACTGCTTCTCCTGAAACAGAAGTGGTTGGCACAAAAGCAGAAAGAACAGATTTTATAGTTACAGCTTTCCTTTCCAAAGTTGCTTTTCTACTGTTTCCTCCAAAATCTCAATAGCATGGGCTAGTTAAGGGTCAATCAATAATATTGTTCGCTGCAGTATGCAAACTAACACACATAAAGATTTGTGTGTAAGAAAGTGTGAACTAACTGTGCCCACCTCAGTGTCTCCTTGATTAACCACATTAAGGGCACAGATACCTATTAGCATTGTAAACAGGCAGAGCAGTGGACATCACTGTCCCAAAGTTGTTACCAGTGTGTGCGGCAGACAACCACTTATCAGAGGTAACCAGAGTAACCTAACTGCAGAAAAAACAGGAAAACGCAACACACAGCTGTTCGTTCAGAGTGCCAGGAAAAAACAAGCCCTTTTGGAGTGAGCGGGGATGATAAAAGGAGCTGATCCAACTCTCTCTTACTCGAAAGAGTGGTCCTAACCCATTGCTTCTGCTTCCTTCCCATTTCTGCCAGCTCAAGTGATGCCAGCTTAGCCAGTTCATCTCTCTATGGTAGTGGAAAGCTATTAACTTCTTACTTTCTGCTAGCTTCATGCACTGTATCCTGGTCACACAGGAGTCGAGTCATGACCAGAACCAGCATAAAGGGAAGACTGGCAGCATGTGGTTGAGAGAAGTGAGAGCACCAACTTTTTTTGGTGGCAGCAAACTGCGACACTGGGCCAGCCAAGCTGGTCTCACACACACCACTGGGAAAGAACATTGTGATTTTGAAAACTGGTCGACTTTGAGTGTGCTTGCTCCCAGCATTTATTCTCTGCAGTCCATTTTGTCAAGACTGTTGGTCTGATCTACCGATTCTCAAATAAGCTTGCTATTTCTGTAAATTTTACAACAGACTGCAAACTCTGCTTTAAGTAGAAACTTACCTGTTTGCAAAGGGGTGTAAGAACTTGTATACTGTAACGTAAAAAAGCAAACCCTCAGCCCACAGCTACAGCTACCATAGCTGGTAAATTGAAACATATTTTCAAAAGCTACTTTACTTTTTTTTTTTCTTTTCTACTTAATCATGTGTGAACATAAAAAAATGGCAGAACTATTAAGCAGAAAAATGATGCATAAAATTTATTCTTAGTTTGCTTTTCAAGCTATGGTTAAAGAAGAACCAGAGTTTAAAGTTCAAGATGTCAATACTCAAAAAATCAGGCTGAATATAAGACCATGCAGAGAAACTGCACTTTCTGTCGGAAATCCAAATTCACACACAAGATAAGAAGAAATAAGTTACTCAGGCAAACCCATCACTGTAGCAGAACTATCAGATCTAGGAAACAAAGGCCACTCTTTTCAAGCTTCTATAATGGACAGTACTCTGTTACAATTAAAGAAATCACACTTCCTTTTGCTTTCAGACTGGGTCCTGACAGGCACAAGGTAGTGCCATTTCTCTCCAAACCTGCCCTTCTTAGAAGTTTTGACTTTGTTTTGGAGTAGAAGTATGAAACCAGGTTTATATAACAGGATGAAAACTGTCACAAGATCCAAAGCTAACAAAAAGGCACAACTATAAATAAGAGCTCCATCCATGCTATCTGAACCCCTATGACTGTGGTGTCTGGCATGTGCCACAAATTAAACTCGAGGAACACAGATTAAGTCTAATCAGCAAATACTACACTGCAGAGCAAAGTCGCCCACTCTGTAATCATACCTGTGGCTGAAATTAAGACATGCCCCCACAGACCTGCTTTAGAGATAACATGCCGTAAAACCAGTTTACTCAGTGTTGTTTATAAAAATATTATTGAAAAATGTCTGCTACATCTTTACATTTTCAGTCAATGTTAAACAAGAAAACAAACAAATTAAGATTTTTTTCCTTTTTTTGCACATGGGTATTAAGAGACATCCCTTTTTTCTCCACATCAAGAGTACAGAGGATTCTTGGAGAATGTGATGCCTCAATCCACCATTTTGTTGACACACAAAAATATTCTGGCATGAATTAAGTGATGTTTCCAACTGGAACTAGGTGGTCCCTCAGTGGTAACACTGGTCAAAGATCAAGTATACCTGATACACAGGCTGGTTACAGAAAAAGCAGCTCAGACTACAACAGCACACGAATGTTTCATTCGAGTCTTCAGAAGGCACATTTATGCTGTGCAGTGTAACCTGTAGATGTGCGAGTCAGCTCTGAGCTGGCAGCGTTTTGCCATGCTTTCTGCCATGCTAGAAGCAACCTCACTGTGCGGGTTAACTCACTCTGCTTGCCAGCCCCGCAGAGCTTCACATTCCTATAGCTAGGCTGCTTCCAGTTCATTTAGTGCTTACCCAGGGATCTTGGGGATTTCTACCCATTATGGTATGTAGGGCAAACATACCTTCTGCTGCAACACTCTAGTGTGAATGCTGTTTCACAGTACATTTGCAGTCACTCAAAACAGGCTGACTGAAAACCTTAAAATACCACAAAGCAATTTTTGAAGCGAATCAGAGATGAATTTAGGCTGCAGTAATATTCTCAAAGACTCCTCAGTAACACTTGTTGTTCAGAATGACAGCTTGCAGTTACTGAATCCTCCATAAATTACTCCTTACTAGCAGTATTGCTGGTAATACTAATTTTCACAATGTATAAACAGTACCTGCTCTTATGTAATGTACCAAGAGTGAAAATGCAGGTGTCTCTAATGGATTTCTGTCTTCCAACTATGGGCCTCTCCAGGCAGGTGCACTACAAGGTAAGATTACTTCAGCAAAGCATGGGTGAAATCCAAACCCTAGGTTAGGACTCTAGCCTTTAAAATTCAAAGTTTACTTCAATAAAACCATTGTTTAAGGGTTAAGTTAAAGCTGAAACTCAGGAAACTGAAGCAAATTCAACTGTGAAAAAGTATGCATTTTTCCCCGCTGACTCTAATCTGTGTTCGGCTTACATACCAGGACGTAAGAGAACCCCATAAGGCATTTGTAAGCAACATTTCAATGTAAGCAACCCACTTGCCAGATTCAAGTGACACATCTCAAGAACATCTTAAATAGCACATCAAACCTATTTTTTTCTTATTCTGTAAAAGACGTAAGAAAACAATTATAAATGGTAACAGTCAACATACAGAGATGAAATAAAACTGCTCAGTCAGCTTCAGGGAAAAGGCAAGTGCCTCCATTATAAACAACAGGACAGAGAAGCAGGATGCACCCAGAAGGTGCAAAGGATGCAAGTCCCCACCATTCTGCTGGCCGAGGATCAGCTAGTATCACCCTGTGAGAGACACTCAGTTTCATCACAATTTGCACAATGTTTTCTGCTTCTCCCAAAGCCTTTGACAGCACACAATTAAACAAGAATCTCTGCATCCATCTTCCACGTGGCTGCAAATAAAACTTGGAAATCTGTTTCTCAAAAATCGTTAAGATCAGAGACAAATAAATGAATGCAAACACACACACACAAATTTTATAGTTACTCCTTTTGGACACTTCTTGAGCAGTTAGTTTGCACGGTTTCATACAGCTCTGCCTGCATAGAGAGCTTGCAGTTCTAGCAGTAACAGATATTTATGATCAGCATGATGTACTCAGAGGCACCTTGCACATCTCAAGTGATACAAGCCATCTGAAGCATCAGTAGAATTATATTTTATTCATCTTCTGATGGAAGAGAAGGAAAAAAAGTTGCTGGCTAAACATTTGAGATGGGTGTAAAATGAATCTCCCAGAAGACAGCTTATAGGTTAAAAAAAAAAAAAAGATAAAACAAACATAGACCTAATCAGAAGAACAGAAGGATGCTCAATCCAGAATCAGTACTTGGGAAATCTTTAGGTAAAGACTAGCTAATATTATTCAGTTTTTCTGTGAAAATTTTGCTCACCTATTAATTATATACCATTTATAAAGGGCTTTGCACAGTTTCAATGCAAATACAGTCAATAAATATTTTTTTTAGAATCGTTTGAGTTAGAAGGGACCTTAAAGATCATTGAGTTCCAACCCCCCTGCCATGGGCAGGGACACCTCCCACTAGACCAGGTTGCTCA
>JAOXNO010000024.1:954303-1025356 GCA_028565335.1 Limnodromus scolopaceus
GTGACTTGGGCAGTGTGGTTTGAGCCCTTGCTGGTGAAGACTGAGGCAAAAAAGTCGTTCAGTAGCTCAGCCTTATCCATATCGTGGTTACAGGACTTTAAATGGTGTTCTGGTGCTGAACCAAAGCACGACAACAAAACCTAGTTGTATAAAGTCAGAGACTGAAAACCCAGCAGACATATACCTTAATGAAGATTCAGATGATCTCGTCTAACTTAATTTTCCTCCCAGGACAGTCCCACCTGCTTAATGAAATGGAATCTATGACTTACTAGCAAGTGCTACTAAATTGCATTGCCTATTTCATGTAGGATGAATACAACAAAACGTTACTTCAAAATATACAGAACCTAGAGATTCAATTTCTGCTAAACCAAATCATGGTTGGGTTTTTCACAGACTGCTAATAATTTATTTTTTTTTAACATATACTGACATGTATCTTATCAGTTTCTCAAAGTTAAAATTTATGTATACAGCAGGAGGAATTAATGATCTTAAATTAAAAAAGCACCATTTGATATTTTCACCTTAATTTTCAGCATGTTATATACATATTCAGGTCTTCCTTTAAAAGAGCACATGAAGATGAAGAGGTAGAAGGGAAAAACTCCCTTATAAATCCCTTTAGGAATAATAAATCAAATTCTAGTACAGTAATAAACTTGACTATATACAGCACTGCTCATCAGATGGTCAGAAAGCTCCCCAGAAAAACAGACCCCTCTCTCACGGACAAGAAAAAGGCTATGAATGGCAGAAAACAGGGATGATCTAAGAGAATAATTTTATTTATCATCCACTAGATGTGTAATGGTATTGATTTTATATACCAGAGGGTCTATTTTCACCAGAACACATAATCTGATATTGCACAACTACTACATTTGTGCTTTCAGTTAAGCACCTATCCATATTCAAATACCCAGCTGGGAGATGCTGATTTAGATGTATACAGCTACTTGATCTACAGGTTTGAAGCCCATGGACTAACACTTCCACAGGAGCATGGGATGATGATGATAATAATAATATTTAGTGAGATGGCCAGAATCACCTCTGAGATTCCACTAACTCACATCCTTCTGTAAACTCCAGTGAATCATTAGTTACAGAGCTACATGTTTAAACATGCTTTCAAGTTTGGTCCAAGTAATGCATGAAGTCAAAACCACATCAAAGTCAAAACTAGGTCCTTGAAAGTCTGGTTCCCCTGAAGGTACTGAGGACATTGCCGTTTTATTCCTGGATCTCCTGGTCCACTCCTCTGAACATCACAAATGCTTACTAATAATTTTCCTGTGTTTTTTGATTTGTTCGTAAGGTCAACTTTCTGAATGTCACACATTGACACAATACCTACCAAACTCTTCTAGGACAACCTGGAAGCTCTTTCCAAGTATAAAGCACATATTTTTGGTTCCTGTCATCATGGAATTTATTCCAATCTATTTTGAGAATTATCCCCACAGAAATATCTAACAAATTTCCATTATCATACAAATACATACAAATCAATACAATATCAATACAAATACAAATCATACAAAAAGAAGCCAGGAAATAAGCACCCAGCTTCTACTTCATTTTAGTACACTTGAATCAAAGCTAACCTGTCATTTCTAATAGTTGAGCCAAAGTAAAATTCATAACGTCATCAGGTTTATCTGTGATCATGTTAATTTGCAGGTTTCTCATTCATTCTTATCCCATGCTTTGAATATGCTTGGATCCAAAACTATTTTCCTGAGATACATTCCAAATATTCACAATCTAAATGCTGCAGAAGAATCTGCAATTTATAGTGAGGCTTAAACTTTCGCTTAGCTTTGTAATTCCCTCTACAGTAAATCACCTTTATTAGGTTCTCTTACTGTGAGTGCTTTAGTAGAATGGTCATTGCTTGAAAATACAGCTTCAGCCACGTTAGAGGCAGCAAGTCTCCTAACTCCTAATTGCAGTGAACCTTTAACATAGGGGGAACAATACAGACAGATTGGGTAGACTTGAAAGATTAAAATCAGCATGAAGATGTCATCAAGTACAGTAGCGTATCAAAGTGAGCATCAGCTACAAAGGATGCAAGCACTGGTGAACTACAATTATGAAGAATAAACACTAGCTTAATTTTGATCTGATATTTTTCAGCATAAACTCTTGCTGTCCTCTACATACTTAGAAAAATTAACAAGCACAGTTTCTGCTACTAGGTAAGATCTTAGCTTTCGGGTAGCTTTACTTAAACATTTCTTTCTATAAAATAAATAAGCTTTTCTAAATTTGATATTTAGTGATGAAAAGATCAGAAGATAAATGGTTACTCTGGATGTGCTGCCAGCTACGTTCGAAACAGCCTGTGTCTTAACAGCAGGTTTTAGCATTTTATATGCATACTAGCATACATATATAAAGATAATATACGTACATATAAACCTTGCATTATTCAATGCAGAGACTGCTTTGAGATACCTCATTATTTTTTCAGTTAATCGTATTAAAATTTTTGTGCAAAATTTAATTGTTTCTAAAGGATTTAGAAGACTGCAAGTCTTGAGCAAAGGGACACAACTGTTTTAATGAATGATTGACAAACTAAATCACAGGAAGTCAGTAAATATCTGATTTCAGGCAGTTTTGAAGATCTCTAAACGCTAATGTATAATAACTTCAACAATTTTTGTGAAATTAAATAATGACATTAGCTTAATGAAAGATGTTTTTAAAAGGTGTGCACATCTTTTCAGATAGAAACCCACCAAAATTCTGTAGTACTAAATTGATGGAAACGCACTTCTTTTGAATGTGTCTTTAGAATAAAGTTTACATCAGAGTACCTCTTCCTTCCAAAAAAAAAAAAAAAAAAACAAACCACCAAGTCCAAAAAAACCAACCACAACAAAAACCATTAAATCCTGTCACTGGAGGAGATTCAGAAACATCATCTACTCCATTATCCAGCCCCCAGAAGGGCCAAACCCATTCCATTCTGATAGATGTGACTAATTTTTGCGTAAACACCTTCAGTGCTCCAAAGGCAACAAGCTTTGCAGGCAACCTATTCAAGAGCTTCACTTTCCATTACCCCGGAAAAGTTCTTCCTAGTTTAAATAATCCTCACTTCAAATATTTCCATATTTCTTACCCTAGACACCATAGTATATGGATTTTTCCTTTTCTCTTTGCAGAAACCTCTTGAGTATTTAAAACCCATGGTTAACCAATGATCAATTTTCCAATTGTCATTTTCAGAGACTGTAATCTGTTTAAAAGTTAATCAACTGTTAAAATGATCTAATGTTAAGGATGACTAATGAGAGAGACAGCTGACAACATGCTCACTCCACACAGTGTTTAGGGCAGGCAGTTTCATCTGCCTTACAGCATGGTTGTCACTTTATGGAAAAATTTATGTCAAATCTATACAAAGACAATAATAATAATTAAAGAAATATCAGTTGGAAACTTGGAAGCATCTCAGAGAAACACAGCCTCATAATGCCTCATAATGCTTTTAAGTACTCATGATAAGATACTAGAGTAAATTTTCATATCTGTCCTTTTGTTGTAGAGTGCTGGCATCTTATCAGAGCTTGGAATGATCCTTTGGAGCCCCAGACATAGCCCAGACCTTCACTGAGAGACGAGCAGGCAGGCAATCAGAAAGTGGCATGCTGGAAATACGCTTCCATACTGCTTATGGAAGCACAGGTCTGATGCCATTCACCAGGTCTGCCTACAAGAGCTCCAGATGGCTGATGGAAGAGAAAAACATTCCCATGGGAGATCTGTTCATGTATCTGTAGGAGAGACCTGCAGATCCCACTGGCACTGTCCCAAAGTACAACAGATATCTGGGCAAGTCTGGCAAGCCGCAACCTACCTCACAGTACAGGGGGAGGTACCAAAACTCGACATGGCCTGTACGAGCTTGCAAAGATATGTCAAATGTCTGCTGCAAAATATAACAAATGGGGTGTCTCAAAGAGATGTCAAGCAGGATGATACAGAGAACATCAATTTCGGTGCAGTGAGCAATCATTACTTGCTCTCCCATGCACTCCATTGGCAACAAGCAGCAGCAATGTACACCAGTAAAATAAGTGTAAAGCTGATACCCAGCAAATCACTATAGTTTTGCACCTATTGACCATTAAGGAAATTGAACAGTTATGAAGCAAAGCATAAGGAAGGGAAATCTTAAAAAAAAACAAAACAGAAGGGCAAAACAAGGTTGTGCAGTACTTGCAGGTTAATATCTAATGGCTAATGACTACCTCACTTTTAGAATGGCTGGGGTTTTTTGTTTCAAATTACGCAGTTTTTTGAATGACAAATTTGAAACAAACTCTTGAGGCAATTAAGTTTTTCAGTTTCTACCTGAAAGTCATTTCTGAATAGATGCACTGCTGGTTGGTGCTGCCCTTCATGAGTCACGCTGTAGATGTGCAAGAGACTCAAAAGTGGCACTGAACACAGCTTCTTAGCAAAAGTTTACTGCTACTCAATAGGTACTGTCCGATAGCAACCTCAGAGCACACACAAGCAGTGTTAATGTCAAAAACCAAAAAGTAGCACTGGACACAGATCAGCTGCTATCCATTTTTCTAATTGCACTGGATGCAATCGAAAAATATCTAACTAGCAATCTGAATATGAAGACTTTATTGTTTCTAGACTAAACAACCCCATTTCATTTAATCTCTTCTCTTTTCCCATACTCTAATCATATCATCTCTCCCCTTTCAACTCTTTGTCTAGGCACCACACTTCCTCTGAGGTACTGTGCCCAACACTGGGTCCTCCAGCAAATCCTTCCTAGAATTTTGCTACCATAATCAATTAGAAAGCACACAAAGTCCAGTAATTACCATTCATTCAGAAGTCATGGGGAGGACTACAACAAAAAAAACCAAAAAACCAAACAAAACCAAAAAACTGAAACAGGCATAACTGTTAGCTTTAGTATTGGACTTGGATTAAGCCCTGTCTCAATTTCTTGAAGACATCTAGAGAAGTTATGTTCCCTTCAGGCTCTTTGAAAACTCAGCAGCAGATATTAATTTAAGAATTCTGGCAAGTTCACAGTACTTTAAATGATATTTTTTTTCCCCCTGAAATACAAGCAGTAATTAAAAATACTGATTTCCAGTATGACCTATAATCAGGAATTCAGATGTGCAGGCTCTGTCAGAAATGACAAAACACGCATGCTGTGACAGCTGAAATATCAGCATGTGCTGAGCCAGTGGACAGAAGTGATCTTAAAGGCCAGCATCCTAGTTTATGCAACGTGGCTGGGAATATTTTGCTTAAAGAATAAGCCGTAACAACTTTTCTTCAAACTGGCAAATGTTTTTGCTACATAGTTTCCAGTTTACACGAATTTGAAACACTTTTCCTTTTTAAATTTAGTTCAACTGAATTAAAATGAATTCTTATAAGAACAAGGATGCCCGAAAAATAGGAACACAATTCTTTAGGGGCTGCAAAATACACTTAATTTTACCTTAGTGCCAGACTGCTGCTTTTAGCTGTTTAAAATAGAAAATGAACTAGGGACCAAAGCAATTTTCCAAACAATCATGTTATCATGTTTAGGTCACTGAAATAATTGTAGTACTTGCATGAGATTTTCTAAAATCTAAAATTTTCAATCTGGATTGAACTGCTTCACCCTGGATTAAAAAGATGCAAGGGATTAAGGAAGAATGAGAACACAGACCTTTTCGAGGCAGATCTACACGTAGTCCCATCTAAACAAAGATGTGATTAGCAAGGTCCAACTAAGACGTCAATACTATTATCTACAAATACTTACAAAGGTTTAACTACACATATTACAGCTCCTTTCACTTAACTACTCTGTGTCTTGCAGGGGACTATTCTGCTTACGACAGTATTTATGAGATTGTTTTATCTTTAAAAATCATGGATGAAGGCCCTGGTCCAATTTATTTCAACAGCATCAAAGGGCTCCTATACTGAGCAGAGAAACATAGACAATACGCTGATCTTCTGAACTTCCAATACATACTTTTGTTCTATGTTTACCATTTTATAAGGAGAGAACACTATTGTTTAACTATTAAACATAATAAAAATTAAATCAATTTTCTCAATTTGAAATTGTGATATCTCTGGTCATTTAAACACTGTAGTAAGATGACAGACAGGCAACCAACAACATATAATTAGTTGATCTACAACTTCCTCTTAATTGCCAAGGCCTATTATAAATAACATGTAGACATTACTTCTTCCTGCCTGAGGCTTAAGGCATGCTTTTTTTTTTTTTTAATGGTATCTAGACAGCTAAAGAATGCAGCTAGCGTTATAGGAATCTTCAATGATATCAGCATTCTCCAGCTAGCTGGCTAATAATTGCCAGTGCTTATGCTTATATTTAGATTTATTTGATAGCTGTAATAAAATTAGTAAGTTAACACATACTTAGAGTGTTTCTAGGATTCAGACCCAACTAATGAGGAGAAACAGAACCTCTTGACCAAATTCCTTTTCCTGTTAGCTTAAATCTGGCCACATCCCAATTTTTTTTGTCATTTATATAATTTACACTCAGCCAGGCAAAATGTTCCTGTACCCTACATACAAACTCTTTCACAAGAATTTCAATGAGAAATTAAAGTACACTACTACTGTCTCTGACAGCAGCATGCATTTAAGAGTAAATACAGTGCAAAACTGAAAATCACAATGGAAGACAACCATACTCATTTACTAATGTAACCAAGAACTCTATATAGTCATCCTCTTTTTTTAAAATGTAATGAATTTGCAAAAATTAAGATTCATATGAACACTTCACCTCAGTTTAATGATTCTCCCAAGAGAATATCACATGCATAACCAGTGCCAGCTATATTCCCTAATTAACAGTTTAAACATTTATGTAAGATCATCTCTTTGCTTCTGTGAGAGAAGAGGAAAGCCCACATTACAGACAGTAAAATTATATGATGCAGGGAAGGTGACAAATCTAGATCTACTAATGCTTGAATTACACTGAATAGTTTTTAACTTGAATTCCTTTTGGAACACTGCCAAGGATCTAGTATCAAGGGATACTTTAGAGCAACATACTCTGCATGCAAAAGTGCCAAGAGAATATGTTAGAGAAATTAAATCATTCTGTTCCACTGTTCAGCACTCATGAAAGCCTGAACAGAGGCTGGTAATTAGCTAATTTGCATGGATTCTGTGCAGAACAGTATTTAAAAGAATTCCAGCAGTATAATCTTTAAGGGGCAAGACAGCCTGGCCCAACTGGCTAACTCACTTGCATATGTTGTCATCCCTCTGTCTGAGGCAAGACAAGCCATTTTTAGCTGTAAAAGGATGGGCGGGTAGACTTCTGAAAATAGTTACATCTGCAGTTTTACAGTTAAATATGTAATTTCCTCACAAAGAGTCTAATCAGGAGCCCATTTAAGTGGACTGCAAAAGCTGGATCAGGAGAAGCAATGAATCCAAACCTCATTCCAATTTCCCTGTAGGAAAATAGGTGTTGTTCTCAGGTTTATCCAACTATCTTTGTCATCATGACTAGGAAAAAGTACCAGAGAAGTCAAAGATGAACTCAGGAGAACTGCTTTAGGTGCTATGGAGCAGCACACAGGCTCTGCGGATGCTGTGACAGCACTTGGAAATACCACAGACTTCTTTATTTATCTATTAAGGAACACTCACCACTAGCCCAGTAAATAGAACTATCACGTACCAAGTACGGCTTGTTCAATTTACATTTCAACGGCAAACAGCATCTACTGCAGGCAGAGCTGGAAGAAAGCTACCACCAGTGTGTACGCAGGCCCTTCTGGGCCCAGGCCTCAGCGGCTGAGTTTCCGGCTTCCACTGCTAGCGACCAGGCCTCACACCAAATTAGAGGCCTGGTAAAATCTGATCCTCCCGTCCCCATTGCTCCTCAACACAGCACAAGTCTCCCAGGCAGTGTTTTAACTACCCAGTCCTGGGTACTGGTGGGGTTTGGCTGGCACTGTGCTGACCCACCTCAGAACAAATCTCCCTCCAAAACTTTGGCATTCAAAAGGATAGTACATTTCAACACCCTTCCTCCCGTCTCCCCGCTACCACTGCCGGTTTGCTTGACTGTGCTAACTAAACCACCAACCGGAAAAGAAAAAAGTCACCCTGCAGTCCAAGGCACCTCTTAACAGCTGATTTGTTCCTTTGATATTTTCTTCTAAAAGAAATGGGAGGTAGAAGCCAAGGCATTTCTTCAGTCAATTTTCTTTGAGTATTTTGGAGTAATTTCCTACAAGTGGTAAATTATATCTCTACAGATTTTCAGATGGAGGAGGTGAGGGTTTTATTTTGAAATACAACCATTATCTTTCCTGTATACAATGTTTTACCTTCCCAAGCTCTAATCCTCCAGTTTCAGGCCATCTCCTTCTAAGGTTTGCAATGGCAAAATCATGGTAAATCGAGCTCAAGACTTTAGCTACAATGAACCATATTTTACATAGAGAGGGAGAACAGTACCTCTGTTTTTATACTAATAATAATCTGTACGTGGCTCTTCAATCACTTTATATACTATCTGTCTATATGGTGATCAATTCTGTATATGCAGCATGCATTTGAGAAGTAATACTCTTTCTGATGATGCAGTTTCATATCCTGCTTATGAAATGCCAGACCAAAAGCTGTTTTCAAAGTTACACAAATGTTACATCTAATCGACTACGCAAACATCTGTTTTGGAATCTTGACAACAAGGAATAACTTTTAATGCTTCCATAACATCTGAAAGTTGGAAAAAAAGAAAGAAATGTTCTGCGTCAACAGAATCCTCCTCTTCATGGAAGTTAAATGCCAAAAATAAATATGGAATTCCCTCATGTGGCTCTGCTGTTTTCTTCACTGTTTTCCCATAGACTTCAAAAAAGTGAAGTCTACACATGGATTTTAAAGAAATTAAAAAGCTTCCATTGCAGAAAGAAGAAAAAAAAAAGCTATATATTTCTACCAGTTTTTAAGGTTTCAAATTATTTGCATTCGGTACACTGATAAAGCTAGTGAGATGAAATTTACAGATATTACCCAGTAATTTTAACTGAGAACAGCTGAAAAGAAAACAGACAGACTTTGGAAACCGTATTTTTAGGATTGAAACAGAAACTAGCAAGGCTCATCTCAAAGCCAGTGCCTACCTAGATTAAGTTCAAACCCTGGTTTGATTTCGAATTTGATTGCAGGTCCTGTGCCATCCCAGGCAACCCTGCTTATGCTGCAGTTCTACAGCAGAAATACAGAGTTAACATTTTCCTACCTCAATATTAGCACTCACTACGAGGATAAAGAGAGGACGAGGCCATAACATGCTCACTGATTCAAAATCTTTGGAGAATTTAGGTGTAAAACTCTGAGTATACAAGCATATAGTCTTTTAAAGTCTTAAACTTTGTCAAACTTGGATAATTTTTACGCAGAATGGACGTCACTCTAACTCAATACCACTTTGACCACCTTATTGAGTACAAACTATAAGAGCCAGAGACTGTTCATTCTACATACTTCAGAGCACCTTGAAGACCCTTCATATGGAACAAATTATAAAATGTAACTTTTTCACTAACTTTCAGGGATTTTTCCCATGCAGAAGCAAAACACTCATTTTTATAAACTGAAGATCATACAGACATATCAGGGGGTTTTATGCTACTATATCAAAACACAAACAATACTTAATCAAAAATGCTTCTTTAAGAGTATGCAAAGAGCTGGTAACTTTTTAGGTTTGGGTATACTTCATGATGTAGGCAATATGAAAGTCTTGGACTAAGTGAATTACTTGATCCTAAAAGTGAAAACTGCCACAGCAAACAAACAATATTATGGTGGCATAGCAAAGTCGATTAAAAAAAAAAAATCAGAGTATCAGATATCAATTTACAGGGCCTTGTTCTAAAATGATGGGATTGCTGAAGAGCGTGGGAAAAATGTTTGCTCTTTGGTTGCACCTGCAAACTCTGTATGCAGACGTTCATGCTGAGGGTAAACAAGTAGTCAGCCATGCAGCTATTTGCAGAATGCGCACTTACATGTATAAATGCTGGACTTGAAGGGCACAACATTCATGCCTCTGAAGTGGAAAACCAAAATTATAAGCCTCATACTGCAGACTGTCCATGCAAGACATCCAACACTAGAAGTTCTAGCTCTCATTCCTATACAATTAGTGCTCCTCCTTATTCCTGCCAACCAAGGTCTGACATGGCTACAGTTTAAAGCAGATGGTCTGATGTTCCTTTTTTAGTTTGTACTTTATGCATCTGCTTTCCAGTACCAGTTTTGTGAAGTTACTGTACAAAATAAACTCCCTCTTGCTTCATGGGGTAAAGGGAAATCAGTTTTGAAAAACAGTAGCAACAAGCATTGAAGGATTTGCTAGAGATGAGGCCTAGGCAGATGGTTCCCCCTCTTTTCTTCTTTTTCTGTCCAAGAACAGTTGTTCCCAACAGGTGTGGTGCCTCCCACTACTGAACAATCCACCAGTAGACATGTAGAGGTCAGTACCTACAAAAGGCTCTGTCTTTGCCCAAGCCGCTGGCACAACGGGCAACGAGAAGAGAAAAGGTCACATATCAGGAGAAGACAAGGAGGTAGAAACAGACATCTGACTGTTCTTTGTTACAGCCAAATATCTAAAACCCAGCAATATTAAAAAAGATACCACGCTCTGCTACATACTTAGTGATTCCTATCTCTGTATTTGTCCAGCCATTACTTTATATTTGCTTAAGTAAACTTTGTATTTGGTCAAGTAAACTCAGCATACCTAAACACTGCCGAACACGGTATGCTAGTAACACAACCAAGTTAAAAGGCATTGTTTGAAGAGAGAAATTTAGATGGACTGGGGGATGCTTGCATATAAAACATCAATCAATTATGCAACCACCTGCATGACTCAGTAGATGTGAAAAATTATTCTCCTGAAGGAACGTGCTTACACACATACGGAACAATATTCATTCTCTAAAACTTTCCTCTGCACTTCCTCTGTCCAGTTAACAAACACAAAGGGTTTCAACACTGTTACAGATTACAGAACACTTCATTAAACCTTAATCTCTCACAGGAAATAACAAGACTGCAGCCTGTAGCTGTTTCACCCAGGCTTTGTTTCCCACACTGAGGTAACTCCTGCTATCCAAGTATGAAACTCGCCAACGCACTAAAGCCCAGACCTGCAAAAAGACTGCTTTGCTTCATAGGACATAATCCTATTACAGATTTTCCCCTTTTTTTAAGTCAAGTAAGCTTCAGCCCTCCCTGTAGTGCCAGACTCCTATAACTACATTACTGTAAAACAGTCATATAGCATACATTTGTGTTACACATACAGCAACAGATTTTCAAATGGTCAAATATTCTAGGCTTCAAAAGAATTTCACCCCTTTTTAGGCTCATAAGTGAAGTGCATGAATTTTCAAGTGCTCGGCACCCAGTGAGAACAAACAGTCCTGTTCGTATCAGTTGTATAGCAATTGGCCGTTTCTCAGAGGACATTATCAAAAGCTGTTCCAGCTTTGTTCTTTTCAACAGCATTGCTGCCTAATGGCACCAAACATTTCCTGCAAAATAAAGATAGGCTTACTTAGCTTTTCAAAACAATCAATTTGAAAAACTGGGGCAGAGAACATGTGGAATGTATTAACTTGTCCTGATTTTCAGGAGGAACTGTCAGTTGGTTTGTACAAGAGTAGGCCATTCTCTCGCTCTGTAAGCTTTGCATTTCAGGAATTTAGAAACTAGCCTGGAGGAAAAAAAAATCGTTCCTTTTCTGCTGAATTCAGACATAAACGGATCTGAGCTCAGAGGTGCTTTGTCATTGTGCTTTCTAAAAAACAAGTTCTCTAACATACGAGGAGTATATTTTGATAATTTGTGCAAGTTATAAAAGCAAGCTTACATAGTGCTTCCCTCTACACAAAAGATGTTTTTGCTACAATTACAGTTAAGAAACAAGAACCCAGTATTGTGACTGAAGCATAGTAGATGCTCCGGAAAAGACTGTTCTCTGTTTAATAATCTTCTGAGAAAAATGAGCAAAGTAGAGACTTGACATTTTTACCATCACTACTGTTATTCTGACTGTTATTCAGTACGTGTGCATGTATGCATGAGCACCTCTTTCTATAGGCAGCATTATAGAAGGAACAAGAGGCAGAGAAATAAAACTAAATTCAACTTAAGCATAAGACTTTTTCCGCTATTTTTCTTATGTTGAACAAGTCTCCCCTCTCAACCCCCCCATTTTCTGCTCAAATCTGAAAAAAATGGCCAAATTTAAGTACTGCTTCTTGACTTTTATTTTGGTAAACTTAACTTTACAAGAATTCATCAAATAATGCATAACAAAACTACAGTTACGAAAGTGAGACAAAACCTAGGTAATAACAGGGAACTGCTTGCAAAGCCTGCTCTCCATTCAGGAATTACTAAAAAACTACAAAATCTCAGTGGGATTGAGGCACTATCAGATCTCCTAATCCCACCCTTTTTGCAAAAACCCCAAGCAAAAAATGCTATGCCTTCACTACTGATTCTAACACATTTGGTTCCCTGGTCAGTAATCTCTCCACAGTGGCATTTTAATCTTTATAAAACTGCAAGCAATAGTTTTCAAATTCTTAGGGGTCAAATTTTATATTTAAATTTTAAATTTAAATTTTAAATTATTTTAAATACCTCTGTGATACTTTGATATTTTCCTCACTTTGCAACTTCTTCCCTCTCTTATGACTACCATCCTTCATGGTAGCTCCTAAGCTTCAAAAAAACTCAGCAGAGCCGCAACTTCCTCTAATTTTGATGCTCATGCATTGGAAATACACTTACAGGGAAATCTGAGCATCACCTTCAGGACAAGGCAATTCAGCACAGACAGAAGATGCCAGAGTTTAGCAAGGTAATAGGAGAATACACAAAATATGCAAATAAAGAGAACAGCAATCAAAGCTAAAACAGATGGTATATGAGATGGTACTGAAATCATCACTTACAGCACTGAGGTAAACTGCAGGAAAACCACCACACTGCAAAAGCATTACTTCAGCACATGTTCAGCACAGATCAAAAGCAAATTGCAATCCACTGAGAAAATGTGCTTCACTATTGTATGAGTTTAGAAAAATGCAAAGACTTCACTTCTCCACTATAGCATTATAGCCTTGTTTTCTAGCAAACTGCACTCAGATGTTGCTCCTCTGACATCGTTAATCTCCATGGAAACCTCAGAATGACTGTTGGCCTGAAATAGGTTCTGTCATCCCAGACCAACTCAAAAGTAGCCCAGCAAATTATCTTGTATCTCATTTTTTTTTGGCCATACGTTTTTACCACTGAGCACAGCTGAAGAGTTACAATTCTTGCGGCTGCTATGAAATAGAGCTTTCATTCCTAACAATCATAACATACCTAACTTGAACTATTTTTCCAGTTGAGCCTAAGATACAGAGATACAAAGATTACCTACTTTTAGAATAAGATGTAGACTTGAAAAAAAGCCCAAAAGACATGTCTGTATTGAATGTTAGAAGATGATTAATGCTAGGACACCAGGCTCGTAAAAATAATCCGTATCTCTGCACAGCATTATCCCCTTACAATAAGGGAGCAGGGCAAAGCAAAGAGACCTTTCTAAAGGTACTTGTTAAAATTTACTTTTGGGGATCATCAGGGAAATGCCCATTTTAAGTGGAGTGCAACCAGATGGGTCGTGTTGGCCTTTTCCTTCTCCATGCCTATTCAGCTGCTCTCCGTAACTTCCCCAGCACAGGGTCCAAGCAGTTACTCAGAGACCTTTTACTGAGCAAACAGGTCCTCTGCAAATGGGTTTTGTGTTGAGTTAAACTGACAGACTGAAACACAGAGATACACTAGATGTCAGGAAAACTGTTTTCTTGGCAAGAAGCCAAGAATGCATATGTTATACATCTATATGAATAATTAGATTTCTTACAGATCAAAATTGAGAAAGTAATATGTAAAGAGGAAATTTGAGACTTACATCGTTCCAAGTCTCAGGCTGCACTATAACTTGCTTTCTTGAATGTAATTCAGTTGTTACTACAAATTTCCAGGGACAATTAACATAAATTGCCATAAAAAAAAAAAGCAAAGACAGAGAGACAAAAGAAAACAAGGAAAAAATTACATAAGGATTTGTACTTATTTAATTCATTTTCAGTAGTCCTAAACGGAATTACTGCTATTTAGAGCCACACATACTTAAACATTTTCAGAAAAAAAACCCAACCCTACCTTACTTCCTTAGGTCTGATCTTCCCAAATTTAACTCTTACAAGTCATTTCATCATCACAGTTTTTTTCTGTTCTGGTAAGAAAACATCTTTTGTAGTGTATTTGACCACTTTCAAACCCAATGAAGTCCCAGGGCAATCTGTATGACTGGTTTCTTTTAGCTCTGTTTTACTGTATTAACCATAGTATCTAACAGGGTCACTAATTGAGTAGCGCTGCTGATTGCTAGTAACATCCAAAGTCAAGTCTAGGGTATTTTGATTGCTTGTTTTATCTCAGCAGCATGTAGATGTGCACTACGTACAACTGGTTGAACTTTGTAAATGACTTATTGATGCCTTTAACATCTATGTTGAATTTATGAGTTAATTTGTTAATAAGTAAGCTGTTAAGTGAAACACTAGAGACCCACAGCATCTATGCAGGGAAGTCCACATAAATTCATAAGGGGATACAAACAGGCCCATGAATGTGAGCTTTGTGGTATTTTACAGGAAACTAATCTGAGAGATCACAGGCCTTGACTCATGTCTTTGCATGGTAGGATATAGTCTTTGCTAGCACTAGCCTCCAGACAAGCCTCAGTTAATCCTCAACAAGCCTTCTGTATGCTTCATAAGTATCAGGCCCTTTGCATACCTACTCTTTTACGAGGGAAAGTGAAAAGAGGATGGGAGGTATACATCTGGTGAATATGATGCTGGATTGGGACCTTCAGCCTGTAACTGAGGTGTTCAAAGCCACACGCTGTCTAATTTTGTCCCTTCTCCAACTAACAAGCAGAAATAACAAGGCAGTTGCATGGTGGCATCCTGGACAGTCTGGAGAGCTGGGCAGAGAAGAACCTAATGAGGTTCGACAAGGGCAAGTGTAGGGTCCTGCACCTGGGAAGCAAGAATGCCAGGCACCAATATAGGTTAGGGGTCGACCTGCTGGAAAGCAGTTCTGTGGAGAAGAATCTGGGGGTCCTGGTAGATAGTAAGTTATCCATGAGCCAGCAATGTGCCCTTGCTGCCAAGAGGGCCAACGGAATCCTGGGCTGCATAGGGAAGAGTGGGCCCAGTAAGTTGAGGGAGGCCATTCTCCCCCTCTACTCTTCACTGGTGAGGCCATAACTGGAATACTACGTCCAGTTCTGGGTTCCCCTGTCCAAGACAGACAGGGAACCACTGGACAGAATCCAGTGTAGGGCAAGAAAGATGATTGAGGGATTGGAGCATCTCCCTTATGAGGAAAAGCTGAGAGAGCTGGGACTCTTTAGCCTGGAGAAGGCTGAAAGGAGACCTTATTAATGCTTACAAGTACGTAAAGGGTATGTTGAAGGAGGATGGAGCCAAACTCTTTTCAGTGGTTTCCAGTGACAGGACGAGGGGCAATGGGCACAAGCTGGAACACAGGAAGTTCCATTCAAATATGAGGAAAAACTTCTTTACTGTGAGGGTGACAGAGCCCTAGAACAGGCTGCCCAGGGAGGCTGGGGAATCCCGTTCTCTGGAGATTTTCAAGACCTGCCTGGATGCAGTCCTGAGTAATATGTGCTAGGCAATCCTGCTTTGGCAGGGAAGTTGGACTAGATGATCTCCAGAGGTTCCTTCCAACTCTGACAATTCTGTGATTCCGTGATCCTTATTACCAAAATACTGGGGAAAGAGGGGTGAACTCATCAAAACCTACAGACAGAATGATGCCAGTTTTACAAGTATGCATCTTTAGGAGGCACAGCAGGCTTCCATGTTTTTCTCACTGTGGAGGAACCAAACACTCCCGTCTTCGAGCTCACTACTGATGACAGGGACAGAGCCAACAGGATGGCAACAAACAGAGCCCGTCTACTATGAGGATAGAAAGCGAATCCTATAAAGCGATGTCTTTTGCTCCCTCTGGGAGTTCCTTGTAGTTTGGTGTATGCTGTACCTTACACTTGCTAACAATGCAATGTCAGCAGCGCAGTTTTGATTTTTGCGTGGAAAAGAAGAAAACAAGAAGAAACAAACCACTGGATTTTAACTCTTAAAGAAGTACCCATCCAATAACACAATGATCATTCAAGGCCCGATCAAAGATTCTACCACCAATGGTGGTCACGAGGTGATACCTAGGTGAGCGCACCTGATCAGACCAAGCATGTAACTACACTTTTCTTAGAATATTCTTCTCCAGTTTTGTGCTCAGAAACTTTGAGCCATAAGCAGCATTTTTGCATTAGATGTTTTTCTTGATGAGTTTTCCTTTAATGAGTTTGTATAATCAATTTATTAAATTCACAAGAACAAGCTCTAAATAACGCAAAACCAAGCTAACAGATACATAATCTAATCTGCTAACTCTGACTAAAATTCAGCCCCTGAAACCCAGGCACAGTGTCCAGGGACAGACAGCAGTGGGACTGTTGCCTATGCCTATCTCTGTATCTTTTCCTCTAAGCCTCCCTTCATTTTTATGATGGCCTGAAAACTATAGAATCACAGTGCAACATGAGAATACAAAACGTTTCAACCAGAAGAATGACTCAGTAAATTAGATTAGAACTAGAGCAATGAATTGCTGCTTGTGGTTCCCCCCCCCCCCCCGGCCCCTCCCCAATTCTGCAAGTCTGGCCCACCTTCCTTTTCTCTGGCTCCTACCTCTTGAGAGTAAGAAGTTATGAAGCCTTAATAACCCTGCTGCTAGCATGAAGGAGAAATTGCTTGGTTCTTTTCTCCCAAAGAGGCTTTTATGAAACATTTAGACTTCACCAGCTCAGCAAATAGAATACAAAGCACTGCTTGTAGCAGAGAACATCAAGGTATAACATACTTGAAAAACAGAAAGAAAGGGCAAGTAATATTATTTTTTTTTTCGGTAGGAACTAATGATAAATTTCACAAAGGATGTACTCAAATTTTTGTAACAAACAACATGCCCTGGTTGCTTTTGTTACTCATCCTCACCATAACAAAAAGTCTCATTCTGATCTTATAACAATTAACTGTAACAAACAGAAGCAGCAGGGAGAAAAAGAAAAGAAAAATATCCACAAAAGACAAGTGAACTTCCAAGCATTTACTAAAGAGATTGAGGACCAAAAGAGGTAACATCTGACAGAAAGGTGACACACGTATCCTTGAGAGGCAAAAGCTCTGGCTGTATCAGCAGCCTGACATTGCTAGGCAACTCACACTGAAGCACCAGAGGTATATCAAAACAAGGAGTTTGTTAATTGCTGAAAGTCACCGTGTCATTTATTATACAAGAAGCACCGGACACAACAACAGCTAAATGTTTTAATCTCTGTATTTTTTAAAAATTGATTACTGAATATGAACAGATCTCATCTGCTGTGAAATTTTGTGTACTTGACTAAAATAAAATAAAGTTCTCTAAGACCTATTATTGCTAGGACCTCGTGCAGGTTTTTACTTTCAGGATTGCTGCAGAAAACCTATTTGACTCTGAGAAAGGCTGAAACAGGTTTCCAAACCACACATAAAATATTCAAAGCCAGCAAGGCCATCATAAGGCTTAATTACAGAATGCAAACATAGCTGATTAAGATGAGCCTTCAAGGGTCAGAGAACCTCAAAAGAGGTTTACCACTGAACTCTTGATGTTGAAGTTTGTTTTTATTTTAAATAAATACTTATTTATACTTCTTAAAGAGCACTTTAATTTAAAAGTACATCCAAATGTAACCTAATAACTTTCAGTATTTTGAAGTTTAAATATTTGGATACACATTTTTATTTAGGATACACACACACGCATATGCATCCATGCAACCACCACTGCAGCTCTAACAATTCAAATTCTTCCTGAACTCCAGGACAGGCTGGATATTGTTCTACCATAGCCAAATAACTCATTGTCCAATTGATTTCTGAACAGCATGTATTCTCTTTGGCCCCATACGAATGCCAAAGACAACTTCTGTTGCTGTTTGTCAGTTGCCATGCTATTGCCAACTACTTCACCCCTTGGGGAATACAGCATCCACCCACAATTTCTCAAGTTTGCATCTGTAAGCTCTGCCTAGCACTACCTGTATTTCCAGGAAAATGGTAACATTTTTCAAATGGTAACATTTTTCAACTGTTCTAATCACTGATTGAAGCTTTAATAGTAACAGATTCAAGTTAGGCATTATCAGTGACAACTGAATCACATGTAATGGCAAAGGGGAAAACTGTCACTGGTATACTGTCACTCTGGTATACCCATGGAGAATATGAAGCTGGGAATATGAGATGAGAGAATGCTGAGTTTGGCCAGGAGCTGAACCTATTTCATGGGTGAAAAAAGCAATTCCAGGTAATGCCTGTACCAGGTAGTACACTCCCTTTTCCCTCACTGCTCAGTATGCGTAGACTTTTCTGCAGAGTAGAGAAGAGAGAAAAGGATTTTATTTCCCTTTTTTTCCTTTGCAGACAAAAAGATTGAAACACTTTCCATTGCTCACTACGAGATTCACTTGGGCGATCCAGAGCCCCTGGTGACACTGGTCCAGCAGATGAGAGCATTTAAGCAAACTGGCCACTCCATAGTAACTGTTACACAGTTTATCACTGATCCTCATTCTAATTTCTCCAGGAGGATTTAATACATTAATTGGAGACCATAGCAATGGGCTCCCATAACACAAAGAGAGGCATTAAGGAGCAAGACATCCAGGTGCATCACCAGGAATTGTCTGGAGTAATAGTTATTTTCCTTTGGACTTGAAATCTTGGATTTTCTGGATGAAAAAAAAAAAAGTACTTCTAAATGTAGGCCACTGATCCAATATTTCTTATTAGTCCACAGGTTTTGCACCTCAGCAGTTTCATCTGTTGCCAGTGTTGCATGACACTCATCCATAGCAACAGAATTTAAAATTCAATCATGAAGATGTCTCCCATTTAGCAAGACCAAGAACTAGATGGAACATATGGCTGATCTTTTTGCTGGCCTGGTTTTGTCATAACAATTACTCAGGTTAGTATGAACCAAACAAGAGCTAGGGAAGTGCAAAAGCTATGTTACGTTTTTGTTAAGCTGCAATTTGGAAGGGCTTCTGGAATCCTAACAGCTGCTTAAACAACCCTGCTGTACAGAAGTGTGTTTCTACCTGCTACTTTGTGAAGTTCCTCTTCACACGCTGGTCATCTACATGTCATGAGCCCTGACTAGTCCCCCACAAACTGAGCAGGCTCTCATTGTGGAAATAATGTTACTAATAGCTCTCTCAGAATTTACCAGTCACCAGTTTTCCAGTGGCAACAACCCATGCTCCCACGTGCTACAGTCGCTCCCCACTGTTCCCCAAGCTGCCTCCTCAATTAGTAAAGCTGTCTCTTTTTGGTCTTTGCTATCTTAAGCTATTGGATCATCTTATAGAGACTCCAGTGATGCTACCAGTTCCCTTACCTTCCTTCCAACATCAGGGAGATGTCGGTGTCTCTGTAATATATGTGCTACTCCAGCAGCAACTACACCACAGTACAAAAAATGTGTGTGTGTTTTCTTTTGTTCTTTAAGAACAGAATTGGCTCCTGATGAGGTTCACAGTCAGACATCTCCACAGAAACCGGTGAAAGATAGTGGCAGGCTGAGATTTTAAAATATTACAAGCCAATACCGATGTGAAACACATAAAACCTATAAATTACATGCCAAAATAATAGCCTCTTTGTTCTTTGATACTACCAATCAGTTTCAGTTTACTAATTACAGGATAATATATGTGAAGCCAAGTCATATACCTCTCTCTATATATATACACACACAATTGATTCAGAGTTATACAACAGTGAACTGAAAGTTTAAACTGATATATTGAGAGAGGGAGATAATCCATTAGCACCACACATGCAAATTCTACTCAACTGTAATTTCTAGTTTATGAGCAATCAACTTACAAAGCAGTTCTGGACTGGATGGATAAGCAGTGGCCTGATTAGATTGATGTGCTGGGAAACTCTTCCTCCTGTGAAGCAATAAAACAAGATGATTGGTATAAAACCTGGTGTTATCTGCTAGATCTCACTATTGGCAAAACCACCCCTTCCCATCGTCCACAAAAGTACAGTATCAAAACAAACACTTCAGAACAGGATTTGGTTACATCACTGTTAAGTCTTTGATGGGAAACATTTTGCTATATAACCTTGCATAGAACAAGGTAAGTCATGGCTGGTAGTGTTGGAAGCTCTGGATGAAGCATGCCATTCCCCACTGCACCATGCCAGAACAGTTTTTAACATTCATAGAGCATCCTGAATGATTAATAATTATCACAAAAGAGCAGCTGAACAGTGCTGCCACATTTACATCTTCCCAGAATAGATGCTAGCTAATTTGAATTGTTTGTGTTTCATGTCTTCTTTAGATGAGCAGCATAAAGTTGGGAAGATTGCACTTCAGAATGAATAGCAAACAAGCTCCAGTAACACAGGACTAGTAACACAGGAGTATAGCATGAGCATTATGAAATATGAGGACAATGATCCTCCTTCACGTCCATTCCTAGGGTTTCTTAGATAACATTTGACCAGGTTTCACTCGCAAGTTATTGTAACTAAAATGTTTAGCAAGGGCATGTTAGTATCATCCATATTTACATGCCACCTCAGAGCTGCAGTCATAGGCCACATGCTATTGTACCAAAACAGAACCAAAGTTATATGGCCAGCATGTCAAGGTAGGCGATTCTGCCCCTCTATTCCACTCTGGTGAGATCCCACCTGGAGTACTCCATCCAGCTCTAGAGCCCTCAGCACATAAGAAGGACATGGTCCTGTTGGAGCACCTCTGCTGTAAGGAGAGTTGGGGTTGTTGCTGAGAGAGCTGGGGTTGTTCCGCCTGGAGAAGAGGAGGCTCCTGAAAAACCTTATTGTGTCCTTTCAGTACTTAAAGAGGGCCTACAAGAAAGATTAGGACAAACTTTTTAGCAGGGCCTGTTGCAATAGGCCAAGGGGTAATGGCTTTAAACTAAAAGGGGGAAGATTTAGACTAGATACAAGGAAGAAATTTTTTTATGCTGAATGGTGAAACACTGGAACAGGTTCCCCTGAGAGGCAGTAGATGCCCCATCCCCGGAAACATTCGAAGTCAGGCTGCACGGGGCTCTGAGCAACCTGGTCTAGTTGAAGATGTCCCTGCCCATTGCAGGGGGTTGGAGCAGATGACCTATAAAGGTCACTTGCAAGCCAAACCATTCTATGATAATTCTGTGTCCCAAACGGCTCATGGGAAAAGTTGCCAGAGATACACATAGCTAAACTAGAGGGGTATGAAGGACTTTGGAAATAACAAGACAATACTTTCTATGCAACAGTCTCAAAACAGTGGTTTGTTTATAGAAAAGGGACTTTACATGAGGAACTGTAGAAGGATAATGAGGCAGCTTGTCAGATGTTATGGTGGCATCTTTTGCTGCAAAAGGCCACAAAAATTAGAGTACAGAGGTCTTGAGTTGAGAATGGAAAAAATGAACAACAAAAGCTTGGGTCCTGGACTGATCAGGGGTGAAAGTACATTTCTTATTACTGAGAGAAACAGAGCAGAGGTGACAGCCTCTTGGAATCAGTGAAAAGCCTTGAAAGTATAAAAGGGCAATAGATGTTTGATGTACAAGAAGCCAGGAGAGGGAGAAGCAAATAGGGCAATGACACCATCAAAAGAGCAGGCTAGAAACTGTGGAATCATTTCAAATTGGTATGAGTGAATGAAGACTTTATTTATCAAGGCAAGTTTGTTAACAGCAACAGGAATATGACATAGTAAGAATTTGGGGAAACAATTAGATGTTTGCGCAGATAAGCAGCTTTTTCCAAAAGATGTTAAGCGTCTGACATGCAATCCCCTTGTTCAACAGTCTTTGCTCTGTGACCGAAGAGATCTGAGTAACACCTAGAACTGTCAGTCAGACAAGTGTGATGGTGGTGCTCACAGCACTGAAAAGTCATGGGCAAGAGGCAAGTAGCAGAGGAATTTGTGGGAGACAAAAGAGGACAAAGGAGGTACGGAACAGGAACAGCGCATGAAAGGTAAAAACAGCTTTTAGTTCTGTGTGCCAGTTTAAGAGAAAACTGAAGATGAAGCCAGAGACAAAATATAACCAGTTGCACCAACAGTAGATGGAGCTGTGAGACAAGAGAAAAAATAAACCTCTAAGGGGACTAGTTAAAATAGCAGTTCTGAAAATAAAGGCATAAAACCCTACCTTCATGTTAAGTCATGAAACAGAATCCACAAGAGCTGACTTTGATACAAGTATGACAGCCATACCATGTTAGCAGAAGGAGCTGAAATAACCTGTCACTTCTTTTTCCTGCCCTTAGATAAGCAAACATTGCCCATGCCTAATGCAGGTTAAATCCCAGCCAGCTTGCTGTCAACCAAGTGCCAAGATCAGCCAAGTACTAGGCAAACATAAACTTGACCTGATTTAACAACCATATTGAGGGGTTGTTCATATTCTTCATGCTCTGCAGTTTACACTACATGCTAATACCTTTTGAAATTTTTCACAGAAGCACGGATGAGAATTTTGTACTATTTTCTGAGTTCTCTTAAAAATAAAGGAATTATTTATGAGAAGTCTGTTGATCTCTGGAAAGGAATACATAATACTTTGAGGTCAGGGCTAATGAACACTAATGATATATAAAAAGATCTGCAGAGACAACTGGTATTACTCTATCGTCATAAGGAAGTCTATAAATGGACTTCACCAACACAGGCTCTACTTCATATCCAGATTCAAAACAAAGCTGGACAACTCTAATAACTCCAGATGGAACTATGAATTTTACTTGAAACTTTTCTGTAAACAGGAAAAAAAGGCAAACCTTGGTCCGGCAAAAAATGGATTCCTGTATTAGGAAACAGAGTGAACCTGTCAAGTGTAAGAACAGCTTTATTTGTCAGGGATCTAACAAGTGTTCCTAGGACAGATTTTGACATCTAATTCTTCTGTGAATGTGCTCGAAAGAAGCAAGTTCATGCCTGTAGGAAACTAAGGCACAAAAATGGAACTGCTTCTAGCCTTGTTCACTGAAGACAGATCTTAGTAACACTCCTGTGAGAGGAAGCAACAAAAGGGAAATTTCATATTATCTTTAATCCCTATTTCCATGAGGAAACACCACTCCTCCACCAAGTTTACAAGCAATCTCCATATTTTTCCTCCATATATATTTTATATATAAGCACCCAATTGGCAATATTTACTAACAATTAACAAGAGGTGGCACTTAGGCCTGACTATATCACATGGTGCTAATTGCAGTCTGAGGCCCACTTAAACAAGCTATCAAATGGACTGTCAACTGGGAATTACGCGCATAGCTACAGGATAATAAATTAAAGTATATGATTAATTTTATCAACAATAACAGACCTGAAGTACAGGGTAAGTTTCCGTTTGTAATTACATAAATGGGTACAATCCACAATCACACAGCTGGCCTGCTGTACATCAAGCAAACCATTTCTCTTATTTTTGCGAAGCTGAGCCTTAAATCATGTTGTGTAATTTATAAACCACTATACTGAAGCCTGCTGACTACATGAAGCGCGCCAGTACATAACTAAGTAATTTCCAGACCTACTAGAAATCACAGAACTATACTCGGGCCCTTCAGCATGTAGTACTTACCTACATGCTAATTATCTGCTACTTAATAGTAATGTATAGCTAGATGCAAACTACAACATGGTAGGGTTGATTATGCCCTTTGTTATTTAAAACACTTTTACATGTTATCTTTTTTCAAATCAGCATCATAGCAAATGCACAATGGCACTAACAATCTAGTTCAACACACAAAAGAATACTGCCACTGCCAGACACTGTTCCTTGCTGCTACCAGTGCAGAGGCTGAATAACAGAGAGAATCAGGCAGGGCAGAGTCCATCCTCGCTTCAACCTGACCACCCACTGCAGCCCCAGATACCAACCACACTGACAGGCAGTAAATAAATCCCTTTTCACCATTGCTGTTAACAGGAACCACAGATATACACAGACCCTTGCTTCACTTCTACTTGTCTACCTCTAACTTAAAGATCAAGCCATGAAAAGAAATCCAGGATAAGCAAATGCACATGCCCTGCTTCCCACTGCGGAGCCTCTGCATCTCTCTCCATACTCAGTGAACCTTGGTCCTGAAGACTTGATCAATAAAGAGACAACAACAAAGGGGTTAGACACACAGCTAACAGCCTGTTCAAACCTGAATGGCACTGCTAGCATATGACCAGGAGAAGTAACACAAAAGGGAGGGAATAGCAAACATTCTGTATTTATTTCTAAAAACTCAAACATTCGGTTGCCTTTAAGAGAACATAATAATAAAAATAAAGAAAATAACAGAGCAATGTTTAGATCTAACAACTGTCAAAGCCAACAAGACAAAATCTTTCTGGTCCCCAGTGTTGCTAGTCAGCTGTACAGTATGCTAAAAATTGAAATATTTTACTGTTGCTGAAGCAAAAAAATTGTGACTGGAAGCACTGCAGTAGAATTCCAGGCAGAGTAATAATTTCTGCTGTAATACAAGGACTGCTAGACCATTTGGAAGATTAATAAGAAGACCAGCATTCACAACAACACTGCTGGATGGGAATGCAGGAAGGAGGGAGCGGAGAACAGCAGTGCTGGTTTTTTTCCTTGAAGAAAAGTGGTCTTGATAGTTTTTATGACAGCAAAGTACTTCTGGCCAGATCAAGTTGATCAAATCTGCCCAGTTTTGGCACCTAGTAGAAGCCACGTTCTTAGAGAAATTGTCCAAGTTCAAACAGCCGCATTAGGCAGATGTGAGCTTCCTCTGAAGGCCCTTCAAAACATGTACACAGATTACATAAGAAACATGGGAATTACACAAGGAACACTGGTACTTATTTTAGGGAGACTGCTTCACCAGGTAAAACCTAATATGACCGCTATAATTTCGCATCAGCAAAGACACTTTACAGGGTCCCCACTACCTTTTGTGCACAACTAAGTAAACTGGCAGTTTGCTGCTATGCTACTCACACGCACGCATCTGTGCAGTTGTTTGTGAGACACTGAATTTATTTTAGGAGGAAAAAAACCCAGCCAAACCCTACCTCTTTCCTTCTTTCTTTTTTCTTATTTTCTATACTCAGTTCACTGATGAGGGTTTAAGGTTTGGATTGGCAAAAAGACACATGAGCACAACTGAGGGAATAGTAAATTACAGCTGAATGAGGAGAAAAAGCAAATTGAGTTGAGATAGGGAACTGTTAAAAAAACTTTATACCCAGGGCATTACAACATGGATCTGCATCCTCACTGCCTTATGTGGGCTTTAATTGCAGCATGGTAACAGCAGTTGGCATTTTACAAAATGCTTGAACTAGGGATTAATGTTTTAAAGGATTTAAAGGCTGTGATTTCAAGCTGCTTTAGAACTGTAAGGAACATTGACTTCTACAGAGGGTCATAACAGGTGCAGTAAAAATGGTATTGAAATGGATGTGGGGAAGAGAGTACTCAAAATTATGAGATTTTAAGAATCGGCATACAATAACATGCCACATCTAGAACACTGCAACTGCCTGACACTGTTCTCTGCTGCTACCAGTATAGAGGCTGAACGACAGAGGGAAACAGGCAGAGTAAGAACTACAAAACTCTTAACTACTTGCTGGACTTTGCACCTGTTGCTTCTCTTTCGACTCAGGCATCTTTCCATTAGTTCTGGTGTACATAGGTACTACAACCAGTGCTCTGTCCACCATTATATCCCTAGAGTGAAATCCTGGATTCACATCTGTCAACAGGGATACTTGCACCGATGCCAATAAACTATAGCAGAGGTTCTACAACTGGGTTAAAGGAAGTTACTTTTAGAGGGTAAAAAGAGATAGGTATTCCTGAAAAAAGGAAAAGCTCTGCTTTCAGCTTGGTCTCGTCACACTGATTTCAGCTGTGGCCTCAGGGTACCTGCCTGTATGCAGCTTTCTCACCTAAATACAGTAAGCACCTGTATGTACACAGTTGTTATTGTGAGTTCCAGCAAAGTCACTTGCCCAACTGACTGCTACCGGTATTATCTGAGCAAACCCTGTTTGAAGATCACTGCTTCATTAAAGGAATTTAAATCGCATAAAGCCGCAGTGGTTAAAAGGCACATCATTCTCCTACAGCTACTGTCTGCAGAGACTGGCACAACATTAACCTTGCAGGCCCAAGGCCGCACCCCTCCGTTCCACGAAAGATCTTTGGATTCTGGGGATGCTTTTTAATATGTTTTTGGCATCAAAATCCCTCGCATCCCTCTTCACAAAGACTCAAGTTTTAAAGCTATATACCTACCCAAAGTATCCAGCAACAGTTTGTTCTGTAACCTTAAGTCTTAGGAGCTCGTGGGAGCTCATTCTGTCTTGAAATGATAGGAGTTACACATCACTCCTCCTTCCTGCAGCACTGCACTCAACCTTTCATATTTTCTCCATTCACTTCAGAACATTTAACATGTAAAATAGATCTCCAAAACCACAAAGCCATTCTAAGAAAAATATAAACATATACTCATGCCACCATCACAAAGATTTGCAGAATGGTCAAACAGAAGCCCACAGTTACCGCAGAAAGTAAACAAGAGCCTTCTGTAGGACAGGCTCTGGCAGGAACAGAGAGAAAAAGCTAAGAAAATACTTTGATCGCAGCAGTAATTGCCTCATTCAGCTTGATGAAACCCATTGCTTGTTACTATTACTCTATTATTACTACATTCCTTCACCAATGACTCAGGAGTGATACAAAACTGCCACTGCATAGCAGCCACACTGAAATCATTGTGCAAAAACCATCAACCAACATGGGGGGACTGAAACAAGCCCATGCACTCCCTTCTCCACACTCAGAAGGTGCCAGTCCTGAGATCCTCAGACCTCTTCCCTGCTTCCCACTACAGCAGAGTTCAAGGGACATCCTTCCCAGAGTCCCAGGCAAAGAGAAGTGGTGAAGCAGCAAAATAGGTGGGAATTGCTTGCAAATGGACCCAAATTTTGTGCTCAAAGGCAGAAAATATACACATGGAATAGAAATTAAGTGATAAACTTTAGCTAGTCTGCAACCAGCCAAAAAAATAAAACAATTATAAAAATTTGTTTATGCTTGCTGATGATCTGGGTTCTCTGAGTAGCACAATTCTGTGAAGGATTGCAAAGAAAAAAAATAAGCAGAAATATCAAGTGACAATTCCCAAAACTTTCACTTTGTGTTCTTAAAGATTAAACCTGAAAACAGAAAAAAGTGGCCCCAGTGTGGCTGCAAAATAATTTATGAAGTTTTTTAGATGGCAGCAGTTTGAGAAGGTTGTGACAACACAATAAAGTCACAGCAAAATAATATAATTTCAATAAAATAAGGAGCATATTTTACGTTTAGGATTTCTGTCTGGTTTATTTTTTTTTTTCTTCATAGCTGAGAATAAAACAGATTTTCTCCAACATAGCCTATTTTCACTGCTGATTTGAATGAAAAAGAATACAGTGACTCTCATTATAACTCACTTGGAGCATAATGAAGTATTTTTGAGAGTTGTAAGCATCCATTCTTGGTTCGTGGTGATAGAAACAGAGAATCTATCATGACGTCCATATATACACTACTTAGCATTATTTGTTATTTTGCTAAGGAAGTAAAGGAAGACTTTCTTCCAGAAGAAACATTGAAAGAAATGCTATTCCTTCATATGTGAAAAATAAAGAAGTGACAGAGTAACTATTTTTATTTTTCCAGTGGAATACTGTCTTCATTTTTTCTATTCGCTCTTTGTTTTTGGTTTGTCTCCATGTGATTAAATTAAATGACTATGTTAAATTCCCGCATATCATTTACACAGGCTAGATTTGAATTATTTTTTGACTAGAAAAATCTCAACAATGATGCATCTTTAAATCTTCATGTTTAAGTCCACTTTCATATTTACATAATGCTGTTTATTCATTTCTTGATACTGGCCATAGAGTTCAGTGACAAAAGTTGTGTTTTTTAAAAAACAAACAAACAAAACCACAACAAAACCCACAAGTTCGGTTAATATATACAATGCCGGAATAGCATGAATAGAAGCTCTTACAAGAACACTGCCTTTGCTCTTGTTAGCATATGCATTTTAGAAATTATGTTGATTTCTTCAGTACAGGACAGCAACTCTGCAACCACTTGTTCAACACAGCCTCAATTGTTCTGGACTCAAATGATCCAAACACGAGATAATTGTCAAAGCCTCACCTCAGTGCAGTCTTATCCTGTTTTTTATTCCCAAGTAGACCCTAACCAACGTTTCACAGTAAGGCCATATGCTGACTGCCTTGTGGCTAGTGTATTGAAAAGTGAACAAGGTACCTTCTGTAATTAGTAGTCCTTTACATAGTTTCCTAGGGCAAATGACATGTGTGTCACAACAATGCTATCTGTGACCAGCTATCTACTGTACTGTGCTGTGGAGTCATCTGCAAGTAAGACGTAAATGCTTACCATTCAGTAAGTGCTCACAAAGGTGCAGAAATATTGTCTAAACCAAGAATTTCAATTTTAAACTGTATGCTAGATCCCGAAGAATAATATTCTTCTGTAAGTTTTTATTTTACCATCTTATAAGGAAGCCTATCACCTTATTTTTTCCTTTCTCCAATCCTACTCTCTTAACCTGAATGAACTCAATTCTGCACGTCATGTGCACTATGGCTTAAACCGGTATATCACCTGGACATACACTTAGCTTACATACACAAGAAGGGCCACTGATTTTAAATGTGTAATATATAATTATTGAAATGGAATTTGTAATAATTATGCATTCATTACCATTTCAACCAGAAATAATAGAGGAGCTATTATTCTGATCAAGAGCAGCAGATGAAGCATATGAGAATCGTACTTTATTTACATGCAAACACTATTTCTTTTGAGACAAGACTCGGGCACTGACCCTGCCTGGACAGTCAGTCTGTGGGGGGTCACTTAGAAATGAACGCCAAAGTTCATCCTCTGTGCTCTGTGGCAGGACCTCTCTTCCCCAGGAGGCCATGCCATGGCTGTTAACAGAAGTTTTCACCGCTGCCATCCCCACGGATGTACAAACATATGTCACATCACCCCTGGCAAAACAGCACAAGGACAACTCCTGGAAAAATCTCACACCAAATATAAACAACTGTGACAAAGTTTGTTTTCAATTCCTGTATCTTGGTTGGGGACAGGGAAAATCCCTCCGCGGACCTGACAATGTTGCCAAGTCTCAATCAGTAGTATTTTTGAAAAGAGCAATCCTACTGGTAATCACCCCTAGAAGACAAGACATTCCTAATCCAACAAAATGTTGATTTCCTAAGGAAATTCCAGAAGATTCTAATGAAGTTGTCTATTTTTGACTCCTGAAGAGTCTGGGTATGAATACATCAAGAAATATGAACAATGTTCTGAGAGACTGGAAACCACTGTGGCAGTCATTTATTCACAACAGTATTTCTTCTACTGAAGCCAAATCAAATTTGCTATTGGCCCAGTGGCTGCTGGGTCATTAGTCCCAGAAGTATTCACACTTGTACACGTATGGGCACATAATGCTGTCTTATTTACATTTTCATTTTAAGTCAGCTAGTACAAGGTGCATCTGTAACAACACAGTACCCATGGATCCCACTAAATTTTCTGCCCATGTTTCCTATTTTAAAAAGCAAGCCTTTTAGAACTAATACATCCTAAATGAATACATGCATATTTTCACAACATTTGAATGGTAACAGTTTCAGCATTGGAAGCTTCTTATTCAAGTAAGAGTTCATGACCATGCACAAATATACATGATCTCACTATAGTCAAATCATTCTGCTTAGAACTGAATAAAAACATACACAGACATTTAACATACAACTGGCGTGAAAAAGTTCAATTCATAAGAACATTAACTTAAACATTTCCAGCATCAACAGTAAGAAATAAACTATATTTTCAGTTTGATATATTTAGAGATATGAATATATTATAATATTAAAGAAGCAAAGAAGTATAATTTGTAGAGGAAATATGCAAACTTACAGAGAGCCAAACATATACCTTCATCCAAGTGGTTGGACTACATGATGTAAACAGTTGAAATTTACATTTCATTTAATAAGACAGTTTTGGCAAAGATTTTAATTCCAAGTTCACTATTCAAATGATGAATTATCATTCATCACCCAGATGCTCTAATCAATTTCAATGTATGCATTCAATCTTACTCAAACTTTATGCTAACCCTGGTTCATTTTGTAATGGTTACCCTTAAAATGTCACAAAAACCTCTGGGGATCATTGCTGATTACTACTGTTTTCCATGAAGTTTTATATAGAAGAAAACATTATAAAACACACCACTGCAGTTGGCATGTAAGATTATCAAACATAAATTTTTTCTTATAGACTGTCAAGTACTTCTAACTGTTATCTTATATTAAAAAAAAAAATAAAAATCAGTGCCGAGTATCCTGTATAGAAGTTAAAAGAACAGACAACATAACAAAGCTTTATACAATAATTTCACTTAGAACTTCTAGAAAGACTACTTGGAAGTTGTAGAGAGTTGCACTCCAATACAGGAAAGCACTTGATCTTTTCATCTTGCATATACTTAAGCCCATGATTGTACTCACTTCAATGAGGCTTGTCAGGGAAAAATACTAAGGCTTAATAATTATTTGCAAAAATGAGAACAAAATCATCAGTCAATCCATTCTATGGGAAAATTGAATAAAAGGAAGATCTAGAAATAGAGGAGCATTTAGGGGAGCTCTTGTATGGAACAAGAATCAAGACTTTTTGCAGCACTCCAGAAAAACAAACAATAAGCAAAATCAAGACTGATAAAAGTGATTCTGTGAAAAGACAAAAAGCACAAATGACCTAAAGGACAAAAGCAAAACATTGTGTTTTTCCCCCTACATGTTTTTTTATTATTTCTATGTCAATATACTTTTCAAAGTAAATTTGCTATCACTTTGATGAGAGAAATTCTACACTGGAACTTGAAATACCTTGACAGTAACATTTTTGGGTTTTGTTTTACTTACACAAATACAGGCAGTAGTCTGCAGTCACTACATAATTTCCTTGCAACCCAGATCTCCTAAAGCTACAAATAAATTCTTTCCAAAAGAACGATGCTTTTCTTCAGGCATTCTTAGAATTCCCCAACAATCATTACGGAACAGAGGGACTATTCATCGTGATCTTATCACTTACTCCCACATATTATATATAGTATTATATATAGTCCGAACTCTGCTTCGCTGCAGGCAGGTGGAATGCAAGTGATTTCATCTGGACTCTACTTGGCCCTTACAGACCTAATTACAAAGCTCTATGGAATGAACTTGGAGAAAACGCATTAAATCATTTACAATACAGTTAATTTGTGGTTTAAGAAGATCACAAATGAATCTGCATCAGATTTCCTTTTTAAAGTCAACCAAAAACCTCTCTGATCTGTTATAACTGTCATACATTAAGAATACAAAAAGGAACCAATGAATTCATATCTGTTACTGTTTAAAAAAGTTGTATCATAAGAGCTGTAAAACCACAGCTGAACTACAGAACCACAATCAGCTTTTTAGAACTGTTCTGTGAGCTTTTACTAGCTGAAACTGCCCAGTATAAGATAGTTTACAGCACTTGTTCACTCTCTCTTATCCCCTAGACTCCAAGAGACTCTAGAACAGTAACAAATTCCATTCCTGGCTTTTGCCAGCTACAATTTCTTCCAAGAATACTATTTTCAAAGAATTTTGGTTATGAATCAGACAGTAAGTAGGATTTTGAAATCAATGTGAATTCTGTCACTGACATAAGAAAGCTTGGGATTTCATCCAAAGAATGTTAACATATATTACTTAACATTATCTGTAATGTAAACTGTGATGTAAAATATAGTCTGACTGATAAAAGAGCCAGGAAACTGCCTAGCAACTTCCTGGTTCTTCATCGCACTTTCACATTTTTTCTGCTATAAACTCACGCTTCTTTTTTTTCCAGTCTCTACATAAGAACTTTTATTAAAAAAATAATAAAAGGCATAAAAGGCTAACAAGTTGTTTCATCACGCAAAAATAGGAACATTCCTAAGTATACATTTTCACCAGTACTGTAGCTGACTCATTTCAAGTTATCAAAATTACTGTCTTGATGAAGACTGGAAATAGGAATGACAGGAAATTACACAAAGAATGGAATTATTGACACTTCAAAGACAGAACTTCTTGGCTCAAAGCATCTGATCATGAAAAATTGATCCACGTGCAGAAAGGCAGTCAGCATGACTCTTCTAGCTATATGGTTGGTGAGACCAAAGATGCATTTGAAGTGTTTTAAAATAGAGGAAAAGAGAATTACCTACAGAACTAGATTAGGTTTTTTATCAATAAAAGAAGTTTGTTGTTGGAATGAAACAGGGCATGGTAAGCACCTTAGATCAAAAAAAGGCGACTACGCTGCTCAGCTGGCAGGGTCCCTGACCAAATGCCATACTACAAAGATGCCAGAATAATTGCCCACAGAGACACCGCACCAACGCTGTACACAGAGCAAGGTGTGAACCTCAGCAATACCAGAGCAGCCCCTATCAGCCATACAGGGTTTCCTTGCCTGGAAAGTAAGCTGGCTCACTGCAGGCTCGAACTACAGAACCAGATTTCATGTAGGTAGCTTAAATTGCCAAAGTGTTTAGGTTCAGCTGCAGATTTAAGCCTAGAGCTATCACCAGCCATACAGATGTCGTCTGAATTTACAGTTACATAAGACAGTACTCCACAGTCAAAACTGGTCATTTACAATCAAAGTTCTTCTCAGGGATAACTCCCTACTATGTGTAACTAGGATATCTGCTCCCATTCACACGAAATTCTCTCTGAATGTTGTGTCCAGCTAGATGAACAGTGCATTTTGAAGGGGGAATGCTTTACCAGATTCTCTTGTAAATTACTGCTTCATAATTTACATGTTAAGTTTCTGTTCTTAACTTTTATGTAAAGGTTCTTGCAATGTTTCATAACTTTTCTACAGATATTTGAACCATTCTGCTTATTTTGAGAAAATTACATTACTCATGTAATTCTGTAGGGTAAGTTAAAATAGATAAATGATATTTCATTACATTTTACAGGATTTCCAACAGACTGCAAAGTTTTATTGCTTTTTTTTTTTAATAGGGAAGAACAAGAATTCACAGAAAAAAAGCCTCTTAAATCCTTTAGTATTTCAAATTGCTAACTTTTCTATACTGTAATAGGCACACGTCTGTGGCAAAGAAAGCCAACAATTCCTCTGCCAAAAAGTCAGGATCACTTATGCGCACAACCAATCAAAAAGCAAACGTGAGCTGTTATCTGACATGTAAGATACCTTCCAATTGCAGGTTAGAATTTAATGGCGCTTTATATGAATCACTGTGTACTAGGCTGGTTTCCCCTTTATTTGTGTACGTGCATCCATCTTATTTGCAGTTCTATAAAACAAAACTGAATAAACAGACGGTTCAAAATTGATTAATCCAACTCAACTGGTACACATTTTATTTCATTTATTTTTAAAAAGGAAAATGTCTTATGCGTGCCTCAACTATGCTCACCATAATTTAACAGTAATGTATCCAAGCAGCCTCTAAATCAATGAACCTTTACTTTTCATCAATTTCCAATCCACTGCTGTTCTCTACAAGCAGCTCCGTGCCATCCATTCGTATCACCTGTTTCCCATGCAATCGACAGTTTTCCACCCATCCATGACAAGCTCTTTGACTTTATGCCACTAAGAGATTGCAATTCAACACTTCTTCCTTAATTAGAAGGGCTGTTAATTTAGGAAGACATTGTCGACTTAAAATCTGATGCATTTCAAATAAAACTATAACAGTCCCCTCATTATAGCCTGTTAGACTCTATTAGACCCCTGGCCCATTTTTGTGATTATGTATTTTTCAATGTCTTATGCTTTGCTTGCAGGCTATTGTGCGAATGAAAGATAATTCCACTTTCTGCCACTACCATTAACGTTCTCCAGTTAAAAATAAATCAGACAAATAAACAACAAAAGTAACAAGGAAAGTGATCAAGTGTGCAACTTCATACAGTGCAACTGCTCATGAAGGATGTGCTTATAAGTCCTGATTGACCAACTGCATAAAAGAAACATTAAAAATAACATCAACCGCTGCCAAGGTAAAAATCATCTGGATTTTACTGGGAGTTTTCTGTCATCTTTCAATTGGAGCATACTAATAGTAGTCCAGAAGTGCTTGAAACAGACTTGGAACCTTTAGAATACCTCAGACATTCCGAAGGATGCAAAAAGTGTCTGACAACAAGAAATGCATTAGAAAAAAAGGCTTCATAAAAATTAAAATATTTATTTGAAAAAGTTAAATATTCATTTGCTGTTTGTATTTCTCAAACGTTATTGTTCTTTCCACTGAATGCGGCCTAACCTACACTGGAAGACTGATTTGTCTTAGCTCTATCAGCTTTGCACCATTAAAATACAAAGTACATATCCTCTTATAGGGTAGATAGATCAATTTTTACTAAGATGTCTCCTTTCACCCTTGGGCTTGTATTCAATTATATTAGCCAGTAAAACAAATAAATAAAAATGTTACAATATTACAGAGCAAAATCATAGTCAATACAACTTAAATTCAGGTAAGAGTTGAATTATATCAATCAAAACCTACCAGAAACTAAATTTCAAAATATTTTTCTTAACCAAGTGTGAATTGCACAAAGCAACTGGATAGCACCATTAATTATACACATTTATTCTTAAGTAAGTAAAAGGTTGTTTGTTTGCTTACCCCAATGCTATTCTCAATCTAACCGTCCCTTTATACACCAACTTCTCACAAGAACAAGTCTGAAAACGTGCCGGTGTTAAACCTGCCAACCGCTAACACAGGGTACCGCAAACACTGCTGCTGGAGAGGGGATTGTCACCTGGGCAGACATGCTCAGCCAGGACTCAGCCTGCCAACATGAGCAAGTCCCATCAGTACAATGCTGCAGGGGGTGCAAGGGGCTGCTTCTCGGTGTGGGTATCCAGATGTAGCCACTTCTCCAGCGATGCTGACATCTCTCTCAGCTCTACTGCGTCACTCCTGGCACCCACTCAAGCAAGGCAGCCAGGAGCCACTTCAAACATAACTCCTGATGCTGCACTCCCACAGGTAGCTGCAGGACAGACATAGTATAACCACAGCAAGAACTTAACTCTGACAGCGTATTCTATCAGTCCTTTTTCCTGTGAGAAACCAATTCCTTCTCCTAAGGACTGAATTTTCTCACTCTGTACTGCAGGGCACAACAAAATCATTATGCCAGAACAACTTGTGCAGAGCATGAAGGAAAGGAAAACAGCAAAAGATGGGAAATTAATTATTCTTTGCCTCCCCAAAGTCAGGTACTTCACCCACACACACAACTGCAACCCACATGCTGTAGAACCTTCTCATCTCTTACCAAGAATCTCCACCGGTTGATCCAGTGCCTACTACTGCTTGGGCTGAGGCCAATGCTCAGCAACGGAAGGCATTCGTTAGCTGTCACATTGGCCACCCCAGCAAACAACTCTAGCCTCACTGCAAACCTATGAAATGATCCGTTAGCGCACACAATTCTCTCATACCAGCCCTCTTCCTTCCCCAGCTCTCTATCGATTTTTAAGCAAGCAAACAGCACTTTTAACAAGGCACAGTTTCTGTATTAAAGACAGGCTAAGCAGTGCCTAAAGTCTCCAAGCAAAGCACTAAATTCAGGACAGAGATCCTGTATTCCAAGTGCTTCAATATAAATACTGTTGACAAATCACAACATAATGCAAGTAAATACCTTTGTCTGCACCATCACATCATCACCAGACAACACTAGATCATCACTGCCTGTTGTTTCATAATACCACCTAACCTAGAAACCAAATTATCCGTTGCTGTCACTATTTCCCATTTTGCTAATCAAAAAAACCACCCCAAAACAAGCAAAAATCCCAGCCAAAGTATGGCAAAAACGAGCTACTTGCATTCTAATTTTGCAAAAATCTTCTTCTAGGAGACGAAATTAGAATTCCCTTGTGCTATATTGCAAATGGAAGTAACATGCTACAAGAGAGCTAAATGAATGCTATACTGCAGCTGAACAAGACAATAAAAGCATTATGACAAATTGTTCTAGTGCCCCACCATATATACTATTTTCCAGTTATACTTAAAAGCAGAGACAAGTCAAAAGGAATGATAATATTGATTCTGCTTGATATACATTTCCTACCAGACACCAAACTACTGTGAAACAATGCCTGGTGACAGATTTTATAGTCAAATACAAACCGGCCCCACCCAGCAGACCACCCAGATCATTAAATACAATTCTATTATATGTTCCCTGAATACATTTGCAGACCAGATCCATTTTGTAAGCAATATTTTTATAGTTTAAATTCCAGAAGATAATCTTAATCAGAGTCATCAAATATTGGACCGGTTCTATTTAACTCTATGCTTATCTAGAGCAGGAGCTGGGTCTTGTGCTGTTATTAAAGTGCATGTATAACTAAGAGTTCACCTTATCTTACAGAAAGATTCAGTGAGCACTATGGGGTAGTGGCATCGTACCCACTACTTGTGTTCTTGCCTTTTGGGGTTTTTTTTGCAACTCTTAACTACCATGTACTGGCAATAGCCTCCTGGTACAATGCAAGCCAGCCACAACTTTGCCCTCCTGACTCCCTAAATTAGAGTCACTCCTATGTTTGCCGTATATATGGAGAAAGTAAAATGGCCTTAAAAGTCATCAGCAGTCCAAACTCCCCTTTTGATAGTGGCAATACCTGAATATGCCAAATGTAGAGAAAGGAAATGCATAGGAGCAGGCAGTCAGTTAATTTTTAACTTCATTTTTTTCTTTGGAAAACAGGAACAAATTTTAAAACACTCATATATTTATAAGAGAAATGGGAAAGTATCTGCAGACACAGTCTAATCAACTTTCTCCCTTATGTGGATATAGCCTAGAGCAATGCACACACTCCCAAACCTCCAGATCCCTAACACAGTAAGGCATTCAAGTTGATACCCACACAGAAGAATGTCTCAATACAAGAAAATAAACATTTATTTTTAGTAATCTTAAAATATCGTGTCTACAAATTATGCTTTTTAGGGATGGGATGTAGTGAAAAGCTTCTAAAAAAGCATTCCGTTTTGTATTTATAAGATTCTATTATTTCTGTAAAGCTCAGCTGATAAGCTCCTGTTAATTAGAACGCTTTCTGTGCATTGCCTTTCATCTGAGGTTCTGGAATTGCTTGGAAAATCTTAATTAGGTCTCAAAACACTACTGTGAAGAAGGTATATTCTCTTAGCAGAGAAGACAAGGTGCAGACAGCTTCCGTGATTTGCCAAAGGTCACCAAAAGGCTCTGGTCCTAAATGACACCTGGCAGACAGCAGCAGAGCTGTTCTCCCCCACACCTTCATCCCTAGTCGCATCTCATAACCACCACATCTATACTTCTGTCCCTCACAGAAATATCTTATTCCTTCTTTGACTTTCAGTCAAAGTCCAGATTGAGCTGGAGACCATGGAGACTGGAGAGTTTTTCCATGGAAGGTATGCTTCCATTTTGGGGCAGTTGTGTAGATCTCTCTTTAATCTGAACTGGTCTACACAGACACAACTGTTCATTAAAGCTAAAGCAAACTCTGCCTGGTATAATTAAATGTTGTGCCTGGAAGGCTGAAATATCTTATAGCATCAAAGGTTTAAAATCTCATTTTCAGCCCTGCCTGATTACTTAAACCGCTACTATAAAACTACAATGGAAAAAATCTCATCTGAAGCCAATTAAATCTTTACTGATGTAATGGAAGAGCAGCAAACAATCAATTTACATTTTTCTCTGGATATTTACTTTTACTGCAGCTTTTGGTTCTGCAATGGAGCATACTGTCTGCCAACTTCTTCTAACTTAAGTCCAAAACTTCTATTTCTTGCTGCCAATCATCTGCTTCACCAAATCATACTCATAAACATTAAAACATGTTTTCATTTGTTTAAAATCAAGACGGTAATTCAATTTGAAAGGATTTATGATAGTCATAATACAAAAGTGAGCTGAGGTGGTGAGATGACAAAGTTGTAAGAGAAAAGTTCCATCCCATAAAAAACCAAAAATGGTAAGGCCAAAGATGATCAATTCTTTTAATTGCTATCTAAAATGTATTCAACTTCCTACACAGACTTGTATCAATGTGTCTAGTGGGATATTTGATGAATACACGGTGTGTACCCATAACTAGAACCAGAGCCACTTACACACCTCCAAAACCACACCTACCAGGAGTGGTAGGTCAGTGCACGCAGGACACAGCCTTCACACTCGCCAACAGATTTTCAGAAGAACAGGTTCTGGTGACAGCAAAGCTGAGATGAAATTGTACTGCTCTCCTGAAAATCGACATTCACCACAGAACCTGACTGACAGCTCAGCTTTGGGGGGGGAGGGTGGGAATGAAAATCAAACTTCACACTGTCGGTATATATTCAACCAGCTTTAAAAGTTACCTAAACAAAGCAAATCACAAATAATCCATGCTTATCAGTGAGGTAAAGCTAGTGGAGCTGGTGTATCCAAGCTACTACTCATTCATTAGGCTGAGATAAATTTCATTTTTGAACAGGGAACAGAACACTACAAAATTATTCCTCTTCCTTTCATGTTTGTTCATAGTTTAGGCTACATATTTAATCACTCCCTGACAATACAAGATACATTTTCATTCATGTTAGAAATCGTTCTGCTGCTTTACACTGTTCATTAATTTGAAACTCTTACATTTGGAACCATCATTTACCATTCAAACAGTACTTGGTGACATGCACAGACTACGGAGTTGTCAAACAGAACGACATACAGTTTTTAAATGTGAACAAAGCAATAAAAGCTTTTAGGAAAAAAACCAAGCTTGCAAATAGCATTTGGAAATTGCAACTGTGGGCACAGCCAGCATGATCAGGAAGAAGAAAAAAACCCTTGAATGAAAAAACAACTTGAACGAAGGCCTGCAAGAAGTGTGATATGGAGTGCTTCTACCAACAAAAGGTTGGAAATAGCCTGCTCAATACATGACAAAATTGAGTTAAAATGTTTCTCACACAGGTCCCATTGATGAAAACCCTGATAGGGAAAGTGAAGACTTGGTCCAAAACTAAAACCAAATAAAAATGTGGTCACCCCAGTACTTTAACATACCAATAGCACGAATAGTGGAGTTGTGACACCACCACCCTGATATTGAAGGGAACAGCCACTGCCAGCACCCTCTAATGATAAGCATATTCCAAGAGGGTTTACTTCCTTTGAAAATAGTTATAGATCTTTCAATTTATTGCTGCGCTTAGAGCAATGCTATGAATATATGAGTGCATGTTTGACCCCAAAGGGCACTGCAGGTTAAAAAAAAAAATAAATCCAGTCCTATAGCCCTCAGGCACGGGAACAGCTCTCGTGAGAGTATATGGACGCATAATCCCAAACAAATCAATCGATACTTGGAAAACACACAGAACACACTAATTCCCCAAATCCACTTGCACAACCAGCCAGAGCCCCTTGTTTATAGCTATTCAGATCGCAAGGAAGCTGAAGATAGGCTGCGTTAATTTTATATAGTGTTTTTTAATTAAATCTTTCTGGATACTCAGAACCAAATTTTCTCTTCATACTATGAATCTTTATTGGACATCTGTAAATAGAACATGGATTCATTTCCATATAAAGAGATCTAAATATACTACCCTTCACTAATGGAAAAAAACAGCAAACCTCACATTAACTGACAAACCATCTAATCTTTCACAAACTTTACACACACATCCATAGAAATCATTAATACAGCTCACGCTGCTACAATTCACTCTGTCTGAATAACATACAGGAACTAGTAATGGATATCACTGACATTTCAGTGCAGCTCTCCATGGCTAAAGAAACACTTCATTAAACTGAATGAAAAGAAGGAGTATCAGGCTGGAAAACAATGGCTTTTGAATACCTAGTTTTATTTTAAACTAGACTGGCATTTTGCCACGGATTTTAGCAGAGGCTGAAATCACAAGTAAGTCTGGAGAGTGCCAGGGAAAACAGTAGAATTTCCCACTGTGCCTCCATGAAACACAAATGCACTTTTTTGCAGAACAGGGTGTCACTAGCAGCTGTAAGAGCAACACCTTGAGAGGAACCTCTCCTCCTGCTTTCTAACCATGAAAGAGTATAAGACAAAATGAAAAAAAAAGTGAGGTAAGTGAAGAGTTTTAGGATCTGGGGTGTGTACGTGTGTGCTTTGTTTTTACAGGGGACTTTAAGCTTCATGATAGTTTCATGGTTTCTTTTAATTCATAATTATTGAGGTAACAGGGTTTTTTCTCATAGTCTTCGTAACTAATTCAAGCTGTAAATTGGGATTTGCAGATGAATCTCAACAGACAATGGGTTAAGCCTACCCCTGACCACATTAGAACATGTCAGGTAGACAATCCAGTGGGTTGTCTGAACTCAGGTTACTCTTCCTGCCATGTGCAAGTCATCACAATTTCCAATACACTGATCACACTGCAAAAAACATCATAAGCTGTAACGAGGCTAAAAAACCCCCCAAAACTGTAAAGATGTAGAAGCTATGCATATTTTGACCATGTAATAAAATAAAGTGTCATGTATTCTGTGCATTGTCTAATGTCTGCACATATTCAGCAGGGAAAAGCATTTTTCTTCAGATACATGACAAATGTTTATTATTCGATCTACTCAACTGCTCTTTTTATCTAATAAAAAATGTGTTTTAGCAATAAAGCGCAAAATCATGAAGAAATCATTGGCTTCAGAAGGTAAAACAGCCACAGATAATTCTCTCTACCTTTCATAACATATACAATTAACATTTAAGCTGAAAAGCAAAAAGTTTTGCATATACTGTTTTCAAGAAGTATTCTATACAAAAAAAAAGGGAAGGCTGGTTTCAGTTCCAGGCATTGCCTGTTCATAGCTTGAGAACTAAATACCTGTTACGGAATTCTGGCATGACTCATTTATTAAAACACTTTGTTAAAGTCAGGTAGGTAAACCTCCTGAAAGTGGTTTGTTGATAACATGCAATGGAGGCACTCCTGACTCTTCCATATACAGAATTTTATAGGGAATCACAAAGCACGCTTTGACTCCTGCTAGGTCCTGCACATAAAGAAAATTCTAGAGCTGCTGCTGCTGCTCTTGGTACAACTTCATGAGAAAATGGCCGTTGGCAGCTGGAACCCTGTGAAGCCAGTTAGTTTACCTCCGCTTCAGGTGCTGTGCCAGCCAAGAGGCAGCAACCATTCTCTCAGGTCACGGTCATGGGAATGTGCAATCGTGGACTAGAAAAACTTGAGATTAAGGGTAGAAGCTCCTAGGCTGCATGTGGGAAGGTGTGCAGTATGAAGGTGAAGGAGGTAGACAGCACAAAGAGAAGGGTATACCTCAAGTTGGAGCAGAAGGATCTCATAGTAGAATGGGAAAGATAAAGAACATGAAGTTATGGAAGCACAGTGGGAAAAGGAAAGTCAGAGAAAATAGGGGAGACATGACTATTTCAGAAGTCAGAAGATGTACACCTGTGAAGTTGAAGCTGCTGCTAGCACAAACACTACCATCCTAAGCAAGTTACAGCACGGAACTCCTACTGTAAGATTATACATCAGCTTCACGACAAATACAGCTTCTGCTAGCTTCTCCCTGAGCTCCACAGTTTCCAGCAGAGCTACTCATTCTGTACAGCCAAGACCCCCTAACCATCAATCAGCTCATGGCACATAAGGAGGGAGAACCCAGCTTTGAGACAGGGAGAAAGTACAACAGCTAACCTCTAAAGCAAGCAAGGATAGGCAACAAGCAGTTAGGACCATTAGGATCCCCAACCAGCCAGCAGTAGAGGCTCTCATTCGCCATCTCCATTAACTGCTGTTCTGTGACAGGAGTATGCCTCCTTCCACCTTCTCTGGAAAGCAAGCTGTGACCTAAAGAGGAAAATCATTTACTGCAGCATGGGAGCATGTAATTGAGCAGAGTATTCCAAAGCAAAGGCCCCAGATGAAAAAAAAAAAAACTATTGTTCCCAGCTTTTCACCCTGTCTCAGCGTAAGGAAAGATTTACCTGATGAGAGAAGTAGTATTATAATAAGGAGAAAGGAGAGGGCAGGGACCAACACTACTACAGCAAGGGTGAACGTGGGCTGTTTCCCTTACACTTCTAGCAACAGCGGAAATGCTCTGCCAAACTCTCTCTGCCCTAATTTTGCACGGGAGAGCAAGCAAGCTGGGATACATCCCTGTTCCTACCAGCAAGTTGTTACAACTTTCAGTAAAGTCATTGTTCCCTCATTATCTGTCCATGTCGTGCCACTAGCACTTTATTATCATACACTCCCTGGTGCACTTTCTTTCTTTGCCACTCACCTTTTTCATGTCTTCACTCCTCAAAACAGCAATACTGACAATACTACATTGAAATCAGAATAAACTGATGAAAGCCAGCAGCCAGCACCAAGTCTGAACTAAATTCACATCCTCTTTGAACAGTTTCTTCCTCACTTTATCTTTTCTTACTTTGACCCAGATTACTCATAGGGCTAGTTTAAAGTTTTCCCCTCAAAACTGAGATTTTTATGAAAAACGTGCATTTGATTACATTAAATTTCGCCTGACCTCCATTCTCTTCAGTGATTCAGTTCTGGAGCTGTCATCATCATGCTGATATCATCACCCAATCTTTTTTTTCTGAAGAGAAAAAAAGTTGTCATCTGCTACGGTTCCACACACTTCTGGGTGAGGACTACGCACCTTGTGTTTGTGTGCTTGGCATCTCAAATACTGCATAAAGCCATATGAAAGCTTTTGTCAAGTCTGTCACCACAGCTGTTTTCCAGTTCACCTCATTGAGACACTCCGCAAAAACTGGTGTGCATGAAAGTAACATAAAATGTAATAAATTACAATACAAGAGAAAATACCAGCTTCACTACTTCTCAGGTTATTTACGAACAATCAGTCAAATGCTTAAGGAAACTTGTCAAATTTCTTTTATTTCCAAGTGAAATGATGACCCTATTTGCTTATGACACCCAGTGGAATTCAAGTGTGATATTATCTAGGTTTGTAGATGCACTAAAGACTGTCAGCTAACTCAGTTATATTAGAAGTATACTGGAAGTATACTTTAACCTATCACAAACTAATTCAGAGATGAGGTTTTTTAAAAGGCTTCTAAAACAAGCACTAAACCAAAGAGGGATTTTGTCAAAGTGTTTACTACACGGTACTTTGTTACTCAAAAAATCTTCCTTCCCCTAAGATCTTTGACAGAAAGCAGATGATTTCATTCACTGTGACTTGCAAAGAAACTCAATGAGGGCAGCATTCCAGATTGCCTTCCGGACGCAACATGACATCCCCATCACCCCTAGAGGAAACACACGCCAATGTTGAAATTCCTACTGGAACATGTGCTCCCTCTTCACTTGGAAAAATCTCACAAGCCAAATAGACTCAGCTGCTGTGTGATACTACGTGCCAAAGCAGAGATAAAGTCTTTGACATCATCCAACCTCAAACAAGAGGAACTCTTTATGTAACTGTGAGTAGTAGTTTTAAGTAGCAAAATTTCTTAAAACACCACTTACATGAACAGCTCTTGATCTGCCCCAATCTCCTTCTCTTACCTTCCTCCCCTCTCAAAGCTGTCTTCACGTGAGTATCAGCAATACCTACTCTCCCCACTCTCCATAGTGGCTACAGTCAGAAAAACACAGCAGTATAACCTTGTTCTTAGTACCTACTGGCAAAGTAATAATATAAAATACTGTGCTCTGAAAGAAAAGTATGGGCTTACATCCTGACTTAGCCTGGACAGTATCAAAGGGACAGAATTTATTACCTACTCTCTTTTGGAGACTTACAATACAAGCAGATTGGTGGAATGCCCCATTTTTCCCCAAGGATCATCTCATACAGCAAAGATCAAATACGATGAAAAAGTTGCCTTACAGAGTAAATAATGGCAAATTTCAAAGCAGCAGAAACACAAAGTGGATTAGAACATGACCATGTAAAAAGAAATTCTGGGCTTTAATCTCTGATCTGACAACGCCTGGCTACCTATCCTTGAACAATACACTTAGCCTTTGTGTCCTACCATCTGTAAGAAAGGGGATAATGCCATCTCATGGGACCGTTTTGAGGTTTAATTAATTATTGCTCACAAAGGACTTCCACTTCCTCAGCTGTAAGGCATTTATTTATGTCTTGGTATCATCCATAATGCAGATACTTGTAACTTTTGGCCTGTAGCAGTCAATCCCAACTAGCAAAGCCAGACTACGATATGTGGTGCCATTACGTACAAACATACAAAAGATTGTGCAAATTATTTAAATTAAACCTCAGGCTCTGTGACAAGGGAATCTATTTGACTTTCCCACACAGGTAAAGTCTCCTTATCTAAATGCTGTAATCAGTCTAACAGGAATATTCTTGTATTAAGCACTGGACAAAATTTTAAGAGCTTTCAACACTCCTGAAAAAAGCCTTGCCCAAAAAACAGAGTTGGTAAAGATCTGTAAATACATGTAGAGCACTAAAAATGTTTTAGCCTCTAGAAGAAAGTGTGCCGAGGTGGCCTAGAAGGCCAACAGCATCCTGGCCAGCAGGACTAGGGAAGTGATTGTCCCCCTGTACTTGGCACTAGCGAGGCCCCACCTTGAGTACTGTGTTCAGTTTTGGGACCCTCACTACAGGAAAGACACTGAGGTGCTGGAGTGTGTCCAGAGAAGGGCAACAAAGCTGGTGACGGGTCTGGAGAACAAGTCTTATGAAAAGCAGGTGAAGGAGTTGGGGTTGTTTAGCCTGGCGCAAAGGAGGCTGAGGAGAGACCTTATCACTTTCTACAACTGCCTGAAAAGGAGGTTGTAGCAAGATGGGGGTGGGTCTCTTCTCATGAGTAACAGGCAACAGGATAAGAGGAAATGGCCTCAAGTTGGGAGGTTTATAATGGATATTAGGAAAAACGTCTTCACTGAAAGGGTTGTCAAGCTTTGCAACAGGCTGCCCAGGGAAGTGGTTGAGTCGCCATCCCTAGAGGTATCTGAAAGACAAGTAGATGCAGTTCTTAGTGATATGGTTTAGTGATGGTTTTTGTCAGTGTTACATTGAACACTGGACTTGATGATCTGAAAGGTCCCTTCCAACCAAGGTGATTCTGTGATTTGTGCTGTCTTCCATTTATGAAAGTTTTATATAATAAAAAGAAGGTATTCATTTTTGAGGCTTAAAAAAATACAATCTGCAAAGGTCAATAAGCAATGTGTGATTACAAGCTATATAAAGGCCAAAGGGACTATTGTGTCTGGAAGTTGGTTGCTGTTCTGTAACCTTTAGAATGACTTTCTGTTAAACAGTGAATAATCGTGACCTTTCTCATCAAAAAAGTGAGATCAAATTCTTAATCCATTATGAAGAACATGACTGAGAGATCTCTTTGCCCTTTATTGTTACAATATTTATGCAGGCTGTAAGCAAGTGAATAGTTTCAGATGGTATTTTGATGTGTGAGGATAAAGTCCAAATGGATGTTTCTGCAGATACTGTCATTAGGGAACAAAGCTATGTTACTACATACCTTCAGTTTAGTTTTTGGTTAAGGTTTTATCTGCTTGTTTGAAGAGAAACAACTACAGCCTTTTTCAACTAATCTAAAATTAAAACAAATGCCTACTATTTCCCTTTGTTAATTACACAAAGTGTTAATTTACATGATAATATAATGTTGAACGAAATTCAGTTACACATTATACACTGTATCACTTCAAAATGAGTAATGTTTTTAGCGCACAACAATTGCAAAAGCAACCACTTGAACAATAACACAAGGAAAAAACATTATTCTGTGTAAACCTTGGACAACAGTACATGTGGTAACTGTAAAAATGAAGGACTACAAATCACCTTAACAGCACAGCTTTACAGAGAAAATGAGAAGCTGGAATATGACTTTAACACAGCTGAAATCTCTCTCCCCTTCCTCAGGAGCCTAAGAGCTATGTGCCCGAGCTAAGTTATCTGTGTAGATGTCTCAAATCAATTCAAAATGCTAGACATCTCCAGAGGACAAGTCATGCCATCCTAGGATATTTGTCGAAAACAAGACAAATGAATCATTCCCCCAAAGATGCCTTATTCTCTCTCCCGCGACTTCAGGAGGAGCCAAAACAATAGCTTAAATAGATGCCTAGCTTTAGGTGGTCAAAGCTAGGCGAGATGAATCCTACCTGTCGAGCTAGACAATGTATCTCCTAATACTGTATCTACACTTCTCTGTGCATGTAAAAATTGTCATTTATGTGCCCCTTCTTCTGTACAGCAATTGAATACTTTCCGCTTAACTCATTACCCACCTAACATCTAATTGTATGCCTTCTCCTGCAGACTTTTTCTCTTCCATTTCTCTCTCACAGCTCCTGTCTCTTTAGGGGTGCTTTGAGTTTTAAAATTGTGGAGAACTCAGTTTAGACAACACTACTTTAACCAAAAGGAATCTTTAAAACACCTGGAAAAACCCAGTGCATTGTAAGTTAACTTTATGCGATGAAATAACGTCGAAACTTTGTCTGCATCCAAAAAAAAAAAAAAGTGTTGTGAAGTTTTTTTTAACACATGTTAATTAACTTAGTCTATCAAAAATTCAGCTTATTCCCCCAATTTAATAAATTATGAAATAATTAGAAATACTGCATTTTACCAGAAGGTCAATACGCTACAAAATGTAATAAGTGTACCAATGCGTACTTGAGAACGTTACTTATTACAAAAGGCATGGTATCACTCACGGCTTTTTCCTAAAGGCTCAGTATGAAAATGTGGGCAGAGAGATATAGAAAGCTCATGAGAGGGCAGGAACAAGGCTTTTTAAAGCATTTATGACTGTGTTCACTGCTGGCCTGATGAGCTATTCTTAACCAAAAGTACTAGAGATGAAACGACAATTTCCGAAGTCAAATGAAAACAAAACCAGCAAACAGCGTAAGGCCTTACTACTACTTCTAAATCACCACGTAAGTTAACTACAAAAATTAACTTGTGTGGAACATTTTATGATTGTAAGTGATCAGAACATTGGCAGCTGTTGTTACCCACTGAATACCACAAAAAAAGTATTTTTATGAGAGCACATCAGGGAAAGTATTTATTCTAAATAAGTATGAAAAGGGGAAGGGACAGATGCGTGTGTGATGAAAACTAGAAATTTTATGGAAATTACTGGTATCTGAAGATACGGTCTAATATTTTTGGTTTTAAGGGGAAAAGAAGTACAGATGTTTAAGAACATATTGCTTATTATGTAAATATTTTTATTACTATTTTAAACCAAGAAGGCTGTAAGTTTGCATTACATCAAGGTATGTGATTTGATCCTAAAAATTACATTAAGTAGTTTAGGTGTAAGAAGTGACCTATTTTAGAATGACAGCAGGCCAGTGCTAACACCTGTGGACTTGCAAATATATTAAAAATAAATAAAAGAACAGTACAGCATGCTCATGCTACTACCTGGCTGGTCACACAGAATTTCCTCAAGTATTCCTGTCATTAAACATGCACAAAACAGCTGAAGTAATCTTCCTTTTCACAGTACTGAGATTCTTGAGGAAAGTATTTAAAAAATGCCTTCTGTTGATGGTCCTATTGCACAGCTGTTGTCCTGACACCAACAACAGTTTGATTAACCACAAGCAAACTTGCCTGGGCCTTGCACAAAGCTTCCTCCTCATAAGCAGACACATAAACACATCCCATATATGTAAGCGCATAAGCGGAACCTGGGGAAGACTGATCTTCATAAATGTGTTAGTAAGTCAGCTGTACGAAAAAGAGCATCTTTTCTGAAGAAAACAAAAACAAAACAAAAAACCCCAAACAAAACCACCCAAACGAACAAAAAAACCCACAACAAACCACAAACAAAAAAAACCCACAGCCACACCAAACAAAGAAAAAGCTTAAGATCGGGACAGAATCAAAAAGGTAATTCCTGGGTTTTCCCCCCTCCATTTTGGGGAAAGTAGCAGAAAATACTGATTTAAGCAGGCCTGAATTTGCAGCAGAGATTCTAATCTAGACTTCAGATTTACCCGATTTCATTGAGGAAAAAAAGCAAAGCACCAGAACAAGAGGACTTTGCTTACTATGTTCTCCAAAACTTCAGCTGTGTAGCACTCTCTCCTAGTATCTCACATATATACAGGAACACAAAAGCAAAACAAGATACCTTTTGCAGTTCTCATCAACTTGCTCAACACTGACCTGAGATAATCACTGATACGGAAGAGCTGAATGATCGGAACCACAGAAAACACACTCTCTGCCCCTAGAAAAGCCTCTTGTTGGAAGGTTGCATGAACTTCTCAGTGAAGACTGCATGAACTCAGTGAAGACTGCACCAGTTCTTCAGTGGTTATTGCCGCTATGGAGAAAGCTGACTGAACTTATGCTTTCAGAAAGAAATGTACATTTCTTTTATATGTCACCAGATTACCATTAGACTTTCATCTTCCACTATTTTTAAAATGTAAGGTGGAATTTAAATTGTAAAAATCACCTAAGTTTTTTTTTAAAAAAAAAAAAATCCTTTCACTTCAGGAAGTAAAGCAGAAGAGGTAAAAAACACAATCCACCACATACTGCATTTTAGCTTAAAAAACAAAAGCAAAACACAATCACCTGGTGGAGTCAAAGTGGAGGAACATGGACAGACTTCAGATACTAATGTCCCAGGGAGCTCAAATGAACAAACCCTGTCCCTAAGATATGCTCTCATCACCAAGGGCACTCGAAAGAAAACAAATTAATAGCCTGTCCTATGGAAAAGGGCAGCGAAGTCAAGCCTATGATAAGGGACAAAGTGGAATAGGAATTGAATCACATCTGCAAGAGAAAACAAAAGGAATCTACAAAACATATTCTGCAGTAGTCCTTTGATAAAGTTTTTAACACGTACCTTTTGAAAGCTATTCTACTTCCTTTAGCTCACAGTTAAAATAATAGATGAAAATTGCTACATAATCCTCCGTCTCCCAAATGCTCTTTATTGACTTATCTCTACTTTCATAAGTACAGGTTCCTTAACACAGCCCCTGGAAGCCACAGAAATGAGACTTATGACAGTTTTCCACACACTGAGCTTACTAAAATTCTGACTCAGCAAAAGCAAACAGAGAAATAAATTCAGGAAAGCAGTTATTCACACTTCCATTAATGAAGCCAGTCCCACAAACAACATTGCACAATGTTCAAAAAAATCAAATTCTCTCCCTGTAAAATCATCAGTTGAATAAAGCACATTTAAAGGCCTATTCTCAAACCTTTGAGTGGAATAAAATACTTCAGGTTTTGCTGTTAGTGAGGTTAATTAATATTTTTTTATTATTATTCCATTTAAACAAACAAACAAACTGCTGTGGATATCTATCTAGGAAGAACAACCCTGCTCCCAGAACAGGTGAAAATTAAATGCTCATCAACTTGAGTTGATGTAACTCCACAAATAACAGAGATGTACTGAGAAAGATATATTTGTACTCTTTTCCTGTAGCCTACAAATAAACAAAGAGTGGGAATATGGCTGGGCAAACTTGAACAATGACCTAATAAATATTCATAAAGTATTTGTGCTGCAATACAATTGGAGTTTCGAAGAAGCAGAAGTATACAGCTACATATACCTGTCATAAACCTTGAAATCTGTTCTCTTAAGCCCTAAATTGACAGCAGATGTTTAATGTGTACAGTAGTACATTTAACAAATCAAAAAGATAATCAATTACCTTTCTGATAGCATGCTGATAAGTATTTTTGTTTACGCAAGGAGGATGAAGAGCTAACAAAAGAGAAACAATTTAGTACAAAAAAACCTTACGCAAAATATCAAATTATAACTAAAGCAAACAAATAATGTTAAACTTGATTTTCTTGTCCAATACATACTAAGTAAGTCTCAAGAGACCTATGAAGCTGTATGAAAAATGGAAAATTAAAACATGTTTACAAGTAGCATTTTTCCTCCATAAAGTTACTGATATTTCTATTATTTGAGCACTTACTTGAGCTGCACAGTATGAACCAGCATCTAAATAATGAAGATTGGCCGCTATTCAAACTTACAAAACACAATTTTTCCATGAATTGCCTTTGCTAAGTTCCCAAACTAAAATAAGAAAACTGTGCCTCATTAATACTGGCAAATTTCCATGCCCTCCACTTTCCAAAACTTAAACTACTAACATGGAAAGAAAAACCATAATAAAACAAGATTAATTTTTAGTTTTATAGCACAAAACGTTGCAGGTCACAAAAAAAAAAAATCCTTTAAAGTCTGAATTATATTTCACTTGAACAGTGAAAAATCAAAACAAGCTATTCCATACAGATAGCTGTATAACAGCACCAGGAGTAAGCCGTTTCATGGCCACTAATGATTCAAAGCATCTTCCTTTGCTGGAATATATCCCTCCCTTCCATACCTACCTTCTCTTCTTCACATAGCTTTAAACTCTGCTTGCAATACAGAAAAAATGAAAGAAGTGCTTAGAGCACATACAAGTCTATCTTACATTATCTTAAGCTAAAATAGATTGTGCCATCTAACTACAACAGAGTACAAGTTTGAAGTTTAGGTTGTGACCAAGAGGCATAACATGTTTTAGCCACGCAGAATATGCAGCATTACTGGCTGCTTGCCCTGAGCCCAAGCATTCTTCCAGCATCTAGAGAAACCCACCTTTACAAATAAAATGTCTTTTATTACCCCAGATGAGAGTCCTTCATCCTGGCCTTATGCTTTCAGTTTACTGCCAAACCAAAAGATATCCACAGACAAACTCGATTCAGTTCAATCACTTTCCGTCATCATACCCTAATCTTTCCACAGATTGATATAAAGTTTGTGGTACTTTTTCTTCTCACTTCTGGAATTAAGCATTTGTAGTCAAGTAGGACAACATACTACTTGTCCAACTTAGGGGGGTGGGGCAGGAAATCAAATTGAGGTTTGTTTTTTTTTTAATTTATTTATTAGACGCTTTTTTTCCTATGTACAGCACATGCTTCATTGTTAAAGAATGTTTTTGAAATTAAGGATAAAAAAATGCATTAGCATATACTCTGAAGTTTGTCCTTTTTCTTAAAAAAAAATATTATGGACATTTGTGCCATCGAAGGGCTGGCATTTTTGGTTGTACACATGCAGCACAGAGGTGAGCGCCACTCCAATAGATGCATTTACTTAAAAATAAGTAAATATCAAGAATGTAAAACTTCTCTCTCACTGACTAGCCTTTACTATGCACACAGTATTAATCTGAAGCACATTTGTATGGTTAGAGATTTTACTTTCCTTAAGCCATAAGCAAAGGAATAGCATAAGACAGGATTTTAGATGGAGCCTCAGTGACTGCAGAACACTCTAGTCATCTAGGAAACAGCAAAAGCTGAACTGTGGTCCAAAATTCACCCATCTGCCCTTGTAGAGGCAACTGTGCAGAGCTGTGTGATACACGTTATAAGAAGAGTTAGCAGTTAACTGAAAAAATATTTGGATTTATATATTGAAATTTTACAAAGGGAAAAGAGAAAAAAAAAGTATTGAGAGTCTTAAAATGGCTCAGCTTTATTTCCACAGCCAGTATTATGTTCCCTATCACTACCACGTGACTATCTTTTTACCCATCCACAAAATAAAACCAGGTCTATAGGGGAGCTATTATGGTACAGCTGTGGAAAATATTCCACTGTCACTGACCTAAAGAGCCTCCCTGACTTCATTCTGCAATTTGCCTCTGGGTAGATTGCATGGTTGGACATTTGTCTGCCTGTGAGTCCTCCGTTAGAGGCGCACTCCCTCTTCAGAGAGAATACTTCACTCCCTTCAGAGACAGTAATCTGCCATTTCACTCTACTTCGACTCCCTTTGAATCAAAGACATGGCATTTGTGCATACCTGTCTTTGAAAATAAGGCCTGCATAATAAATTCTTGAAAGTTATGTTCAAACTAGTGGCATATCTGTAATCCTAAGCACACAGCTCCCTGTTGTTCTTTTGGGGTAAATGATCCCCAGTCTTCTTGGTACCCAAATAGACAGCTTGCATTTTGGTTCTGTCAATTAATTGGTTCATTTGCTGTCACTATGAACTGACTACCTAAACTTCCAAAAGATAATTGTAATTTTAATGCACCACATATTGTATTATATATACAACATGCAAACTAGTATAGACAAACTAAGCAGAGATACAAACAGCCCACTAAATTTTTAAATGGCCAATGCAAGATTGTTTTAGCATCTGCCGAAGTGCTTTTAGATTATCCAGTTCCAGTTCTTGTTTTGTTTTCTTAACAGAACAATAAAATCTTGCCCTGGCACTTACGATCTCTTTAGGAATTTAGTCCCTCACTAATCCAGGTATTTGACACAGCTACCATCCTCTCTTGCCGCTACGCTGCAGCTCTGGCAAACTCTTTCATCTCTTCCCTGTCTTCCCTCACAAGCACCTTCTCTTTGCCTTTGTCGCTGCTCCTGCCTCCCAGGTTGCCATTTCCAAGTGACCCTTCAGCACTAACTTGCCTTTTCTTCAAAAGGGAGCCTGGCAGAGTTAGATGCCTGCAGGCTAATGGGAAAGGGACAGACACCTACCAACTTTTGGTGTTCAAGTTATTCATGTCTCAGTGCTTCTGTCACAGAAGTGCAACTGTGGATCTTTTGCTTTAAAAGAAACTATCAGTTGTGTAACAACCTATGGAAAAACAAAACACTTCATCTTGGCTGGCAAGAATACAACTGTGGGGGTGTGAAAGAGAAACAAAATTCTGTTTTCTAGGGAAAATTACTGTTCTGTATCATGATACGAATATTGTTTACCTCAGGATAAAGAACGAAGTACAAACCATGCATTACATCGTAAAACTAAATATTGTTCTTTTCAATCACAGAAAGCTGTTTCTTGCCCCAAGCGAGCACAATCTCTGGACCATCATCTGACTGCTGGCTCAAGTGTGACTATTGCCCTTCCTGTCACTGCACTGCAAACACAGCAGCATCGCACAGGAGTCTCACTCTGTATCATATCACTAGTAACAGTGTGATATGCAACAACAAAATCTAGGGATTTAACAGTGTCTCAGTTCCCATAATTTTATTTAAATAATTCTTTAATAAAATTAACATAAAAATGCTTTCAAGGGGAAGTCAACACCTTGGGTGGTCATGCAAATATTCACGAATTCAGGCGAGAATAGTTTCACTCTCTCCTACATTGTACTAAAATATCCACAGATGACGGAATACAACCGAGAAAAAAAAAAATCCATCTGATATTTGGTATCTAGACTGAAACTGCCCTAAAGTGTCTTGTATTAATACCATTATTGTAATTGTATTACAACAGCCCCACTCAAAGTTAATTTTTGACATATCACAGCTCTCATTCTACAGCAAATCACATGCAAACTACTTCTTTTCCCTGAAGATCATTTGCTCAAGAGGGGATTTTATTCTGTAGTCTGTAGGTGCCCTAGAATTGATATGTATACGTTAATGGAACAGTATATAAAGTCATCTCAAAGGCAATTGGTTTAAAATTGTAAACCCCTACAGATGGGATGTAGGGTGACAAGTTAATTTAAAATTAGATTCCTAGATATAGCGCACACCTGATAATTGAGAGAAGTAGGAGGAGGGAGAAGAAGGTTATTGTTCTATATTTGAAAAGGTGAATCCCTCCTTCATTAGAGGAGGAAAGGAAGGAAATCCAGAACCATTCTGCAGTGGAGATTGAGCTGCCGATTGCAAGGATTTCCAAACAGCTGCAGGGGTTGGGGATGGATGAATTGGTGATTATGCCATTTCACTACAGGTGAAACCCACTCAAATTTAGGGAAGCTCTCAGGCAGTTGTTGGGGGAGTTGAGAAGGACCACTAAACACAATTCTCAAACAACCCCGCTTGTGCTCTTGCACTGTCTTCTCCCTCTCCCATGGAGGGACAGCAGCAGAAATACCCAGAGGCAATATTGCCTTACTCCCTGTCCCTGCTCAGAACTGCCCAAAACCCAACCTGTGAGAACGGTCTCTCCACGCCTTCCCATAGCTCAGAGGCACTGCACCCAATCTGGTGCCCAGCTCCTTGTCAGTCTTGGCTCTGAGACTGAATCGCCCACCCAGAAACCTCAGCCCCTTCCCAATGTTACACACCAGCAGCACCTACTACAAAAGCTGAGAGTGGAAAGATGGGGTTTGCATGTGCTGGGGAAGAACAACCACCCTGCAGAGCATTTCCCCACTGTGCTCAAGGAATACAAGTATTTTGCCATTCCCACTTCTGCAAGGCAAGAGTAACACAGCACTGCTGCAGACTATTTCTACCTATTGTAATTATCACGTGCGGAATGCCACTACTGTGAATAGAACAGCAAAGGGAAGCAAGAAATATTTAGCTTTAAGTTGTCAGTCAAGCATATTGCTTATAGGAGGAACAGACAGAACAGAGACAATGAGCAGAAAATACAGTCAGGGTAGCTTCCTATTTTAATAACGGTTCTAATTGCTGACATTCAATTATTCATACACAGCTACAGGTTCCTGTTGTGCCAGAAGCACTGTAGGAGCTTTAAAGATAAGAGTTGCCATCCTGCACTTAAAAGTACTTTGTCTTTAAAATTACTTAGGCACATACTTGTGTATGAAACACCTAGAAACATACACTGCAATGTGAGCATCGTGCATGCTACGAAAAAGCCAAACTCTGTAGTTTAAAGTAGCACGTGCAAGCGTGCCCTATTCCTAGCTCCTCAGGCTCCAGCATTTTGCCTTGTAATTTACAGGAACGCCAAGTCTATTTTCACAATTGGCATTACAACTGCAACTGCAGGTAAGCACATACACACGTTCAAATACGTAAGCTGGACAGAACATCTCTAGAGATGTTTCATCACTAAAAGAAAGCAGAGGCAGCAGCATACTTCAATTCTAAAAAAACAAACAAACCAAAAAACCAAAAAAAACCTAAACATGGAGCTCACAAAAAACAAAAAGCAGCTCTGAATCACAACACAGCTGAAATGAAATTTGAATCATATCTCTGTATCTCCCTCTTTCCACTCTTACAAAAGAGTGAACCTAAAAGCACAAGGATGTAAAAATGCTCTGGTTGCATTTCATAAAAGACTTGTTTTTAGCTTTGTCTCTGTACTATTTGTCTTCAATGTCTTTTCTAATAAAACCTTGAAGAATGAAGGGCAACATAATTATTTCTAAATCTCTATGTAAACAAAAAGGACTGTCCCTGTTTATTGCTTAGTACAAAATTAAACACCATATCAATACTAAATTATTTGGAAGTGGGCTGTGTTTACATTGATCTTACCTTCCACTGAGTGAGAATTTTCCAGACACACCAAATAGGAAATATCTTACAGGACACAAAGTTGATTTTTACAATGTCAGACAATTTCACTTTTCGTTCTCAATTTGTACAACAAACCTTATATCAGCCTGTAAGAGGCGTCTGTTGTCTCCTGCATTATGAAGGGGTATTTTAAGTAATGCCAAATTAAGCTCTTCAGAATACATACCTTGAAAGTACTGAAATACTACGGAAATAATCAGTCACTTATTCAAACTCCCCTTATGCTAACAATTGATTGACTACAGCTCCTTCTGTTAGCTGAGCTCACAGTACATTTTTCTTGCATATTAGCCAAACATAATTTGGAATAACTTTTCGGCTTTTTCTCTTTGATCACCAAATATCCTTCAGCCCCACAGTATATGAGAAGCCTCTGTGAAGAGAGCCCATCCTATTCTTTGCTGCTGCTGTAGAAGAAAGAGGAAACTGAGGAAAGAAGAAACAGCTGACACTCTCCCCCAGTATTTGCATCTGTCAGCAAAAGAAAGCAAGAGCAAAGGAGATGGTAAGAGCATCACAATAATCCCCAGGATCCCTATCCGCACCCAAAAGCACACATGCACGCCTGTGATGCCGTGGACTTGAAAGAGAGATCATTGGTCACAGGCACAGACTGTACCACAGGGCACACCTGGGGACCAAAGAACAGACACTCACATATTTAAGGCAATTCCTGCTCAATCACCTGGGCTCCACTTCCAGTGAAGTGGAAGATTCAAGTGTCACACCCTGCCCTCTACCCTTAGCACCAGTTAGACTTGCCCTAAACTTTTCACTCCGCAAGTTACCCATGCCGCTGGTCTTGCTTTTCCCCACATTCCTTTAACATGACCTCTCTAAATAAAGGTCCCACAGGGCATCACTGTTACTCTTCACAAATATCTTCATTTACGGTTTCCACATATTGTTGCTTTCAAGTATTCAGCTCCATGCCTTATGGTTCCCCAAATTCTCCTTAATTAGCGCCTCCAAAAGCCCGCAGAAGTTGTGCACAGACAAAAGAGAACTAATATATACTATATAGATATATCTATGGTGTTTTCTTCATATAATAGCTTTCCTCATATGATATACATAAGGAGTGTCTTTGCAGATCAGCTTTAATTCCTCCTATCAATGAGGATGCTTGAATTTTCATTTTCAGGCCTTACCTGTGATAATCAAATATACATGGTTGTACTACCTGCAAGACAGAAACTGGAATTCAGACTACTCACTCAGAGACTAAAAAATTCTCAATTTTAGGTTTGATGTATTCTGTTGAGTTCTTTTTAAGACAATAATCATTACCACAAAAAAAAAAAAAAAGTAAAACAATGATATTTCCCCCTGTTTAAACTGTACACTAAATCCATTTGTTTAGTACCAGCACAAAAATAAAAATCAAGAGTCACACAATTTATGGGTTTTCCTTTTACACAGTTTAGCTGGCACTGGCAAACAACCCTGTTTCACCGCTACCTTTCTGGGTATGGTATATAGTTTTTTATGTCTTCAGAAACAAAACCAGAACTAAACATACACGATGCCTTGGACTTTTGAAGGAATTCTGTGTTTTGCTGTACTTTAGCTCCGAAAAGTGACTACTGTGGTCCAACATATCTACCCCACCAACTCCAACAAATATTTATGTATGTGCTGCTTTACCCTGTTACTCAGCAATTCTGCAACAATGCTTTAATTCACTGAATCCCTGGGAGCTGCTTTTATCATTTCCCATAATTGTGCAGACAGAATGCAAATTCATACTCTTGAAATACACTACGGGAAAGCACTATACTGAGAAAGGGCTGAACAACTGTTTATGTTGCAGCAGTGGATTGCATGTGGTCAGTAAAAACAAGAGGGAAGAATCCATTCATGCTGAAAAGCACATTATCCACAAGGCCAGGAACTAGTTCCAGTAGCGCTAGCCTAATGGTAACCTAGAATTAGTTTTTAATTAATTCTAATTTCTGCAACCAGTATGCCTAAGATAAGCATAGCTGGTGAAATCCTGGCATCCCAAACTAGAAGAGCAATGTTTCCATTCATACTCAAAAAATCAGGATTTTCACCTGTCACCGCAGTAGCAAATAAATATGGTATTCGCTTCTTCACTGCTAATTATGGTCACAGTAGCAGCAGAATAAGGAAAAAAGAAGTGGCCGCATCATTTGCGTAGTTCAACAGCACACAGAAACTTCTAACTTGCTTAGCTTTTGCATTAGAATTCATCAGAGAATTTATCTTTCTGCAGTTGCACGGAAAGCAACAAAATCTCATTCTCCACAAGCCTCCACTGAACGAAAGGGCCCGATACAGCTTCCTCAATGTTTAGAGTTTTCTATTACAGGACAGATCCAAGGTTCTGTAACTGTGTTCTACCATATTTTTCCTTTTCATATTAGCTTGCTGATTGATAAATAAAACTTTGACGCTTTTTGAAATCGCTCAGTACAACAATTGCAACGAGAACATCAGTTCTCGCCTTCCTAAAAAATTAACTAATTGTCCAGTGAATAAGAATAATCAGTGTGACTGACACACCATGGCACCAGAATACTCTTCTGATGCTTTGTTTTCCTAGCTTTCTTTTAATCTTCATGCAACTTGGATGCAAATAGGAATGCTGACAGCAAGAATATTTCAAACAGGACGGTTCCTATAACAAGTAATACTAGGAATGCAAAAATACATCACGGTACCAGCAGAGATTCTAACGTCACTGTGCTTACTGCTCTGCTGACAGATGGAGGGGCACATTCCTTTGGAGAATTCTTAAGCAGTGGAAAAATGGCGTAAAAAAATTATATGAGCAATCTAAAGTCAGTCACTGAACAAAACTGACCTATTCCTGCATCACAGATCGCTGCTGTCTCCACTGGACCTGTCAGTTGACAGATTGACAGGGGACCACAAGGTGAGAGCAAAATCACATCAGTTGTTAGGAACAAGAGAGGAACACACTTACAGGGACACATATATGTTGGATACATAAGACCTTGTGAATCGTCCCCTCATATCAACAGTTCTGCCAACCAAATTAAAAAACCCAAAATGAAACATGAGAGAAAAGGGTCAACTCTCTCCCAGAAAAAAGCCAAGCACTACAATCCCACAAACATAAAAACAACAAAAAAACCCACCACAACAAAAATCTGTATGGTCTCTCTCTTAAAGCCCATTAATGCAACTAGAAAAACTGATCCCGCTGATTTTAGCGGGCTACACAGGAAACTCATGAATAACAGCTATTTCACATCAGGGGAGATTCAACCAATACAAAACATTACAGTGCCTGTGAAGCATCCTGGCTCGAATGCTGTCCAGGGACTAGAACAATTAAAGACTATTCAGTCTCTGCCTCTTAAATCTGGTTCTACTCCAGTGAAACCATTGGATTTTTTCTTTCAACTGTGAGAATGATTTGGCCTTAAATTATAATAGGCTGATAGCTAAATTCACAGAACTAGCAATACCCTGAAAATACAGAACCTCAGAGAGGAAAGAGAGTTCATGAAAAAATAAACCTTATGGGATTATCAATTAAGATATTTTAGCTTCCAAATTTAAAATAAATGGAAAATATGCCATATGAACCTCTGCAGATATTAAATCATTTTATTTTTATTATATTGAGACCCATAATTGCACCTGGAAGGAAGGAAAAACTGGATCACTTTGTCCCCATTGGTCTAAAAACACAAGTACCATCAAGAGATGTACCTGATTCACTGGCAGAGTGAGCAGTGATGAGACCTGCATTAGCAAGCTTCACATGAAAAAAAATAATTAGGACAGTCAGAAAAATTTCAGAGGATTTAATTGCTCACATAGCTATGAAATAAAATCCACACCATTTAAAAAGTTTAATGAAATTATACTCGAATAAGGAGTGCTGCATCTAGCCAATTGTAAATACTGCCATGTATTTTATTACGTATGCTAAATAAACCTACTTTTAGACCCGAACTTTACCTTCCCTTGTGTGCCTGAAATTTAAAACTTAGGATTTGTTTTGGAAAATTCGTTTTAGTCTGTACAACCTAGTTTGTACGTAGGCTACAGAAAACAGAATCCTTTATTGAATCACGTGTGTATGCATTTTACCAGATAAATTTGACAAATTTGCCTTTATCCCTTCCACACAGGATTATGTGTATTTGCATAGAAATAATCTTCTAGGTAAAAACAGGACTGGCTTGACTGGAGTTAATAACATCCCCTCAGAGAACTGAGGTGTTTATACTGAAGAAGAGTAATTTGCCTATGGAGAGAACGTAAGTATAAACAGCAAGTAGAGACTAAGGGTCTCTGCACTTAGTATGAAGCGTGTATCACAACTGACAATGAAAAAATAAACTCCAAAACAGAAAAATGTTTACAGGAGGACATAATCGTGATTCAAGTTTAAGCCTACCAACAGCTTGCTCCTGTCCTGCTGTTTATTTATAAGTGCGGTCAATTGCACCAGAATGCAGTTAATAGAGAAATGTTTGCATGAGAAAGGCCTTGCTATTGCTGCTTTTTGAAAATCTGTTATAAAGGAATGTTCTTATAACAGACATTTTACGAAGGTACTGTCTTGCTATAATCCTAATGGCTGCATGACGCAAAACAATACCTTCAGTAAGGCAGAAGCCAGCAGCTTTCCTAATGCAGCTCATAAAATCAGTGCATGCAAATTTCTAACAACCCTCTATTTCAATTTCCATACGTGTCAATATTCCTCATTTACAGCTCATCTGAAGAGACTAATAAACCATCTGCATCTCTTTTGAAGTAAAGCTTACAGAAAACACTTCACTTAAAAAAAGGAGAATATTTTAAACTAAAACACATATAATTAAAAATGTTTCTACACTTAAAAAAAATGAAATGAGTAAATCTGATCTATTTATTTCATTGGCTTTTCTATCTTTGCAAAGGATGTTATAAAACATGCATACCTGACAAAGCCCGGACCTCTAAGTGGAACCAACACAGTGCAGCAAACATTCTGTTTACCAGAGACATTTATAATTCAATTTGGAGACATCTGCAAATGTTAGCTCTTAGTCTGCCCTCTTAATGGGTTCTTTAACAACTCAGTAGATGCACAGTAACTGTGGATATATTAGGATAATCAGTCTCAGGAGTAAATAATTCCATCTAGCCTCTTACTAATGTTTTAACCTCAGAATTACAAAAAGAAAGAACCGTTTCAAGTAACACAGACCTTCTGGTTCAAAGGAAATCTGTCTAGTGGACATGTTACATAACTGAGAAAATCCAGTATCAAATAACATCTAAGTAATTATATTCTGAAGATTTGTTCTGATGTTTGCAAAAGTTCTGGGTGGTTCAGTTACTTGAATCTTTGGAGCGCAGTGCAGATGTGCAATATCCCTCAAAGAAAACAAGGGAAATTTTATTTGACAGGTAAAAAGCAAAACTAAAATTTAGTTTGCTTTAAAATTCTGTTTTGGGGGGGTTTTTTAATAACTTTTAATATGTTTTTAAACATGGTATTTTAAATTACTTCAACTCATTCTGTTTAGGAAAAGGATCAAAGTCTATTAGATTATACTGTCAAATTCCAAATAAAATGTATAGACATTCCCAAATGGAAAAACATTGTGACTTTTGCAATCCTGGGCTTCTTGAAAAAAACATATTTGCTTCACAGTAAAATAAGTGGAACAAAATGCTTTTAAAAATAATTATTAAAAAAAACCCAAACCACCACAACCAAAAAAAAACCAACACACAAACAATAAAACACCACCAAACCGAAATTTCAGGATCCTCAAAGTCAATAAGAGATTTCAGGTACAATCTTAAAAAGTTAGGGAGAGGGGAGATTTCTTTTTTCACCTTTCTGTAAAGTGTCAAAATCTAATATTAATTCTTCTTGTTCTAAGAAAATCTAAAGAGGACTACCAAGCTATTAAACCTTCCAGTGGATCATTTGTGGTATGACTTATTAGCATAATTGGGGGCACACTTTATTCTGACCTTTGCAAAACTTTCATTTCCCAAATGTGATAGATACAAAGTGCTTTTATAATACCAATAATGATTATTTCCTATGGGAAACTGCCAATTATAAGTTGGTGAAAAAGGCTATACCGGATGTACATTGAGAACATTAACACACCTACCAACAGTCAAACTAATTAAAGCCATTTTTCAAATATTAATAAAGCTTTTTACTTCCATGAAATATAACCTGTGCATTTTAGTTGAACTGCATCCTTGTCAGGTCATTCATTCAACAATAATAAATGTTTGATTAGTGTTTAATTACAGCATTTATATGAACATTCACCTTTTCCTGGCACCAAATCAACACAGGCGGGAAGCTGTTTTAACATTTAACCGCTTGAGTCAAGTTCATATTGTTTATATCAAGTCACATCAAATGCCAGCAAAAATACTCAGATACAGAAACAAACCCCTTGTGTTCTGGGCACAAAATAAAAGAAAAAAAAAAAGGCACAGCAAAGGTCACATACAAGGAGAAGCAATAAACTGTCAAACAGAGCGTGTTTCAGTTTTTTAATACTGACTCCAGTATATTCTGCTGAGGTCACCAGTACAACAGGTAACAGATTCAATAGCATCATATCCTGTTCTTCTGTCACCTGCTGTCTTGTATAACCTGCTGCCAAGGTTCAGGAGTTAATAATGCGCACCACCACGAAAAGAAGAGACGGAGAGGGCACAGCCAGCCAAAATTCCTGAACATGCTAACTTGACCAAGGACAAGAGAACTGCCTTCCCACCAACACAGCCTCAATACCCAGATGCACAGCTCTACACGTGTGCATCAGGCATGCCAGAGTAGGAGTGTGTTTCAGCAACATCAGCCTCAGGCATCCAGTTTGCAAAGCCTCTTTTACAGCAGTGAAACCAAGCCACACAGAAACAGGGAAAGCTTCCAGAAAATGTAGTCTTAGGAAGTATGGTGAATTCGATCTCTTCACAGGTTGCCCAGGCTTTTTAAAGCTCTCCCTGGATCCCAATGGATGAACAGATAGAGTTGGTAGGCTGCAGAATCGTACTAGAGAGTAAAAGAAACTCCATGAAGGAATACTCAGGACCTAACTGTGTGCTCCCACATCACAGAACAGGATCCAGCTCTTACTGATTAGCCGTTCTGTACAGTGTTGCTTTAGCTATATTACCTCATATTTAAAAGGCATTTGCTGTAATGTCTTTGCTTTGGTCACAATAATTTTTGAAGTAAGTTCTTAGGGTCTGACTTCCATTTATGCTCTTGTCAATTTGCAAACCTCCACAAGATTCTATGATTCTAAGATGAAATGGATGTTAAAGTGAATGTTAAAATATTTTACTACACCTTCACAGCACCTGTATATTAACACAGAAAAGTAGAACATTATTAATGACAAATCCGATTCCAAATTTTATGTGACAACACAAAGCACTCCAGGCTGATATTATCAACGATAAAGAAAGGAAAACTTGTGATTTCCTTAAAAATATAAAACTGGAAACTGCCTCAATCGTTCAACATTTTAAAAAGGTAAACTCCCCAATTCACTGATTATGTATATACGCAATTCACAAATTAAAAAATAAATTCTACAGAGTCCAGGCAACAAATTACTCAATTAAGGCATGCAGGAAAGGGAGAGCTAAACCAAAAGGAATAATTTAAAAAACATTTACAGAAGTTTATCTTTTAGGCTTTTCAGAATATCTTACTAGTTGCTTATCTACATCCTTAAAAACAAATGCATTTACACAAAAGCTGGCCATAAAGGCCTGCATAGAAAAAAGCCAACTAATTTTCAGGCAGACAGACATAGATAACTTGTAGACAGGCTTGTATGCCAAAATGTTCTTCTGTTTTTCCCCCCCAAGATACAGCTATATTATTGGGTCTGATAAAAGGCACTATGTCTAATTAAAGATTTCACCTTGCCTAGTTCCAACACAGTTCACGGCCAAATACCAAGCCAATGTTTGATATGAATCCTTCAGAGTTCCTTTTTGAAAGGAAAAAAAAATGGGTACCAGCTTCAAATTCAGGAAACCCAAGTTCCAATTCACCTGAACCAAAACCTTCTCTCATTGTAAATTAGATGCTAAAGAATATTTGATCTGCCTTTCAGTGAGGGAGTTAAATTGCTTAGTGGACTACACGTAAGGTTCAACATGTGCAAAAGCACGCTTTACTAGGTGAAATTTAAAAATTCATTGATTTAGTTTTCAAAAAAATGTTCAGAAATAATTTAAACAGAGTAACCAAGTACTAGCGTAAGGCAGGCATGCCTGACCATCTTGCTGGGAAGGACCTACTGAATTCAGAGCCAGCTGCTCAGCCCAGGTGAATCCAAACCAAACACAAGCCACAAATATTTTAGTAGCTAGGTTAACTGGCTCTTCTCCTCCCATAAGGTCTCTGAAGAAGGAAAACCAGGGTTGCTTTCTCAAGGCTAAAATACAGCTCAGCAAGAACAAAAGGACTGAAGGAATTTTTGTCAGACTGAGCAACCCACTTGCTCGCAAACAGGAGCTGGATATACACATCTCAACATCTAGACCCGATTTGATGAGGTAAGTGAAGGATTGCTTCCTTTCTATGAGAAGAGTTTGATCATCAGGCCATTTATGAAAACACTTGCTGCAAAACAAGTATAAATGGTCGAAGATTTTCACATGTACAAATGCCCAAGAGAACAACTCCGCAGATCTGAAAAAGCAGTCTATACAAGAATTACTTGTAATATCTACAGCAGCTCCAGAGATGTGCTCCCAACTGGTAACCCAGACTGCAAAAGATTTCATAACGATCTTGTTTAAAATCCAAATTTTCAGTCTGGTATAGATCAAACAGCAAAATGCATAGTTATGAAATCTAAGTAGATTTACTCACTACTTTTCATTGTAATGCTTAAGAAGTCTTATTAATTTTGAAAAGAAGAAACAACAGTTAAAAAAATAAACAACTCAAAAGTGGAATGTGTGTCATTAAGCAAAAAACAACATTCCGTATTTCTCTGTCTTTCTCCTTTGTTTTACAGAAAATAACTAGACAGCAGTCTCATCACTTCACATACTGTAACTTTCAAAACTTGGCAAAGCAACTCTTACACATTGTGTTTCAGATCCAATAATTCAATACGTACTTCAAAGATCTGGCAGCAGTTCTTTGGGGAGTTATTTCCTACTTTTCTGGCTTACACAACCTGTCGGGTTTGGAAAATTTACACTCAGTAGATTAAAAGGATGTATGCAGAGAAAGTGGAAATCATAATAACCACAATAATTATAAATGAAGTTTTGAATTCAAATTTGATCTGCCACAGGTATTTCCACTGCCTGCAAGAAATCATTCTGATGCAGAATGGCACATGCCATCTTCTCAGATTCCAGTTTTCACGGGTACTGCAGTTGAAAAGGATTTGTTTAGGTAAATAGCTGCCAGTAAGGCAGACCCCATAACTATCTGACATGTACACTCCCTGTTCTCTAATGCAATACTCATTTTAAAAGCAACAAAATTACAACAGATAGGACATTAATAATAGAACAAAAGCAGGTTCTGGAAAAACCACAGGATGATGTGGAGTTTTGCCTTTGATTAGAATCTGTTTACTTAAACACTCAACCAAACATTGCTCCTCTAAACCAGACCACAAATGTAATTAGAGAAAACATCCCTCTGAAATTTTCCACAGTTTCAGGGTTTAGAGAAGTTGAAAATACTGAAGAAAAAAAAAATTCCTTTCTGAATACAATGTATTTTCCAGCAGTAATTTACTAATTTTCTTTTTAGCTTCACCAGAAAACAATACGAGCTGAAGTTGAATGCACCGTTCATGTGGCGTAAGAAGATACATCAGTTTAAAAGAAAACATCTACTGGACAAATAATCTTGGTGTATCAATAGTAGGGCTTGGCAAATAGTTTCAACAGTAGAAGAGAGTCAGAAAGAAATAAAACATTTTGTCCAAACTCAGCTGTGCACATGACCTCTTGCTTTCTTCCCTTCCACGTATGTATTTCCTATATCTGACAGTTTTATTATTACATTTCCCATTTCCTATCTTGCTTCATTTATTTTGCAGCTCTCCCCACACCTTCCAGATTGTTCTGCTTACTCTTTTACTTTCCATTTCTCTCTTTTTCATATGCTTGGCCTCAGTTGAAGTCAGTGACAAATATCCCACTGACCTGTTTGCAAAGGGAACATGGGAATGTCCCTCACCATCTCTGCCACCACTGCCCTACAGCTTTTGCACTGAGTCTATGCCATCCGAGTTTAGGTTGAGAAACAAGTACGGCAATAGTTTTCTCCACTCCTTTCTACTGTATTCTCTCCATTTCCAGACACGTACTCCTGCTGGTTAGTTAGATCAGACTCTTGTGCTTTGTTTCCTCCTGGAGTCACTTTAATTCAATACTAAGGAAGAAAGTAACCCAGAAAAAAAAAAAGAAGGGGGAAGAGGAGAAATCACAAAGCACCCAGGATGTCCTAGTGAGCTGAGCCTGCATAGAAGAAAATGGCTTGCAAAGACTCCACTTCCATCAGATTTATTGAGGCCTAACAATATGAGCTGTCATTTTGTCTCATATTTTCTGGCCAGCTTCCCACATTGTCGACCTTTGTATACAAGGCCGAGTCTTTGCACATCTTAAAAGAACAAGGTTCTAACTTTGGGCACTGATGAAATATAAATTTTGAATAAACAACACCATAGCTTACCTCCTTATACAGTATTCCAATACCTTTCAAAAAAACAGCAAATAGTCTTCCCTTCCCGATGAGTGGCAGACAAATCTTAAGGGAAAAGTTTTACGATGCTGTCACTTTAAGAAATACCCAGGCAAAAGGAAACAACCTTTCTCAGCCCAAGACAATTCATATCATAAACAACCAAAACATACAGGAGCAAAAATTTGTTTCCTCCCTTTTTCTGCATTAGAATTTCTGAAGATGCAGGCATGCTTTAAGATAGGCCTACCATGGAACAATTTGAGGTAGTAATCTGGTAAATTCAAGAGTCCTCTCCAGAAGTTGACTTGCCACTCATTCTTTCCCCACTAACCTCTGCTTGGCCAGCAGAAATGAAAACTGATTCAGCTGAAAAAATCATCGAATAGCTTGGGTTGGAAGGGACCTTTAGAGGTCACCTAGTCCAACCCCCCTGCAATAAGCAGGGACACCTTCAACTAGATCAGGCTGCACAGAGCCCTGTCCAACCTGACCCTGAATGTTTCCAGAGATAGTGCATCTACTGTCTCTCTAGACAACTGCTTCACAACAACACAACAATGTTTCAGCACCCTCCTTGTAAAAAAATGTCTTCCTTATATCTAGTCTAAATCTACCCTCTTTTAGTTTAAAACCATTACCCCTTATCACAACAGGCCCTACTAAATAGTCTGTCCCCATCTTTCTTGTAAGTCCCCTTTAAGTATCAAAAGGCCACAGTAAGATCTCCCCAAGACTTCTCTTCTCTGCATTAAAAATAACTTTTTAGAATTTTATTTAGCAGGTCTACTTTTCAGCCAGATAAACTACCTGATTCACTTGTTAGTTACACGGGCTTTTGCTGTGAACAAGCATCCAGGGACAAGAGGATTAGAGGCTGGGAGTGAGACTGGGGACTACTTTCTTTATCAGAATTGTTAGTTAAATGTACATGAAAGTACAGGGAACTTGACAACTTAGACAGTAACTACTGCCATGAACAGTAACTACTGCCATGAACTATCTGTATGTTTTTGTTATCACTTGCCTTTTAGCTCCCAGAGCTCTGCCTCCTCTCTGAGCTACCAACCTTTCTCAGTCTGAGAGTTCTGCCAGTATACACACTTTCTGCTCCTCCCATACTCACCTTTCTCACCAAAAAGGTCTACCTATCACTGAATTTTGCTGTAATTAAACAGAACAGTTTTTCAAAGGGAAGTATGAAGACTACATGATCACAAACAGCAGGGAATGTTTGGAAAACAATGCTTCATCTGGATGCAGTAAGCTTCATTTATTTTTTTTTTTTGCCTCTCTATTTTTGTTTTATACTGTTGACTCCAAGTTTTAACGACAGAGATATTTTAAGCATTCCTGACCTAGAAAAGTGCTAAGAATAAGAGAACTTTTATAAAGAAAAAATTGTCCATCTGAAGGGAAACTCAGTGTATGCTCCACCTAAGTGAGCTATGCACATTGCTTACAAACAGCAGATAACTTTTCAGACCAAAAAGAACTGAATTTCCAGAAGCCAGTGATAACACTTATAAAGAATCAGATAGGCTGTAGGATTCAATGGGCTTGATTAAGAGAACAGTACTGGGATTCATGGCCAAAATAGATGCCACAGAGCAAAATTCAGCTCAGGTGGAAAATACTCACATAAAATATATTAATTGCTGTGCTTATCAGGGACAGTAACAAGATATCCAATGGAGATAAGAGTCTAAAGCTAGGATTAAAAACCTCTTTGATATGTAATCTGAGCAAACTGCACAAGTCTCTAACAAGAAAGCAACTTTCCTTTATTTTCCCCAATGACGTATCATTTCTATTTTAGGAACAATTACTATGCCCCATATAATGACCAGGAAGCAAATAATTTAAGACTAAAATGCATCCTTAATTACGTCAGTGCGTATACCAATATGCTCAGCAGGTGTGACAACAGAGTTAATGCAGTTCCACACTGGCATAAGGAAAACAAGCGCAAAGTATCTCTGTGGTTGTAGCAGATAGATTACGCAGAAGCTCACCGAGGTTTGGTCTTTTCGAGTAAAGCGAGTAAGCAGTGTAATACTAGAAATCACAGTAGATAATTCTGACAAGTACATTGGTGTGAGCAGCACCACATTAACAGTGTTTGTGTTTGCACTTGCAGTACTTTCACAGCTATAAGATGTCATCTGTAGCTATATGGCACTACTTTTGAGGCCCCAAAAATGTGAACAAGTTAATCATGCAAATCTACCAAGTACTCCCTCCTCAGCTGTTAAAGCAAAACCAGTAGTTGCGTTAGCTATAAAGCTCATAACAGACATGAGCCAAGCGCCAGTCTTCTATTTTTTAATCGCAAAGGCAAACTTTTGCAATGGTATGATTATGTGATCTGGTAATTATCTTCTTGAATACAAGACAAAGTTGCATCATTTCACCCCCACCCTCTATCAACCTTGAGGTTCAGCTGCTCTGCCCTTTGCCCCAACCCCGCCAGGGCCTATCAGAGCACACAGACCCCTTGATGAACAGGTTTCAATTGGAATATACAGCAGGGTGGACAAACACTATTTACATGCCCTGGAAGGAAAACAAAGTAGACAGTATGTCTCTTCACGTCTGTTTCATTACACATGAGCAACCTGATCTAGTTGAAGATGTCCCTCCTCATTGCAGGGGAGGTTGGACTAGATGACCTTTAAAGGCCCCTTCCAACCCAAACTGTTCTATGGTTCTATGCCATAAGAACTACTACCCTGAAGGAATCTGACAGTACTCTGATATTATCCTCAATGTAACTACAAGATAATAGAAAAAGTATGTTTTCTATTTTTTTTAAATGAAGACTACAGACTGCACAGCTGCAGAACATATAGAAACTGGCAAAGAGAAACAAAACTCATACACACAGATAAATGTACCTAACACATTAGCTCCTAATATTCCTACCCTCCTTTTGTGATTCTAGCCAGTAGTTCACTACGTGCTCATAAACTCAGGGCTGAGTATCCAGCTATTCAGTAACACCTTTAAACCATGTTAACAGACAATGTTTTAGTAATGGGAATCCTTACTTAGTTTTACAGTTCAAGTTATCTTTGGTGATGGCTCTAATTTGCATCTCTCCTTTCCTTCGCCTTCATTCGTTGGGAAAGTATTTGAACTTTTTCAAAGCAGGGGGAGTAAGACAGCAGTTTTGATAAAAATATTAGTGTTCCTTCACCATAGTCCAATTCAACTATTGCCTGCCTACACGATAAACAAAGTCAACCAGTAACTGCTCCAGTGTGCTGCTACATCCTAAACAGAGTTACTAGCAGACTCTCGTGTCCATAAGGCTGGGCTGTATCCAAATCAGAAACTGAGGCCTTTCCTCATATTTCCCATGTAAATACACCTTTTTTTTTTTTTAAATGAAAAACTACACAATCACATAAATAGGATTAACACAGGCAGCACATAATTGACTGTTACTGAGCACAAGATACAATGGTAACTAAGAATCCCCCAGGGTTGATAATGAGGCTGAGGTGAATGTTGCTCTTAGCTCCCCATCTGAGATATACAGTGATACGAGTACCCACAAAAGAGCACAGGTAATTTAATCAAAAGTACACATACCAAATAATCTGAGTTTGTCCTTCAATCTACAAAAAAATCTGCAATTCTAACCTGTAAAAATACCACAGATCTTACTTCACCTCCATAAAAATCAACAAAAAAGTGGTGACGAATAAAATCAATGAGGTAACTGTGATAATCAGTACATTGTTTTAATTATTATTCCAGTCAGGAATGCTCAGTGATCATTATGCCCAGCTTCACATTATAAGCTTTGACAGGGATTCAGCTTACCTTCCTTCCAACAGTGTTGGAAACTATGGTTTATTTTAGAAAAAAAAAAATATTCTTTGGCCAGTTCTCTCTTTAGCTCAATCTCTTTCACCGTAAGAAAGGGATCAAAGTTCCTGTAGCTCCTAATGTCATTAAAGGGAATATTATTATAGGTAATGACGTGTTACAATAAAGGCAACATCTCCTATTTGCACACCCCTGTCCTCCCACCACTATTTAAACAAAATAAACTTTTAGGGATGCACTGGCTGACATCATCTCCTGAAGAAATACTATCTAGAATCATCCCGTAATGAAATAGACAATAATGCATGATAGTCTTATGATAGTCTCACTCAATATTTAATAATACAATGTTTTAGCATGCTTGCTACTCAAAAAACCTCTCCCAGGCACCATCAATGTAACCAGCATTAACTACACTGGCTGTACAACCTAACACAGACCCTAACACCAACTGTACAAATCGTGACTATTTTTGTTTTGGTTTTGTTCTTATTCAGTCGAATTCTCTTCGTATGTACTTGATGTAAATTCAGAAGTTCTGTAATTTGCTTTTCACAAAATCACAAAATCTTCTAGGTTGGAAGGGACCTTAAAGATCATCTTGTCCAACCGTCAACCTAACTGACAAAA